>JAXRKP010000867.1:5000-90000 GCA_037039925.1 Doris montereyensis
CACAGTGTGTCAGTAAGATCATACTTGAATCATAGCTATGTATATATAATATATTATATATATATATATATATATATATATATATATATATATATATATATATATATATATATATATATATATATATATATATATATATATATATATATATATATATATATATATATATATATATGAGCCCTAGGCCCCATACAATACATGATATATATGATATTGATATATAAGATCTGTCCTTTAATCAATATCATGCAGATGAATCCATCACTATCTTACAGTAAAATAGGCCTTATTTTGAATCTTGCCAGGTTCATCATTTAAAAATTTGATACCAAGACTTTTTAGAAGGTATCGGTATCATCGGCATCACTATGATGCCTAGCCTGTGTAGACTCATACTCAGAATTCATTGAATACAATTAGATTTTTACATTGTTATGACAAATAATGGTCTCCTGACACATGAGAGATTTATAATTATCAGCTTTAGACATGTAATGTCTCCTCTTAAGTTTTCCTCTATAAGATAGTCACTGTGAAAAAAATCACTAGGGCTAACAGTAAGACTACTAACAAGCCTGTTTTTGTTTGGTCAGTAACTCAAACTCAATGTAGTGCAGTACAACGAAAATATAAAGCCAAGAGACAATGCTATCAAACGCCTACGAGATCAACGATGAGATTGAAACCTATGGGTTTCTCTCTCTCTCTCTCTCTCTCTCTCTCTCTCTCTCTCTCTCTCTCTCTCTCTCTCTCTCTCTCTCTCTCTCTCTCTCTCTCTCTCTCTATCTCTCTCTCTCTCTCTGCCAATGAGAATCATGTTTTCACTGATAAAGGAATGGTGATGGTGTGGATTAAAGGGAATTAGGCATCATTGTTTGATGCCACAGCTACTTAGTTTTATGATCAGTAGGAAAAGAATGCAGGATTCAACGATTTTGACAATGTGCACTGTCTCATATCCCTTCTTATTCTTCTTTTAGCTCTAGTTCTAAAGGTCTAAACAATCAATGTGAAAATAATGATCATATATATTATATCCTTTGTTTTTACCTGAGATACGGTCCATCTGATCATAAGAGACCTCTTTGTTGTCTCTCGAGGGCTGGCTCTAAGGTAGAGATCACAGTACTAAAGAATGAAAATAGTGTCCAATGGAACAGAATTTCTGAACTTTGTTCAAGATTTTCATGTTAACATTTTATCTTGCTTAAACTAGAATTGAAAGAGAAAAATAGGTGGTGGCAAAGGAGATGTTCATGTGTTTAGCCTAATGGAAACAGTCAGAAAACAGACATTGCATAAAGATTACGAAAGGTAGATAAGTACTTGAAAGGTTGATGTATTTGAAAACAATTTCTATCGGATTTCAATGTTAATTACCTGAGTTAATCATTATCTTATCTGTATATATTATATCAAGATGTTGTCAAAAGCTTCACAATATACAGACAGTTACATTTATAATAAGTAGTTCATTTAAATGCTATCTACAGTCACGTCTTGATAGTCTGTACTTTGATAATCCAGATGTCCGGATCCAGATGAGCTTGGACAGATTTTGTATTCTTTATTTGCACTTTCGATAATCAGGAAATTTGATTTCAAACTTTTAATTTCCGAACAAGTTACCACAGTATAGAGAGTTTATGCTTTGATAAACTGGACACTCAATTATTTAAAATAGTCTAACCACTCTGTTGACAACGCATGAAAGCCACCCAACTCGATTTTCTAACACCACTTCCACCATACAATTCAGCAATTTTCTTTGTCTCCGGATGTCTGTCTCTCTTAAACCTCTTTCTTTCTTCTTCTTTTCCTTCTTCTTTCTTCAAGTTGTTCTTTTTCTTCTTCTACTTCTTTTTTTTTCTTTCTTCCTTTCTTTATCAGCTCCCATTCTACCTTTTATGTATGGGTTCATATGCCCAAGATGATCTTTCACTCAGGATGCTCTGTCCTGGCATTTTTCTGTTTTCTTCCAAAAACATTTCTATGTTTCAATGCCTCTTTTGTTATCTTCTTCCACTTTCTCCGGGAGGTCTATCTTTTGGTCTTTTACTTTGGGCTTTAGCACTGTATACTGATTTAGCTATTCTATTGTCATTCATTCTGTTTACATGCCCAAACCATCTCAATTGATTTATTTCTATCTTAGTTTTTATGCCATCTGCTTTTGGTTTGATCTCTTATTCTTGTGTTTCTGATTTTGTCTCTCTTAGTTTTCCTACTACTCTTCTTAGATATTTCATTTCAGCCGCCTGTACTCTACTCTATTTTCTACTGTCTAAAGTCCATGTTTCTCTGCCATAGAGGAGAGTAGGACAATAAACTGTTGTATACTGCCATTTTGGTTTTTGTTTACCTACAAATGCCTTTCCTAGATGGTTATGTATTGCACTTGCCTTTTGGATTCTCTGTCACTGTCTGATTTCTTCTTTTAGTTTTCCCTCCGAGTTAATCATTACTCCTAAGTAATTGTAGCTGTGAACTTGTTCTAAATTCTCCTGCCTAATTTAAGATTTTGTGTTTTAGTTTCCTAGTTACTAGCCTTGTTTTAGTTTTTGCATTTAATCTCATTTCTTTTATTTAGTTTTATGCATTAGGAGGCCTACTCCTGCATCTAGCTCTATCTTTGACATCTACTCCTGAGCAGATTAAAAATATGATTAGGTCCTACATTTTCTATTCCTTGTCCTTTTTCTTTGTTTATGTAATGGCCAAAATGTCTACTTTGAATTTTTTCCATTTCTTCAGCTAATTCTTACTCATTTCCATTTATTGTCTTAACATTCCATGTTCCAAAAAATCACAGTCCGTGTTTGTTTCCATGTTCGTTGTTGGAAGGTCAAGCCGTCTATATTGCATTTATTTCTCTGGATCAGTTTGGTTTTGGATAAGCAGGTAATTGTTCCATTATACCCTAGGTAGATGGTGGGGCTGCCACCTTGAGGCCCCCTACCAGGCCGTTATTTTCTGTCAGGGTTAACTCCTTAGCCTTTGGTCATTCAAGACCAGCCTGCAAGGCAGCAGGAGACTCGTGGAGGGCGGAATCATCTACTCCCATACAGGTGCTTACCTGTCCACTGTCCTGACTTCTTTTTCTACTTCTTCTTTTTCTGGCAATGACTTAAATTGTACAAAAGGGAGAAACCTAAGGCGCACGTCAAAGAGAGAGATGGGGAGAGACAGAGAGAGAGAAAGATGTTGGACAAGAAAGTAGAAGGAGAGAATTAGGGAGAGAGAGAGAGTTCCAGCCAGTGATCGACAGCATTATAGTGCTCTGTGACCCATGAAATGCACTAGACCTCCATTACTGCAGGTTCTGACTTTCGTTGATTCAGGATGTGACACTTTGATCTGCGATTCAATAACCTGGACAAGTTGCTTATAGCAGAGGTGTTCAGATTATTGAGACGTGACTGTATCTGGGTATTTAATTTTTTTTCAGTTCACAATGTTTGTTTCATTTATTTTCTTGTACTGCTTTCAATTTCTTTTAAGTTAAAAATCCATTAAAAATTATAGTGAGTTTCATGGTGTTCAAATATAAGCATGATGTTATTTTGTTGTTTTCCAAGGTTTTTTACCAGAATGTATTTAAATTCACCTACAAGTACTGGAAAATGCCTCTTATCATCAATGGATCACCCAGCATTCCCACTATTGACCCAGATGATTTCATCAAAGCTTATCCTCACTTTAAGGTTGCTACAGTTCAATAACCTTAATTTTACTATTAGTTTCATTTACGATTAGAGCATTAAATGACTTTTTACATATTTCACACTGAAACTGACTAATATTTCTCTATTACAGGATGCCAGAACAAATGTACATACTTTGAGGGACTAGAACTCACTAAAAGTTTTGTTTTGAGAAATAAAATTGATTGGAAAGGGGAAAATACAGTATGTTATATTTAACGCATCATAAATTATGATAAAAACAAAATGTAAGGGATCTATAGTCGTTCAATGTGTCAGTATCCAATTTTTAAACTCTTTTTTTTTTCCAAGAACATTGATTTTTAATCTTCTCTATTAAATCTTAATGTTGAGAAAAATTCTTAACAATAAATTTGTTTCCAGGCAAGTTGCAAAGTTAATGATTCCATCAAATTTTCAACATTTTTAGGAATCATCAGCTGAGTTTCTGAAGAAGGATGTGAAAGAAGTTGGCCCAAAAGAACTTCTTTATATTGGACAAAGAGAAGTTGCAGGAACATCACTAGATGATAGTAATTTTTCTCCTTATTCAATCTTTAAGACAAAGTAAAACGCAAAATTGATAAAGAAGGAAACTGAATACAGTGGAGCTCAGTAACAATGGGACTATCGGATCTGGGCAGACAATCCTTTTGTAGCCGAGTCCCATTGTAACCATGTATACAACTACATTAAATACAACTCTAGACAGATAATACTATCCATAATTCTGCATTGATAGCAGGCGTATATTCCGAGATGACCCAAGCCGTTCCAGTCTCCCTCACTGTCTGCAATAACCTTGAATAAGCTATATAATGCACAAGGTCATATCACTATTATCACCCACTCAAACACACACCCCCACACACAAAGTCACAGGCAGCTGCTGATGTGATCGAGCATCAAAGTATTGTCATACCCCAGGCCTACATGATGCAGGTTAATTAAAAAATATCTTTTTACACTACCGCATGTACGGGGTCTTATGCAAAGGCACAATAATAACATTATTTTAGCTCATATGATTTATACATGTAGAAGCTTATATAATGAGTGGGTCTAGCCTTATGGGGAGTGTTGCAGGAGAGCACCAATCCAACAGTTCCTTTTCAGTATTACATTTTTTCATGTAAGAGTTTTTCATTTCATTAAGAACTATTATTTTCCTGGATAGACAGTGTGCAGTAGTGCAATTTTTTTGGCACAAAGTCCCATTATAGCCATGTAGGGAATCAATGGATGCCATTCTAGATATGTGGCACAACATCCCGTTATAGCCATGTAGGGAATCAGTGGATGCCATTCTAAACATGTAACACAAAGTCCCGTAATAGCTCATGTAGGGCATCAGTGGATGCCATTTTAGACATGTATATTTTATATAGCTTATAAAAGAGATTAAAAAGGGATTTCAAAAAGTCCTGTTGTAACGCATCACAATCCTGTTGTATCCGATGCCAATTTGATCATTAGGTGAGCTCCACTGTAGCACTCTCATTTTCATCAAAGCTGTCAAGTTGTAAAAGCTATCATAACAGGATGAAGGGTAGTGTGGAGGGATGGAAATATAATAAAAAAAATATTTTTCCTCTTTGAATAAGAATAAACATAAAAAATTTAAATATAAATAAAGTCATCAAACAAAAAACATACGCTGTATATCATACAATATAAGCTAGGTTTGATTTTGAACACCCACATCCCATGACAAATTTTTAAGGAAAATTGCTTAAATATTGTAATGTTTTTTGTGCTGCATTTTTTTTTTTTGTTCAGAAGTTTTTACTCTTCTTTTCTATAATAAGTTACTGTTTCTTATTCTATCTTAGAAGGATAAATAATCACTGTAACTTTTAATCATCAGGCTGCATCACAATCCTAGGATCGGACGATGCAACAACATGTCATATTGCAATTTTACGTCATTCAGGTATGATATATTAATCATTTTAATTTGAGACCAATGTTGCAAATAAATATCTAAGAAAAAAGTTCTCAATGTAGGGTAAAAGAGGCTCACAACTCATACATTTTAAATGAAAAAGAAGTACAGTAAAGTCAAAGTTGTAACAGTTGTGGTCTTGAATCAACTTATTTTCTAAACCTGACAAATAAACTGCAGTGGTCCTGTGAGCACATGTTGAAGAAAACTGAGGACCTGTTGGAGGGATGGAGGAGATTGTGGGGGGGTGTCCTCTATAATACAATGGACTCTGCCTAAGAGGTGGGTCTCCCTTAGAGGTCCCTTATTGCATTTTACATATTTTCCTCTTTGATTTTCCTTGAGAGCTGTACTGATTAAGAGACCGCTTTCGAAAAGAAAGTTTTCCATTTATTGCAGTAAAACCTCAATATTCCAATGGTCCAAAAGTCACAGCCTCTGTTTGTTTCCCATGTTCTTTAATTGATTTCCACCCCAGAGACCTCTTCATGGACAAGGTCAACTGCCAGCATGGTATTATCATGATGCCCTTTCCTTCTTTATGTTGTCAGTATTTTAAATCAGTTGGATTTGGATTAAATTTCTATGTTTTAATGCAGGTGTCTTTTCCTTGGATTTTTCCCTATTCTGTACCATCTCAATTGATTTTCTTCAGTCTTAGTTTTTATGATGATTTTTCTGGGCTTTTGCTACATTGTACTGTAGAGCCCCCTACTGGAAATAAACTGTGTTGTATTATTTTTTCTTGTACCAGGGTTTATATTACTCCTCCTGGAATTTCTACATTTTGCTACTATAGTTTTTAGTCACCCTAAAAGTTCAGCTGCCCATTTTGTGGGCAGCAGTTTTATTTTTGATTTACATTCACTCATTCCTTGTTATTTTCTTTGTCATATGTTGTCTGAAACTTTGATTTTCCCCTTCAAATGAATTCCATTTACTGGTTTGATTCCATGTTCCACATACCTCATTCATTTTCCAAGACCCACCTAAACAGGAGGCAGTTTTACCCAGGAGACTCATGTGGGAGGGCAGGATCGTCCCTCCTCACAGTCCCTACAAGTCAATGGGAGACAGGTACCTAAGAATTTTTCCTATTTGTCCACTACCCGGTGCATGATGCTATGGCTTCCCTAGTTTTATGATCAGTGGGACAAGAGAAAAGAAATGAAACTTAAAAGAGTTTGTCTGCCTCTCTCCCTTGGTTTTTAATCATAAACTTCATCTGCTCCTGGGGCCTTTCCTAATTGCACTGTCCTTATTGTGTTTGGGTTTTTTTATTGAGTGCTGCGTTCTTCCACTTCTTTCTTAAACTTCCTCCATGATTTTTTCCTATTTTGAGTTTGGGCAGGCTCTAGGCCTGAAGGCCTTGAAGAATAAACATTCACGTAATAATCCTCTGGTTTGTGTCCACCATGCAACCTTTTCCCATCTTCTTTAATTATTTCCTACCACAGACCTCTTTCAGTACCTGAGACTGTCTATTATGTTGTCATTCAGATCCATCTGACTGCTTCCTGTTGTCTCTAAGTTTAGGCTGTTTGTTTTCAGTCAGTAATCTGTTTGTTTTCTTCAGTCAGAAATCATTGTAATTCACTAAAATTTTTCCTCTGTTTACTCTTGCATCCAATGTACTTGTTCCTAACTAAAGTCTATCATTGATTTTTCACATCAGTCTTTATTTACTCTTGTGTATTTGTGGATATCTTTATGAGTGGTTGGCTATTTTTTTGGTATTCCTAAGGCAAAAAATCTATGTCTCTCTCCATTTAGAGAAGTTGTTGTTCTCTCCTTCTTTACCTATTACTTCCTGATATTGTTGTAGCGTTTTAATAAACCATTACTTAACTATAGGATATCTTTTCTCTATCTTTGAAATGAATAAATGGCAATAATTGTCTACTTTGAATTTTTCCATTTCTTCAAATTCTACTTTTCCATTTATTTATTTCATTGGCCTCTGTTTTTTCTTCCTTTAAAACATAGGCTCAGATGATGGGGCTGCCACCTTGAGCCCCCTACTGGACCTTGTTATTTTCTGTCTAATTCAGCCTTTGATGGATGTAAGCTAATTCAACCAAGACCCACCTGACAGGAGTCTAAACAAGCCCGCACATGTACTTACCTTTCCGGTGCATAGTGAAGAAGTTGAAACACCTGACATTTCCTTTTTCCTATTTTGAGGAAGGTCTGGCTGTGTAATTTGCCCTGAGACTGTCTGGCTGAGAGACTGCTTCTCCGTTGTCTCAGGGCTGGCCTCTTACAGAAATCAAATCATGCTATTTTATATGGGTTCAGTTTTAATTCAAAATCATCTTGGTCAATAAATTTCAGATTTATAATTTCAAATCTTTTGAGAAATTTTATTTTCAATTATATTAGTGAAACATGGTATGCAGTCTAGCAGAAGGACTTGAACCTTTCATGGTATTATTATTATGTATTCAATTGCCTAAATCCACTTGCTGTCCAATCGGTAAGTTGGTGATAAAGTTTTGGTAGATTATAGTTATAAAGCCATGTCAAAAAAAAAAGCAGAAAACACATTTGACAAGTGTTTAACAGGATTTTTACAAAATTCTTGCCTATCATGTAGCATGTCAAGTCATATACTCATAAAATTGTTTTTCGATCTTCTCCTCTCACAGATTAGAATTTCATCTTTATGGAGGATTTATAGATGATCGAAGAAATTCTCATGATGTTTGCAAGAAAGTTTTAAGTAATTAGCTACTTACATACTTTGTCAAATACTGTAAAAAATTGTCTTTTTCACCTTAATTTAGCAGCCTTGGAACAAAAATGGCTATATCACTATATTACTTCTATTTTTAATGAATTATTGGCAAAAGACAATGGCATAATTCTGTATATATGAAATAATATTTGAGGCCCCTTGAGGAACAAAGACGAAACAAATATATGTACAAATGAAATAGACAGAAAAAAATCTTTGGGCACCAATAGAATCCAAAACCTACAGAAGTGAAAAAGAGAGCACGCTGCAAGCCAAACTATCTATGCTCCTTTGAAATCTGTTTATAATTCCAATTTCACTTTCATTGTAAATAAAGAAGTTTTTTCATAATTTTTTGTAATATAAATCAGTTTGATGACAAATAAGTATTTTATGTGCAAGTCAGACAGCAAAACAATGTCTTCTTTCTTTGATAGATACTTTGATATACTTTGTCAGTTGTGCTACTCATGCATGCCCTCAGAGAATGCTTTTATGAATTGATGTGCACATTTAGCATAGAGGCTCTTGATCCTGACTAAGATGATCTGGGTGCCCAAACTGCCCTTTAAACAGCCAAGAGATCTTTAATGTGCACAGAGTGTTATGATCTGCATACAGGACCTCCTTTTTATTGCCTGTCTCCGATAGAATTATACGATGTCGATCCACCTACCTGGATCGGGAGGGTGTGTTTTACTAAAAACAACTCAAGAAAAATGTTCACCTGTCAGGCTTGAACGCATGACCATTTAGTTGAGAGGTTGATACCTTGCCTCTCGACCACCGAGTTCTTAGCAAAGTGACATTCAGTGACAAAGTTTACTGTTTATAATCAATTCCTTTTTTTTTTTACTATGTATTCAAATATTGCTGACTTCACTGGGTTTGTGTTTATTTTCAGAGGCTTTGCATGGATCAGACTGTGAAATTCATCTTCTAAGTGCTTGTATTATAGGTATGAGTTTTCTTTTTAAATATTTTCACTTGTAATTTTCTTTGATTCTTTTGTAAATCATAGTAAATCAGTTTCCGCCAATGAGAGGCATGCAACACTTACAGACCGATCACTGTCATTGGAACATTTTGACATGATTTAATGGTTATTTGCAACAGATGGTGTCATGAACTAGTGGAAATATACATATTATCCAACAATATTAGTAAGGATCTATACAGGCCTGTGTGCAGCTTCCCACTTTTTGTTTTTGAATAATCTATGAGGTTTCATAAAGTTTCGGGGAGTTGGGTTTTTAGCACTGTTGACAAGTTTGTATCAGCTTTGTGTCTTTGATTGCATTTTGAAATATCAGCAGTGAAACTGTCTAAACACATGTAAGTCCGCCTGACATAATTTCCCAGGAGATGCAAAAAATATAATAAATGAAGGGGTCATTTCAATAGTGTGCCTTAGTCACAATTACGTCATTAAGAGAAAAAGGCCAAAAACCATGGATTTTGGTACTGTTGACTTTGAGAATTCCAAGTTTCAAATGACTGTAAACGTGATGTATTTTCATCCTATCATTTTCTCATTTTTCAGGAAGCATGATTTCCTTTTATTCCTTAGGATTATCTCTCGGTCTCGCTTTTCATGAAAATGGTCATAGGCCCACTTTTGAACTGACCCCTTCAGATCGTCAAATACGGCTGCAAACACTTTGTAATGCTTTTTGCATTACAATATAATAACTACTTTAGTCTTTAGAAAAAAGTAAAGGGGAAAAATAATCAGATGTGCACAAAAACGACTTATACAGTTAGAGTTAAACTTTTAAAAATCTCATTGACTTACAAGTTTAGTGTTTCAAGGCGGAAAAGAAATGGAATTTGTTGTTTAGATCATGTGCATGACTAGAGTCTTTCTACCGGTTAAGGCCTCCAAAATTGATAGAAACACGAAAGAAGCATACATTTTATCATTTTAGGAACAATCTCATATCAAGTATAGTCAAACCCGTTTAATCCAAATCTGGCGGGCACAGGCACAAATGTTTGATTAACCTGGGAATTTGGATTAATCAAAAATGCCTTTTTTTTATTATCTAATTGCAGGTGTAGGGTGATAAATAATATAAATTGAGTGTAAATACTGCCCTCCTGATTTTATACACAAGATTAGGACCAATGACCCTGAGTTTAATTGATAGATCAAGATCTTTTGCCTGTGTGAAGAATTCTTGTCAACTGATGAATATATGATTTGCACTCCTTATTTATCCTAATCGATCAGACAGAAACAATGAAATGCCTAACAAGTTTTAGAATCGTTTGCTCTAGACGGCTGGAATTACCGCTCCATTGATGACATTTCCTTTGATTTCTGATTAGACATTCTTCTTTGAATATGCCACACCTTGGTCCACCCGCCACGTCACTACAGCCACTTCACCGCAAGATCTTAGATCCAACTTCTACCGACCGAGAGTGTCTAACATGTGAATGGTGTTACATGTATAACATTATTGTGTTGACTGGTGTGGTATTCATTCGTTTACCTCAATTGAAATTAACCAGGGACCTTTGCGTGGTACTCTTGTGAAGTTTCACTTTGATTTTTGATGAGGTTTGATTCAATCAAATCTTTGATTTTTAAGATTTGGATTGACCGGTTCAAATATAAAGAAAAATTCTGTTTTGTTTTAAATTGGAAAGAAGTGAGATTTTAGTATAACCAAATTTGGAATAAGCGGGTCTGACTGTACATCGTGCACATGTGTTTATAGTTTCACCAACGATATGCTTTATACAGTGGCATGATATTTAAACTGTGCACTCGGTACTGAGAGAAGCTAACATAGATCTAAAGATGACTTCACAATGGAGAGTTCATAATAATGTTTTGGTAGTTGAATTCTTACAGAAGAATAGTTTTTTCAGAAGATATTCGATAGTTTTTTTAAATAGAAAAGTTTTATGCCTTCAAAAAAGGACAATCTAGATGAAAAGATATTTCTTTGAAGGTGAAAAAGACATACTTGACCTTTATTGATTTATTCAGATATAATGTATAAATACAATCAGATTTTCTGGTTAAGATTATAAATGAAAGAGACATACTGCCAATCTGTATGATTAATTTGTTTCTGACACTAATGTCAATCAACAATGTTAGTTTAGTATAAAATCCATTTGGTTACCCTAATTTCTTTGTTCTTTGCTGAGTTTATTTTTATTGGGTTTTGGTTTTTTTTTGCAATTGACTAAAACATAATGTCCAAGATTTTCAAATGTCATTTTCCAACTTAGTACAATAGCCTTACACCGATTGTCAGTCTAGCAGTCAGTAAAAGACACACTCGGCTCGTAGAGATGACTCAGAAAGTGGGCAGCGTAGCATTGTGCGGAACAGTAATTGACACATGACTGTCCCAAGCCAATAAGCCGAGTGGGCAGCCGACAACCGGCATCTCAGATTAAAAGGGAGTGACATCACTCATCACTCACTGCACATGTTCTAGTTTACTACACAGCTAGCTCAACATAAACAATGAACTAAAGTACTGTAGTATGCTTTGTTTGCAGTGAAGTATCTGTTTGAAGGCATACTACTTTGAAGCAGATGAAAATGTTCCCGACAGTCCCAACTCTATGTTACAGAAAGGGCAAACTACCTCTATGCAACAACAAAAAATGTGCAACAGACATACTACATAGTTGTCAAGGAGTGAAGTGACCCTGAATACTGAGCCCATGGCGAAATCCGGTTTATCGTAACTTTCAGATAATCACAACAATTTTGCTGCTCCAGTTGTATTGCGATTAACTAGAGTCAACCGTAGTTAAAATTATTGAACATTTTGATTTAAATTATTTTTTATATCATGATTTCTGTTACCCTCTTGGCTGTTTTATTTGTTTCCCTCTAGATCATAATACAATTTACAAGAACTCTACTCCTTTCCAGTGATATATGGCATCGGTACGGTTTGTATACATATGACTTTTTATTTGTAATTTTTTGTATTACAGTAGTGACCACCTAAATGCCTGGTGCTTGGGAAGCAGAGAAAATGGGCATTTAGGCGAAAGAAGGTCAGGGGCATTAGGGCAACAATTTGGGGGTGGGAGGGGGGGTGTGTTATCACCACGATTCATAATCTTCATGTTAAAATTAAAGACAACGGACATCCAAGGATAAAGATGCATATTCAGATCGTTTGTTTTAGAAAAGTCATCAGTTTTACGAAAAATTAAATGCGAGAAATAGGGACACCTGGAAACCATTTATCACTGTGGTGGTGAGCGCGCAGATGGGTTGACCACTACTCGCCACTAAGACCCGAAGGCACAATGCATACAGCCAATGCGAGACAGGAAGCAATAAAATTGTTCACACATTGCCCCTCGATCGCGGTGAGTGCCTTGTCTATTAAAAACGTCAGGTGATTTCATGCCACTTACGACATCAAGAAAGAGCCAGAGGCGGAGTCCAGAAGACTGTTCAATTCTAATTGCCTAGTGACAAACCAGGAATCTAATGGGACAAAGGATGTGCTGTGCAGTGGGGGGAGTTAAAAGAAGACTGGTAATCTTTTATTACAGTACATTGGGTAGGTAATGAGGATGGTTTCAATGCATGGCCCATTGTTGACGGGCATAAGCCCTATTAGCGATGGGATTACATGTATGATATAAAAAAAAAGAATTGTTAATCAATTACGGACATAATTTATGTTAATGTGGAGAAAAGGAACTTGCTGTCGCTGTTGAGACTGGGCATTTAAGCGAAAATTTTGGTTTTGAAATGGGCATTTAGAGGGGCAATTCATATAGAAAAAATGGTTTCACTGAGATGGCGGGCATTTGGACAAAATAGACGTTAAGGCAGCAGGCATTTAGGCGGTCACTACTGTATTATTATGATGCATGCATGCTTTCTGGAGAGCAGCACTTTTATGTCAGGGAGAGCTGCTTTAGTTCTATAATGTCATGAGAGGGACTGTTGGATGGGAGGGGGAAAGGATTGCTTTAGTCATTTGTTTTTCTAAAGTGAAGAATGATAAGGTATTGAAATAAAAGAACAATAATAGATTTACATTATGATTATTTACACTTTAAGAACATAACATATATATTTAGATCTGTTGTTTTCTAATCACAGCGATTAATGTGAAGACTGGTGATATATTTCAAGCAACTTTTCTTGATAAAGGACCGGACAAATCTCTACGTGATGCCCGTCACTTTACTGGAAGTAAAGAGGTATTGAAATCTTTTTTGCTTCAATCTTGGCTTCAGCATTTAAGAATAACTTATCAATAGATGACATTAGGATCCTGTAACTATTCAGGTGGTTAAATGAAATATTGTTCATTTTTCATAAGACCAAAATGCATATAATAACTCAATTTGAGGACTGTCCTAAATTCAATAGAATCTATGCATTAAAGACAAGCAGATATGAGTGATTGATTTTTTCAGTCTTTCTGTAAAATGTATCAATGCAAGCGATAACAGTTTGAAAATGTATTGATTTCACATTATTTTATCAGTGCAACGACAGCAATAGATAACAATGCTGAATGTTGGTTAGAACTACAAAAAATTTGGTGCTGAATTTAGACTTCGGTCATTGGATTTCACTGGAAATAAAGCACAAAGTTATTTCAGAACTTTTACTTTAAATTATTGCGATAGAAACTCAAAATTCTAATGCCAACAATGATAATAAAAAAAATTGTTAACCCTTACGTTGCCATGTTCGACTGTTTTATATAGATAATGATGGACACACCCCTTTGTCTGTCAATATCACCATAAAGACATTTGAATTTGCTTTTTCTTTTGCCTTGTTTCTTCTTTTTTTTTTATTATCATTAATTCCATAGATATATCAGGCTTTATTTCTACTTTCAGAATATTGTTATATATAATGTTTCAAAACAAGAACTTGTGATTGGACCGTTTCACTATAATGAGTTGCAGAAGTAGACATTTTCCTAACTCTGCCTGATGCTTTAATCAGACAGGTAAGCCCATTGCTAATACTAATATCAGTGTAATTCATTAAAGTGTTCATACAGAGTAGATTGGATAAGATTGGCTCCATTCTAAATTTGTATTTTTAAGTGCTTGAAATGACATTATTCAGTTCATGGTTATCACTTTTCTGACTCCACATGTATTTCTGGATTCATGATTATCATAAGTACAATAAACAAGCACTACAGGCTTTTATTTGTTTTCAATCCTCTATTTTCATTTTACTGAGTAACTGAAAATTTGCTTGAAAGTACAAAGGTCAGGCTTGTCAACACTTTTTAGAAAATAAGGAACTGTGCGGAGACCAGATATCGATTAATCTGAGTGACGGACGATAATTCATTGGGGTGTCTTGTTTTTTGGTGGGAGAAGAGGATTGCTTTTACATGTAAGGAAACGTGTCACTCAGTGTCATGCTTGAAATTAGAGGTCCAAATGTTCACTCAGAGTCAGAATGCCTTCCAAATATGATGAAAAATAAATGCCAGTAGGATACCACTTCGCCACCTGGGGGGGGCCAGGTAAACACGCATCTGTGAACTGATATCTCGCTGCCAAGGGTTCCAGCGGAGCTCATAGCTTTCACGTGCTTTCGAGGATGTGATGATGACATTTTACAACTTACTCTTCATTGTCTTTTCAGTATTTATCAACATCGCCAGCCCAGGAACCACCAGGTTTTGTTAATTCAGTCCGAGCTTCTTTGAGGCAACTTAAAGATTTTCCCAATCCTCTTCAGACTGTGTTTAAAGGAGGATTACCTCGCAGATATAAGAAAGATCAAGATACTGGAGCGTGGATGAAGACTGCTGAATGATGTCTTTTTTATTGTTTTCTTTTTTAGTACATTTATTTAAAAATTGTTACGCAATTTTGTTGTTTTATAAACCAAACTTTACTTCTCATGCGTTTTTGCAGCTTTATATTTTTAGAATTGAACATTAATGTGTAGATGTCATGTTATAAGCAATAGCTTATAAGAAATTATTTTTTAAGATACTCCGCTTTGACTGTTAAAATCCAACCTAGTGTACATCAATTTAGCTGATTATAAACAACTGATTAAATGAGTAAATAAAAGATTGTGCTCACTGAACAAGATTGACTAGAATTTAGCTGTCGGATTTTACAGTTCTCCGAGGTGGTGGACAGGTGAGCACCTGTCACCGGAGATAGATGATCCTGCCCTCCACGAGTCTCCTGCTGCCTTGTAGGCGGGTTCTTGGTTGACCAAAGGCTAAGGGAGTTAACCCTGACAGAAAACAACCCTTCTGCCTTGCAGGCGGTCTTGAATGACCAAAGGCTAAGGAGTTAACCTGACAGAAAATAACAACCTGCTACCTTGCAAGCTGGTCTTGAATGACTAAAGACTAAGGGAGTTAACCTGACAGAAAATAACAACCTACTACCTTGCAGGCTGGTCTTGAATGACTAGACTAAGGGAGTTAACCTGACAGAAAATAACAAGGCCTGGTAGGGGGCCTCCAAGGTGGCAGCCCCACCATCTACCTAGGGTACAGTGGGCTAATCCCCTGCTTATCCAAAACGACCTGATTCAGAGAAGTAAAAAGAAATATAACCGGCTTGATCTTTGGAAGACGAAATTGGAAACGACACGGACCAGTAAATGCATCAATGTTTTCCTTTGCCGATGATTTACTTCTGTTTGGAAAATCAGAAAGTGACTTTCAGCCAAATATCAGCACATTATGAACAATGAACTAAATAAAAGAGGAATGAAGTGAATGCCAAGAAAACCAAAACAATGCTACTAACTAGGAAGCTAAAACACTTAAATTGGGCAGGAGTATTTAGAACAAATTCAAAGCTACAATTGCCTAGAATAATGATTAACTCAGAGGAAAACTAAGAAAAGAAATTGTCAAATGCAATATATAACCATCTAAAAAGGCATTGTAGGTAACAATTGTCAACAAAAGCCAAAATGGCAGTATACAATACGTTTTGTCCTACTCTCCTCTATGTCAGTGAAACTTGGACTTTAGACAGTAGAATACAGTAGAGAGTACAGGCAGCTGAAATGAAATACCTAAGAAGAGTAGTAGGAAAACTAAAAGAGACAAAATCAGAAACATAACAATAAAGAGATCAAACCAAAGCAGATGGCATAAAAACTAAGATAGAAACACATCAATTGAGATGGTTTGGGCATGTAAACATATTGAATGACAATAGAATAGTTAAATCAGTATAAGATGCTAAATCCCAACGTAAAAGACCAAAAGGCAGACCTCGGAGAAAGTGGGAAGAAGATATAATTGAGGCATTAAAACATAGAAATTTAACTTTTTTGTAAGGAAACAGGAAATGCCAGGACAGGGCATCCTGGAGAAAAGATCGGGTATCTGAACCCATACACCGAAAGGTAGAAGTAGAATGGGAACTGATAAAGAAAGAAAAGAAAGAAAGAATTTTGACTTATAAATTATAATACAATTACAATGCATGATTGTATGCTTTCTTGCAAATGTGTGGCCACATTGAAAAATCCAAATACTCTTGTTATTTTTATTGTTAATGTTAACTTTGATTTTCCACTAATCCAATTTGAATTTCGATTTCATTATTCTGTTGAATTTAGATTTGAGGAATTCTTAAAATAAGATTGTTACAGCTAACCTTTCCTGAAATTGACATTTCCCGGCAGGTACATGAATTTTAAAACCTAATCAAGATTTGATTCATATTATTCATAGGATTCTTAGACTAGGCAATTAAAACTAGATCCTGGCTGTTAAGACACCTGAAGCATAAAAGTTGTAGTTCTACTGTCAACATAGACATATTACAGTGGTAGTACTGGTAGCGATATCTAACATGCCGCCTAACACCACACTCCGCATACTACCTGCACGATATTTTGAGGAAACGTTAAAAAAAATTATATTGGCCCCTTAACAACACGTCGATCGGCTAACAACATGATTTTTAACAGACACTTTACTTGTCAAAGTTGCCAAGACATGTCTTTTTTATATACCATTTCAAATATGATGGAATTTCAATCTAACCAGATGTGGAGATGATCAAAAGATAAAGATGGATTTATAGTATAGGCGGTATCCCAGCACAAGTGTAGGCTCACCGACTATACATCATTTATTCCCACCAGGCCATTTCATTCAGTCCTTCCCAACTCCATGGGGAACATACAGTTCACCAGCCTGTTAGTAGTGTTAGGCACACTTTGACAAGATCTTTCTCTACCTATAACTGGGTACCCATTCACAATTGAGTCAAGTGAGGAAAGTAGGGGAAGTACCTTTCCTAAGAGTAAAGGTACAATGTTGTGGAAAAAAACCGACCTGTGCCAGCCTTGGGGTGTGTGTGAAACAGTGTTGTTGTGATTACAAGCTCACAACACTACGATTCAGCTACAATGCTACACAACACTACAGTTTAGTAACAACACATCAAGCCTCTCCGGTTCCGGTTATAAAAAAAAGGTGCTGATAGTCCGATACTGAAAGCAAACTTTATCTACATGCCAGACGGCAAGGTGCCAATTTCATCCACTAGGGCCTAGCTAACAAGGGTCTTCGTCTAGCATATGCCATTAACAAACAGTGAATCTTACTTTACCTGTCAAAGTGGCATCAAAATGCGCAATATCTGCATAGGAACAACGAACCATGGTCAAAATTTATCATTGCTTAACTTATGTTACCAAAACAACTGAGATTAATTGTGCTCAAGCAAACGAAGATGCGTGTCCAACCACAGTAATGTTGGTGAATGAGAAAACTTTCAAATTTCAATCTTTCATTTTATTGATTTGTTGCGTGCTTGTCAGATCGACTGGTAAGTTTTGTCCGCTTACCACCAGCATGGTCTTTTAATCTTCTAAAGGCGTGTTCTTCAATCTCTACTACTGTATTATTATCATTATTAGACATCTCATTTCGTTGAGCTTTCAAATTGGGCAGGAAGTGTGTGGATTTGAAGGGCATGTTAAATTTACATGGAGAATCCTTACTTACCAATTTTAAACTAAACACTTCAGATGAATTGGAAAACTTTTAAATGTGGTTAACATATATTCTATTTTCTTTTCTTATCAAATACTTACAATTACAAGACTGATCACAAGGCGATGTTACTTTTTATTTCTTCCAAATACTGGTCACTTATTTACAGCTTGTGCTGCATGTTACATTATAAAGGAATCATAGAAGTGGAAAAATATTTGTGATGGCCTCACACTCACAGTGAATAACATACTAAGAAAAACAAGAAAGGAACGAAGTTGATTGAATTACACTTCATAATCATATGTGTCTAACCGACCATCCACAATATAGACAACAAAAGACAGCATTAATTTGAACAGATTTTTTTATTGTGTTTGAAATGATTGGCAGTGAAACAAAAATAGAACATTGAGAATCATTGTCTTTTTAAAAATGTTATAATGTACATAAATCATTGTCCCCACTAATTTTAAAACATATCAATGTAGTAATGCTTTGAATTTGAGCGGGATTTTTGGGAAGGGGGCATTATGTTTTAAAAATTAAGTTTGTCTTTGTTTATTACTATAAAACTTTTGCACAGCTGGAAAAACAAAGGTTGATGCACATTTAACTTGTCTGCCTAAGGGTGAAAACACAGTGGAGATGGCACCATCTTGTCCTAGCTTCCCTTTTTGGGAGCTAGAATTTATTCTATAGGAAAAGTATTAAAGTAAACAGAGAAGAGGCGTCAAATCATGCCGCCTTTTTTCTCGCCTAGACTCGTGCTTAATCTAAGCGATGCGCTTAGATTGGGCGTCAAAAAATGCCTGCTCGCCAGACAGGCGTTCACCGTCAACCACAAATGGCGAAGGCCCAGTGTCTTGAGCTGGACATAGGTCAATAACTAGTGATCGGAGACAAAATCTAATAACAGATTTGTAATCAGCGACCCGAAATTAACAAAGTCCTCGCGTAGAGATACTAAAAAAATGCATAATAAACAATTTCATAAAAATATTTTTAATTCGAACGAAGAAAGCGCGCGCGAGTTCTAACACACTTCCACCTCTGTCTGCAGTAACTGTGTAGTGTGTAGCATCAATACACTTTAGTGCAGCGTATTTTATTACTACATGCAAACCCAAAATGGACACCGACCAAACAATAAAGCTTGTCGTAGCTGTTGAAAAAAAGACCCTTTCTTTATGACAAAAAGGGTACAGCAATAAAAATCAGCTCAATGCCGAATGAAAAAAAATTGCAGAAGAAATTGGCTGCAATGATAAGTTTATGTTTTTTTATTACATTAATTGTATCTTATTTATCTTCATCATCATAGTCATCATTACACCATTCTCATCGTAATTACCATCAATAACAATAATCATAAACATAAAGTATTGCTGCTGCTTCTCTTATTACTAACGTGGCTATCCATTGCATATAATAAAAATTTCCTGAACATTATTATTAAAATTACAATTGATAACAACATTCCATTTGACGTAATTCCTGAAACTGAATCTCTCAAACCCACTTTCCGTTATCATTTCAGTCAGTCAGTCTATCTGTCTGCCAGCTTGCCTGTATGTATAAATGCGTACATGTATGAATGTACATGTATGTGTTATGTATGCAAAATACAAATGTTGTATGTGTGTGTATGTGTATTATGTATCCATACGTATGGATGTCAGTATGCTATTGCATGTTTGCCTCTGTCTATCTGTCTGTCTGTCTTTATCTCTCTCTTTCGTTTGTGTTCACTACTCATCAATTGTTTCCTCTCACTTCCTGTATACCTGAATATCTCAAACTAATTAGGAGTTGGTAAAATAGCACTTTCGATTTTGCCAGGGCAATGCTCCTTGGGGAGATGTGTGAAATAATCCATCAGTGTTTCCCCTAATTTGCAAAGCGTTCTTGGTAGCCCTACATCCAGAGGATTGAATTTGAGGATTTGTTTGATTCGCTTGCTCACTCAAAATCGGTCCATCTCTTTCGTTGTGGCCTGATCTCTGAGGTTCATTGGTCAGTATGAAATTGTGAAGAATGGTGATCATCTTTACGATATTAGTAGCAGCTTCAGGTTGCTCATCGATTTGTCGAAAGAGTGTTGGAAGAAACTCAGAGACTATTTTCTAAAGACCCATCGAAATGACAATGACAGCCTGTAAATCGGGATCTGCAGGTGGCAAAAAAAAAAGAAGTGGTATCTATATGACTATGACCGGCTACTTTTCATCTTGCCATTCATAATGACCAAGTACCACTATCAACGTGACAGCAATCTCCCGGATGAAGACAATGGAGATGACAACATGTCTCATGGAGATGACAACATGTCTCAGGCCAGTTCGTCCTCTTTCATTTTCTACAGTAGCCATGATACAAAGCCTCCACACAACACTGCTGACTCTGAAAACTTACCATCAACATCTGAAAAAAAAGACCACCTATGCAACCAAAATTTCCACAAAGCCGGAAATGTAAGACAACCGACTTCCGAGGCAAAAATGATTCGAGCAGCGCAGCGTCTTGGCGAAATGAAAGAGGCAGAGAAGAGTGAAGATTTGAACGAAGATGAACTGTTTTTGAAAAGTCTAGTCCCAAAGATGAAAAGGATGGACATAGCAAATAAAATGGCTTGCCAAGGCAAAATATTAAATATTGTCTTGGAACACATAATGAGAAGCAAAGCCAGCACTGAAAGAATCCCATACACGCAAGTGAGAAAGGCACCTGAGAGAAATCCATACCAGTACTCGCCAGCTAGAATGTACAGACAGTCAGTGAGAGAGGCACCTGAGAGAAATCCATACCAGTACTCGTCAGCTAGAATGTACAGACAGTCAGTGAGAGAGGCACCTGAGAGAAATCCATACCAGTACTCGCCAGCTAGAATGTACAGACAGTCAGTGAGAGAGGCACCTGAGAGAAATCCATACCAGCACTGCGCCAGCTAGAATGTACAGACAGTCAGTGAGAGAGGCACCTGAGAGAAATCCATACCAGTACTCGCCAGCTAGAATGCACAGACAGTCAGTGAGTGAGAGAGGCATCTGAGAGAAATCCATACCAGTACTCGCCAGCTAGAATGTACAGCATACCAGTACGCTAGAATGTACAGAGTCCTGATGAAGATGCGAGAACATATCAATATGATCAGTACTCAACAGCCCAGCCTGACATGTACTGAACAGAGAGTCATTATCATATCATGATTATGTGTTATTCCTAAACCTGGAAGCAACTGTTTTCGTTTTTATAAATAAAGCTCGTTAAGTTTGTATTATACATTTTGTTGTTTTTTTTGTTTTTCCTCACTGTTTCTTTTATTCTTTAAAACAATTTTTTAAAATTATTTCAATGAAAACACAATGTGTTTTGCAGAAAAAAGTCACATTTTATCAGCCTCACCTAGAACTTCCATTTTCGTAATATTGGAATCAGATAAAAACAAAAATGTAAACATGGTCACAATGTGGCGTCAGTAGCTCAGTGGTTAGCGTGCCGGGCCCGAGACAGAGAGGTCCTGGGTTCAAATCTCTGCCACTGCTGTGTTGTTGGGAAAGGCACTGCACAGAAGTTTCCTCAAGTATTGAGGTGTAAATGAGTACCTGACCATAGGCCGAGACGGACATTGGCAGAATGCGAGTCTTTAGCGGTCTCTTGAACGCGGCTCTGAATATTCCGAATGGAATTGAGATGGATCAAAAAATGACATGGCCTGCCGTAAGATAAATGAAGTAAAGCGCTTTGAGACTGATATAAATGCCAAATTTATATTTTTATCTGTAATAGTGTAGGCCTACATAGCGTCATTTCAAAGAAAACAAGGCCGGTATTCCGTCAGCAGTTTGAACTTGAGACTCCAGGTTTTGGATTCCCTTGGCCTGGCAAGCAAAGCATCAAGCATCACATTTAAAGCATTTTAAAAACGTTAAACCATCTTCGAAATGTAAATATAATTATTTATTATCAGATCTTTATGTACGGTAATTCTTACCTTAAGGTGATGACCAAGCGTTCTTCAGGTGCCAATGGCTTCCTGAAATTTGTCGATCTTTTTTTCTAAACGTGGTTTAACTTTTGAAAGGAGAAGCTGAAATGTGGCCGGTTTCATTCGAGTGTACTGGACACATTTTTCCTCAACGGCGAGTATTTCTTCCATCAGATGATGGTATTCGCCATATTGGCGACGGCGTTGATTTATTTATGGACCCAGTAACGTCTTCTCTTTCTTTTCGAGTGCAACCAGTGTAATATCATCCACTGAAGTATTTCTTCATCCACGTCCATCTCCTTCAATTGTAGAAAACAAAATGAGAGGATGCTTCTAGACTGTAATTAATCACAAGCTGGGATTTTTCCCGACACGTGATTTTGTCACTCAGTTGAGAGAGGCTTGGAGGAAGGTGCGATCTCCACTCTGTTTCTACCCTAGGCACCAGGTAACCCTTTTTCCTCGCAGTTTTATAAAAACGGTTTGGAGGGAAGGTGCGATCTCCACTGTGTTTAGTCCCTTACATCAAACTGACTGCGACACTATGCGCCATATTAGTCTTGCAGCCTTCTGTGACCGAATAAGACATCAGCATGACATCTAAAGCGCCCTAATGCATTCCTTGCTTACTCTTCATCTTTGTACTCTCTTAACAATAAGATGCGTGAGACTTGGCTCTTTTGTGAAAAAAACTGCACTTGCAGTGATTTTGAACAAAGCGAAACTTGAAATGAATGGATCGATCTGATCATGAAAGATACTGACAACTAAAAGCTCATCAAAGTTATATAAAAGTATATATTTCCTAAAAGATTATTTTGTTCTCTATCTTATGATACTTTTTTCATTAAAATTGAAAAAAAATTAGTCTCTTAAATCAATTTTAAATACGACGTGTATACAATTCATTCAAGTTGTGTCCCTTCGCATAGGCACACAGACTGAATAGGTAGTGAGGGCTTAGACACACAGACTAGAATTGTGGAGAACCCTTAGGAAGGAAAGCGTTAAAAAAGATTATTAACAAAGCAAACTACCAATGGGTAGTGAGGACAAATCACTAGCGTTATGAACTACTTTCAATTCAATGTGAAACAGAACTGTAACGTAAGTCTGCATACAAACAGAAACTATAATCGTAGATGTAACATCAATTTCATATACAAACTCTTGCATGGGATTGCACCACACGCTTCACATGTGCAAAGATGGCTTATTTATTTCTAACTAATAGTTCAATTCAAAAGACCGTAAACAAGTCATCTTTTTAAAGTAACCATTTAGCGAAGTGAATGGATAAAAATTTCTTTTGAAATTAATTTCATGCAATGTCATATCTGTATCAAAGTAACGGAAAGAAAAGATTGAGAAGCATGACTTGAAACTGTATTGTAAAAAAGTAAGGTGTACAAGTTACTTTCATACCTATGAACACAACTGGAACCAATTGCAAGAGATAAAAAGCTCTAAAGGGTTACTGTCCGCGACCTATGCCCTTATCGGAGGGTCGATGGATGATATATAATATATATATATATATATATATATATATATATATATATATATATATATATATATATATATATATATACACATACACACACATTATTTCTCATTAAACATACTACATTAAAACATTGTACCATGAAAAGGGAGACATTAAATTTTACAATGAATTTACATGTATCAAAATAAATTAATTAATTGACATATTTGACAATGACAGAATGAAATAAATTCTCTCAGTGTGAAGTCTCATATATACATGGTTTGCTTTGCTTCAAGTATACAAAAGTCAAACATACTAATGAAGTTTAATACCTGTCAGACTGCCCTTCAAATCGGAGTCAATGAAACGATCAGTGAAAATGCTCATACTTAAGTTTTATACTTCAATGGAGGTTTTTCCTTCCTTTTCAAATAAATAATTCAATACAAAAACATTTCACTTTCAATAAATAGTTTAATTAGCGTGTTGAAATCCAGGAGAAGTTCCATAGTGAAGAAAATCCATAGGACTTTTGCCATGTGATGCACTGATGGGGGTCGAAGAGGTTGCACAGGTTTCTTCATCAGGAAGAAAGTCGTCATTATCCTGCAACGGAAAGAGGAGGAAAAAAAATTCTGACGAAAAAGTGATTTTCTGGCTCTATTCTGGCTCTCATGTATTTTTCTATATTATAATATATTAGATAGAATGTCTGAATGTGAATCTTATTTGTAACATGACAGTACAACTATCTACGATCAAGTGAATTTTTCCATTTTCCCGTTCCCCTCACCCTTTGTGTACCTAAGTTGTGTTTTAATGTTTAGATAGAAATTTGTGTTTAGTTTTGTAAAATTGCATCATGTGACCAAGTCAATTTTCTCATCTGAGATGAATACAATTATCTTATCTCATAATATCTATTAGTTTGCAAGGTGTCTAAGTGAACATAAAAACTGTGACATGAAGACAGAAAATGTTGATTCTGATTTGCTGACAATTTTCATGCAAAATCTTCATGGCTGCCTTGAGGATCCAAACAATCAAGCACTCTTACTTTAGGAGTGTTGATGATTTTCAAAGCCTACTTATTAAAATATTTTGAACTGATTCAGGCACTTCTAAAGGTTGTCTCTGTGGTAATCATAACATTAAGGAAGAAGAAGGGGGGGGAGGTGTCCCTGATGAAGGCATTTTTACCACAAATCGAACCATTTTCGCTTAATGTACTACTGGATGGAGCAGCTCATTCCCTTCAAGTTGATACCATAAAAGAGGCAGAATATTGGTTCTATAATTTTATATGATTTATTTAGAAACAATACCGGCCTAACATTCAACACATCAGTTGTACCATAAAAGTCTAGAGTATAACAAGTTGGTACTTATTTTAAACACCACAAAGTACTCTATCAAAAAACGTACTTTTGAGGAATTATTTTCAATATTAGCTTCAACCAGCCTAAAATTACGGGGAAACATTCTGCGCATCTGTTATAAGAAAAATCCCATCCGACATGAGTATAAGGGACCTGGAGCAGTTGAAATAGGGCCGACATGAAGATTTGATATCCTTTCAAGATTGTACGATGTTCCAAAGTATTATATTATTCTTATGCGAAAAGCATTCAAATAACGTAAAAAATTGTTAAAAATTCGATTTTCTAATAACGCAAAAATTGTTAAAAATCGATTTTCTCTTCAAATTTTTGCAAAAGGAATCTTTTTGTGATTTAATTTTGTCCCCAGCTAATTAAGACATACAATGGTAGTGGTTAAAATTGTCTATATCAAATAATTAAAAAAAAAACATGAACAGGCTCCTCCCGCTCCCTCTGAAAATAGAATCATCTGTAGGATAAAGGAACCTTTATTCTAAGTCTTAATTCTAAGACGTTCCAAACAAGGCATTCAATCTCTAGCTGTTTACAACTATCGCTAAAATTGTTTTCTATGAAATGTTGGCCTTAATTGTGAATAAAAATGCTATTGTAGAGATATTTTGTACTGAAATAGGCTAAAACACAGACATAAGAAGAAATCTTTCTTGCCCACTGCCGTCTTGACTTCCCTGAGGACACGTTCAGGTTATCTCCACAGTTTACGGCTATTTTACTTTAACCATTTTTTAATATTTCCATGTGAAGTCATCATGGATTCAAAACAATGTCTAAAACTGCTTGTGTCAATCTCTTCTGTTCAGACATTTAACCCACAAATTTCAGTGGACAGTTCTACACACTATTCCCACCATAATCACTGAGGCTATTACTATTAGCTTTCAGATTAAACGTGACATCATTTGTGGCCAAATTTTACATCAGGATGTTGACCAAGTACTTAATACTGAATGTAATAAGTTAAATGTGAGGCTTTCAAAAGTGAAAGGGATGTTTCAAACAGAAATAGATTCACTTTGATCTGAATAAACTAATACCACATTGGCATTCTTCAGATAGAGGAAATGTCTAAATTTAATTTCAATTCACGTCTTTTAGAACATCTAGTGAAAAAAGTAATCATGACAATTAATATTAATATGGTCTACAGAGCACTGGTGGAAACTACTGTAATTTTTAAAATCTTTTTTTTTATAAGCAAAATCAAATGCAAACAATTAAAAAAAGAAAAAACAAACGTTTTTTTTTAAAAGGAATCAAACCTACCTCACTATCTTCTTCTGCATCTTCTGATATGCGGCCTTGGAACTCCTTGTATATTGGTACAATGAAAGAGGTTGACCTAAAGATAAGTGGTAGAAAAAATAAAAGAACATTATATTACTTTGCACTTATGTGAGATGAGAAAAGATGAAGTAATGTCAATAAAGCCAAGCCTAGCTACTCAAAAACTCAACTGGCTTTTTTTCTTTTTAATCTGCAATTACTACAGCTACATTTTCAGTAACCACAGTATCTAAATAAGATAACATATATGTTGTAAATGAGATCTGATTTTAGTTTGTACACCATGAACACACTTAACAAAAACAAAACAAGATCACAGCATGGATTCACCTTGAAAATGGTAATTTTGTGCATAAAAACATTGAAATCCCAACTCTAACCATTCCTCTTGATAAAAAAACCAACAAAGTTTCATTCTGCCAATTGAACAAAAGATCTTCTTAAAAACCCCTTCAAACGCTTTCATGATCATGTTGGACTCTTTCAAACATATCCTTAAGAAGACACATCTCTCCAATTCATTGATGTAATCATGATCCTCAAGTATTGCAATTAAGATTGTATTAGAAATTTAAAAAATAACAGTACATCTCCAGGCTGATAGTCAGATAATCAGGGAGAAAGAATAAAATATGAGGGAGATATGGAATAAAGCGAAAAGAAAGGTGGATTTCCACGTCACAAGTAGATTAACGAACAAAAAGACCATAACCAGTTTTGTTTCAGTTTGAATTTCAAAATACTCAGCTTGGTTTTTCAATAATAATGATATCAAGACTGGTATTTTTTGGCATCAAAATTTATGTGAATTAAGAAGAGCGTATCACTCCTCTTAAATATAGTATTGACCTTACCAAAACATTAAAACCCCACTATTTCACATATGGTAAATGTAGGTCCGGAGATTCACAAGAAGTCCCAGAATGGACCGAAAACACCTGAGATCCGTCCACCGATATTAAAAATAACTAAATATACGATAACACGAGAGGTTTCTGCAACAATCAGTAGGGTGGGAGGAAGACACAAATTGCAGGAGTCTCCCACACCTTCATTGTTTGGCAGCTATGCATGATTTCTAGTGGGCACGAATCAACCGTAAGTACTGCCGATGGCAAATATACACATTATTCAGATACATGCATGTCCAGAATCCAAAACGCAGAGGAAACCAGCACATTGAACTACTTGTGACCTGTGTCTATGGAAACATTCTCACGCAGCCCTACATTCACAAAACTAAAGACACACCCCACACACATACACACAAAATTCCGTACCATGGTAACAGATAGGGATCAAAAGGAAAATAGCTATCCAACTGCTTGTCTCCTGGTATATGCATGACTTGACCAGATGAAACAGGTAAATTGTACCTGTTGTTTCTCTCAATAACTGTATCACAGAAAGCCAACTGATGAGTCCTGAGAAAAATAGGGCCAAAAAACATACTTGTGAAAGCCATTATAATGTAAACCATCCCTTAGAGGTAATATTAAAAGTAAATTAAAAGTAACCTTATATTTGCACCTATGCATCTTATAAATGCATGCTTACCTCTTATAAATGCATGCTTACCTCTCATATCAACCCTCATTCAAGGTAATACATCACATCTAATAATTCTACATGGATCTGTTTAATTTGCGTAAAATATTTGATCAAACAAGACTGAGCACAAGCTACAACAATTATGGGAAAATGAGGTACAACCGAAGAAAAGACTTTAAAGTGGGTTGGGTTTTTTTTCCAAAATGGGAAAAGATAATTACATCCCCTAAGAGAACAGTGTTTTTGTTAGTTTGCGAATCACAGGACAAGTAAAAGATGACACAACAAAGAGAAAGAGAATCTTTATAAAACATCTTAAACTCTTATGTTCGCCGATTTCTCAGTGACCATATCAGCTCATCAGCAGGGACCAAAAGCCAACAAACGCAAGAATAATGACTTGAACAGCGCCCAATAGTAGTAATATGAGTACACCTAATATAAGAAATAATAGATATTCAGGTGAAACAACTCTGTTGTGTTCTAAATCAAACCAGACATAATAAATAAATAAATTCTAACCCAGAATGTTTGTGGGTATTCTGTTTTACATTCACAGTATTTCTTGGTTCTGGGCTTTTCCATTTCAATTTGTTTTTAATTCTAGCTGCTCGGGCAAACTTTAAGAATTGAATATGAAGATTGTTACTGGTTATTTTCATGAAACATTTAACACAGCATTCTCGTCCACTTCACATTAGTCAATAATTTTTCTTACTGCTCTTTATTTGCTCAAGTCCCTAAAACCAAACATGTTAGCATTATAATGAAAAGTTCAGAGGGTTTTAATGAATTGGAAACACTTTGTCCACTAAGTTTCCTTTGATTTGATCTAGCAATGTACAAAAACAGGCTATGATCCATATATTTTGCGAAAGACGCAAGTAATATTACCTGAGCAGCATTACTGTATAACATACTACTGTCAGTTTTTTTCTTTTCCTCTATGAACTATCAAGTACAACACTTAACTCGTTATCAAAATGTGATTAAGACACAACAAACAAATAATAATATAAAAAACCCAGATAGGGAGCTAAATAAAACAAAATAAATGAAATACAATTCTGAAATATATAGAAAAACCTACAAACATGAAGGAGGCATGTGAGTCATTCTGAACACTTAAAATCCTAAACAACAGAGAGAACAAGAGCTAAAATCTTGTATTGGTGTTACAGTTGCCTTCGCCAAAAATACTCGGTCAACGGTTGACTAAAAAAAACATACATTTTGATAGCGTCATGGGCCACAACCCATTCCATGTATTTACAATGCCATTTTCGTTGGAAAATATACTTTTTGTTAATGTTTGGGTTTTGTTTGTTGTTCGTTGGTTTCAGGACAAGACCCAAAAGGCCTAACCTCTCCTCATAGATGTTACATTCTTCTCTAACTCAAGATGGGGAAGTTGATACCTGTGTCATACAGAGTACGATCTCCGTAGGTAAAAGTGACACAAGACTTTACTCAGATTTTCTCACTGTGATCGAAGAGAGGGAAAGCCAATGGCATCCTGACTGGCAGCCAATGGGTGACACATTGCCGAATGAGTCTGGGAGGGGAAGGGGTAGGTGAGGGTGACCAGAGCCAAGACAACCAAGACTAATTGCATAATAACATTGTTATATGGGACGAGGCAAGAAGAGGTTATTGAGTTTATTTTTCACGGGAATTGACTCTTTGAATAGACTTACAAAAACCTGTTGCATTTTGGCAAAGCCAAACCAGCTGTTGTTGCATTTTGAGGGTATAATTAGCGTTATAAAACTCGGTTACATGAAAAAACTGCATTATGGCAGCACGCAATTTAAGGAAACTACTGTGTTATTATTATTTATGAGTAATAGCAGTAAAAATCTACTTCAAACTAACAGAAAAGCAGGTACAAGAAGTGAAGAGTTACTAAAAGCAATACTCAACCTTGCTGCAGAGGAAAATGTTTGAACAACAATTGGTTGACAAATCTTTAATGGGTTCAATTTGCATGTTACGAGGCGTTGAAAATTCAGAGATTCCGCCCATTTGTGATCTGAAACAGATGGGAGATAAAACTAATCAGGTAAATTAGTAGGTAGGGAGCAAGAAAATGGGTTTTAAAGATAAGGTAGATAGAATGAGGAGGAGTGAGAGAGACAGGCATATAGACAACAGAGAGATACAAAGAGAGGGGCATATATATACACAACAGAGAGATACAACGAGACGGGCATATAGACAACAGAGAGATACAAAGAGACAGACATAGACAACAGAGATATAAAGAGACAGACATAGACAACAGAGAGATACAAAGAGATGGGCCACAGCGTACAAAACTCACCCTCTTAGTTGGCCGACGCGGTGCACCTGGGTCACACTGACCGAGGTCAGCAAAGGGCCGCCAGGTAGTGTTCGCTCCTGCTAGCTTTGCCGCACTTAACAGTAATTTATAGGTCCAATTAATCAGCTTGTATCTGGCTAAGATAGCCATCGACAACAAATGTGAAAGCTTCCCTAACTTTAAAGAGAGTGTTGCGATTGACTGATGAAAGAAATTTATCAAGAAGCATTTCGTTTCCACACAATCAAGGCCTCAATTAGGTCCATCATTTCAGTACAATAACAGACATAGGGTATTACATAAAACGCTTTGCCACAATTTCTGTACAGGCGAATGCCGTCAAACTTTCACAAAATAAGGACAATACATACATGTACGTACATACTAAAAAATAGTTTGCATTCATCATGATGAACAGAACAATATCGACTTTTGTAATACTCCTATGATGAGACTAACGCAAACAAACAATATCATTGAAAGAATAACTCTTAAACACAATGACATAAGATATGTATCACTATGTACATTTAATGTTACTTGCAGGTCGGTCTGCGTGCATGCACCAGGGGCTGTTTTCTAATAGTTGTGCATTCATTATGAACTAATTCTCATTTGTGAGTTTATAATGCCTCATGCTCGTCTCTCTATCCTTGCAATTGACTGATGACAACTTTCCATTTCCTGTTCACCGAGCAACCCATGCCCGAATTTGTACTGTCGTATATGTGCGGTGCAATGGTGCTCTAAAATATGCTGTTTTGTGATTGCTTTGTTTGGAATGTCATTAATTGAATTTTCATTAATTATCTTTGTGTGAGATTGCTTTGTGGGTCTGCCTTTTGGTCTCTTACCTTGGGCTTAGGCACTGTATACTGATTTATGGTAGGATCCGTACTAGATTTATTTGAAAAAAATAAGAGGGGTCAGTAAAAATCGATTGGATAAAGGAAAATCGGCTGAAAATGATTTACGCTCAAGGAAAACATGTTACATACGTACTTAACTTAGGCAAAAAAGGAGTAGGTGGAGGAAGAACGTTATAACTTTGTAATGGTTTGTGACCGCAAATTATTATTTTTCTACAGAGTGAAGTGCGGCAACCAATCTTTGAAATAAACTCATTTTCGTTAATTATGTCCCATAGTTTTAGCAATTAGATAACATATAATTACCAAAGCAAAAAAAACCGAGAAATATATATACATATTAAAAATGCTTTTTCAAAAAAGTTACAAATCCAAGAGAAATGACACTCTCACAGAGAACAGACAAGACGTTGAAACTGTGGTAGAAACAAAAACTGAGACGATCGGTATGAGAAAAACGCTGTTATAGCAAGATAAAATGGTGTAATTTTTTATAAAAATCTCAACGGGCGATCAGCTACCCGGAATCAGCTGACCGTGCTTGACCTCTGACAGGTGAGCGCACATGGGTAATTAATGAGTTTTGCCAACCACGACTAAGAGGGACGATTTGCTACAGGAATTCAACGCTGTGGAGCATATATATAAACAATAGAGAAATACAAAGGGACAGGCATATATATATAGACAACAGAGAGATACAAAGAAACGGGCATATACACAACAGAGAGATACAAAGAGACAGACATAAACAACACAGAGAGAGAGAGAGATAGACAGACAGAGAGAGACACAGAGAGAGAGAGACACAGAGAATGAGAGAGAGAGAGAGAGAGAGAGAGAGAGAGAGAGAGAGAGAGAGAGAGAGAGAGAGAGAGAGAGAGAGAAGAGAGAAGAGAGAGAGAGAGAGAGAGAGAGAGAGAGAGAGAGAGAGAGAGAGAGAGAGAGAGAGAGAGAGAGAGAGAGAGAGAGAGAAAGAGCGAGAGAGAGGGAGCGAGGGAGAGAGAGAGAGAGAGAGACAGAGACAAAGAAGTAGGATCTACCAGTAGCACTCACTAACGCCCGCATACAGAGAGAGAGATACAGAGAGACAGAGATGGACACAGAGAGATGCAGAGAGACATTACATTTGAACATAGTCATAACATCAAAACAATAAGAAAAATAATCTACAAAACTCCTCGCTGTACCTCTCTTTCTTTCCTAAGAACTGGTTTGTGCTTAAAGCAAAAGATGTAGAAAGAAGTTTGGCAAACTGCATAGAAGGCAGAATGGTGGGCAAAATCAGGAGAGACATTTTGGTCACTGGTTTGGTTGAGGTAACTGTGCAACCATTTCGCCATTAGGCTCAACACCTCCTTTGCAGTTCTAGGAAAAACAAAAATTGGAAAAGGACTAATGAACATCATAGTCATATAAATGTCACAGCACTAGTAGACATTTTCAACATAAACACATGATTTTCAGTCCTATCTATTTTTAAGAAGAAGCACAATTCTAATGATATGAATTACTACATAAAAATTAGGCTATTGGATACATGAATTATAATGAAATTACATAGAATGTCTTCTTTATGCCTTTGTTTACAATGAAGGGGTCCTAATTTAAATAGACAATCTTAAACGAAACAAAATATAAAAAAAGGTCAAAGGCATTTTCTTCTAAATATTAAGAAAAATTATTCATTTAGTTTCGTTAACAAAAAACAATGAACTGTGTCAAAGCAATAAAAATACAATGATTTAGATACCGAACATGATCAATATGACTGTTGTCTGACATCTTCACAAGCTCTTCCATTCATGAAACCAGTGTCATCAAGCCCACTAATTAAAGAATACAATAATAAATTTTGATAATAGTAATAGTATGTACAACGAGAAGAACAAATTTGTAAGTTTGTATAATAAATATGTGCATGAGCCATTCTCAAAAGGTGAGGCCGAAAATGAGTTTCCATATTTCAAAAACTTGCTTTTGGAACTTCTATTTTGTCTGTGCATGAAACCAGTGTCAAAGTAAAAGAAAAGCTGATTACGTAAAACAACTTGAGTTGTATTACTGGTCCCTTTGAAAAATTATAAGGACATCACAGTTCTATACGCAACGAACTCAACGAAATCTACAAATGTTTACAATATTTTGGCCTCCCCACTATGTGTTTTCTTTCAAAGAAGACTGAAAAATCATGTGAGAAGAAAGATTGCTGTGCATGGGTTAACTTATTGCAAATTTTCTTAACGTTAAGAATGTCGATCTTGTATGATATCTACTCAGTCACTCAATGTGCTGAGATTCTATTTTATCCTCAAATTTCAAATTTATTTGTATTCCGTATTCCGCCAAATATCGAATGCAAAGAGGACAGTGTTGTTTTAACTGATTACATGTATGGGGCACTCAGCAAGCATTTGAATAAATCTCTTGACAACATTTTCAAACACACCTTTTGAGAATGGCTCAAATCACAATTTACATGGTAGCTTACTTATCCTACATAATCATAGAGGATACTTACTTAAGAGAAATATAAGCCGCTCTTTCGTCAAGAAACTACCAATGTAACAAGCACCAATCTGACGGTATATTGCTTGAGTGTTCGGATCTGTCACTTTTTTCCATAAGTAATCGATAAATCCAACTGCCAACTCCTGCAATGATTAAAAATTATATCATAGTAAGAGGATTTAAGGTAGAGAAAAGTGTTTGTATGTTATGTTATTTGGTAAATAAACAGCATGGAATCTTCTTTAGGTTTCTTTCTGCAAACAAACAGAGAAGACAAATATAAGCTTGGGTAACAGTATTACATATAAAAAATAAGAACTACTTTTCTTGTGTGAATTTAACCCTGAAAACCAGAATGAATAACTTAATGCAATGCTTAGGGCCCTTACACGTACAGTTGATTCATCGACAAACTCTACGATATCGAAAGGATGGCGGGAATCCTAGCAACTTCTCGATAAACCTGAGCGTGGAAACGAGCAATCCTCTCGATATCGAAGGGTTCTCAGTCCAGGCGCCAGATATTTTCCCGCAGGCCAACTGAAGGATGAGCAACGAGTGGCGTCGAGGGAGTGACTTTTGATGTTGCCGCAGGCGGACTTAAAAAATGCAGTCTAAAAATTACTAAATATTAGTCAAATTAGAAAAACAATATGATTTTCTTGATCAGCGACCCAAAATTAGTCAAAATCACGCGGGGAATGCAATTTAATGCCGGATTACCAAGTTAAAATTTTTGTGTGTGTTTTGTTTTTATTGATGTTTTGAATTTCGCGCAAACTAGCTACAACTAAAGTACAACAGTCCAAGGACTGATAGTTTAAAGATAAAAACTGTTCGTCTGAATGGAACTTCTCTCGTCGACAAACTGTCAGTTCAACGATGACCCAGATCTAGCGTCTGTCGGTTAAACTGTAAGTTTGTTGATGAATCAACTGTATGTTTAAAGGGGCCTTTAGTAAAGGAACAACACACAGTCAGTGAAAACACATCTTAGAATTTAATAAGAACATGGTCGGTGGGGGTGGTGGAAAATTTCAAGTTGCCAAACATTGACAGGACTTGAATTCACATCCTTTGGGTTGACAGGCAGACACCTCGCTCACCCAGGTGAAAAAAGGAGGGAGGCAACGAATGATGAAACAAAAATATATAAAGAAAGAGGTATGTGTTTGTTTGTTCAATATAAATTTACCCTGTCCACCATTGTGGTGATTTCAGAGTGAATTAAGAGGAAACAGCAAACAACTCCCACCAACCACCCGCAGAAAAGAGGGAAGTACCAAAATTATGTAAGCAGGCAAGAGAGGAACATAAAGCACAAGTCAACACGAGCAAGTGATCTAATTTGTTAAACAAACGTTAACAAGGAGAAATAGAACGAGTTAACACCTTAAATTATAATGGCATAAAATGAGATGCCGGGCAGAGGACAGGTAAGCACCTGTACGGGAGTAGATGATCCCACCCTCCACGGGTCTCCTGCTGCCTTGCAGGCAGGTCTTGGCTGACCAAAGGCTAAGGGAGTTAACCCTGAAAGAAAACAACCCTGCCTTACATGCCGGTCTTGACTGACCAAAGGCTAAGGGAGTTAACCCTGATGGAAATTTTCAACCTGCTGCCTTGCAGGCTGGTCTTGAATGACTAAAGGCTAAGGGAGTTTACCCTGACAGAAAATAACAAGGCCCGGTAGGGGACCTCAAGGTGGCAGCCCCACCATCTACCTAGGGTACAGTGGGCTAATCCCCTACCTTTCCAAAACAACCTGATTCAAAGTAATATATACAATGATATACCCGGCTTGAACTTTCGAAGACGACTCTGGAAAAGAACACGGACTGTGATTTTTGGAACATGGAATGTTAGGCAATTAATGGAAAGGAGTTAAAATTAGCTGAAGAAATGGAAAATTTCAAAGTAGACATTTTGGCTATTACAGAAACAAAGAAAAAAAAGGACAAGGTATAGAAAATGTAGGACCAAATCATACTTTAATCTTCTCAGGAGTAGATGTCAAAGATAGAGCTAGAGCTAATTGTAGAAATGCTACTAGAAAGTTGGAAATTTGTAAGCCCCGGCTATTAGAGGTAAAGTAAGAGAAATTAAATTATTAAAAGTTTATGGACCAAACGAAGATGCCACCAAAGAAGAAAAAGATATCTTCGAAAATGATTCACAAATAGCTGCAGAGAATCTCAAACCCAAACAGGAACAAATGGTTTTAGGAGATTTAAACACTAGAGTAGGCAACAATGTAGAAACATTAGGAGGAGTAATAGGTAAAGAAGGAGAGATAACAACTTCTCCAAATGGAGAGAGACTAATAGATTTTTGTCTAAAGAATAATATGAAAATAGCTAACACATTTTTTCCTCATAAAGATATCCACAAATATACAAGAATAAATGAAGACAGATGTGAAAAGTCAATGATAGACTACATAATAATTAGTAGCTCCCTTTTTTTACAGTACAATGGATGCTAGAGTAAGCAGAGGAGCTGAAATATTTAGTGATCATCACCTAGTGATAGCCAAAATGAGATTATTAACTGAAGAAAACAAACAGAAAAGGAAAGAGAAGAAAGCTAATAAACTCAAAATAGAAGAGCTAAATAAACCAATAGTAAAACAGATGTACCAATCCAGGATAAAAAGATCTATCAGCGAAAGACAGATGGATCTGAAGGAAAGCACAATAGAAGAAAAGTGGCAAATATATAAAGAAACACTCCTCAGTTGTACTGAAGAGGTCTGTGGTAGGAAATAAATTAAAGGAGATGGGCAAAGGACAGCATGGTGGAATGAGAATGTCAAGACTAAGATCAAGGAAAAGAAAGATGCCTGGAAGAAATACTTGCAAACAAAGAGACCAGAGGATAGGATAAATTACGTGAGTAAAAGAACTATCGCCAAAGAGGAAGTTAGGAAAGCAAAACAGGAACAATGGGAAGAGTTTGGACAAAGACTTCAAGAAAGCGATCAAGGAAATCAAAAACTGTTCTGGGGAATAATGAAGAGCATGAGAAAGACCAAAGCATGCCCAATACGACAAATTAAGAACGCCAAAGGAGAAATAATGAAAGAAGACGGTGAAATCATGGAAACGTGGAGAAAGTATTTTCAACAATTACATAATCCCTCCAGAACATATGAAACAAGGAGTACCGATCAAAAATTAAGAATAACAAGCCATCGAGATGAGACAGCTGAAGATGTAGATATCTCAATGGAAGAACTTCAAACAGCTATAAGAAAAGTGAAATAAGGAAGATATAAAAAGAGGCATTAACGCAAAGAAATTTAACTTTCACGGAAGGAAACAGAAACTGTCACAACAGGGCAGCCTGGAGAAAGATCATTTCGGGCATCTAAAACCCATACACTGGAAGATAGAATGGGAGCTGATAACGAAAGAAACAACAAATGAGAAGAAGAAAAAGGAAGCTACTGCAGTAGGTAAAGAGTAAAAAAACAGAACATAAATGAAATTCAAAGGCCTAACAGGAACGAGAGACAGGACACAGCAGAGAATTATTCGGGCAATGCATCCTTCAGCATAAAATAGGAGGAGCCTTATAAATATACAATGTTCTCCATACATTTGACCATGCTACCAACTCACCTCCTTGAAACTACAGGTGTAGAACATGATAAATTGCACATGATACGTTGAGTGAGATGGAAGCACAAATTTGTCAAATGATGACAGTAATTCACGATATATTTTTTTGTTTCTTCCCAGTTCAATTTACCTGGAGAATGAAATAAAACAATGTTAAAAACACAACAAACAAATCCTCTACTGTTTCACCATTACTTAACATAAACAAACGAGAACACTTCAGTCAGACAAGGACTCAAAAATTCTTACAAAATCAGATACTGAATGGGACAGACATTCAAATATATATGTAAGATTTACTCTGTTTTTAATTAGACTTAAAGACTGGCCTCAATCAGTTGCTCCAGTCTCACAAAAGTCATTATACTTGAATAATATAAATATTTTTTGCATCCCGAATTTTGTAAAACCTCTCCTTTCAAATTGCTTCAAATCATGCTCACACCAGGAAGAAAAATGTTAATGACCCTTTTCTCAGGTTCTTTCCTCAAGAATGGCCTTCAAACATAACCCATCCTGAAGGAAATATCAATCTTTGTTTCTTTATCAGTTCCATTATAGATGCCCGAAATGATCTTTCTCCAGGCTGTGCTGTCCTGGCAATTTCTGTTTCCTTTCGTGAAAGTTCTCACTTTCTCTGAGGTCTGCCTTTTGGTCTTTTACCTTGGGTTTTACCACTGTATACTGATTAAGCTATTCTATTGCCATTCATTCTGTTTACATGCCCAAACCATCTCAATTGATTTATTTCTATCTTAGATTTTATGCCATCTGCTTTGGTTTGATTTTGTTTCTTTTACCTACTACTCTTCTTAGATATTTCATTTTAGTTTCTTGTACTCTACTGTATTCCCTATTGTCTAAGGTCCAAGTTTCACTAACATAGAGAAGAGAAGGACAATAAACTGTGTTGTATATTGCCATAATCGTTTTTGTTAACAATTCTTGTTTACCCATAACTGCCTATCAATACGGCTATTAAATTATCGTAAAAACCTGAAGGTCTGCAAGTTTCCGAAATGTAGTTAAACATAAGATTCATCATGACATCCAAAGAACCAGCAGCGGAATGGGCTGATGCTAGTTTTATTTTCATCACATCAGGTTTGGATTTGTCTTTGGCCTCACAAACAATGTCCTGAAGGCAGACAAAAGAAAATCATCAAATCATATTCAAATTTTAGTAATGTTACATTATAACACAACATCCTATTCATTTTCCCCTTGTTGAATACTACACTTCAAAAAAGTCTGTGGGGACAGTTTAGGGTTTGCAATAGTATATTTATCTACATTACCTGACATCACCTTGAAAGAAACAAATAAATCTACATTAAACTACATGAAAACTTGCATGAGGACAAACGATTAGTTATAAACAAAGCCTTTACTCCAAATTACAACTTGCTATATGCATACACAAAATATAATTTGTCATGTCAAAATGACTGAAAATTACATGCATGTCCAGGAATATTATCAAATTTAACATACATAATGAAAAACTCACATACCATATGAAATATAGATTCATCAGCATCATTTTCATTTGCAGCATCATCAACACTGACAGCACTGATAATTGAATGTCTTGGGGACCTCACCTGATGGCAGAGAAAAGATATATAAACGATCAATTAAATATCCATCTAAAAAAAATAATCTTCCAAGAAGAAAAAACACGTCCTCTGATTTTTTTCCCTGCATCCCGTGGACTTTATTTTCCAGAGAACAAGGACATAAACATTTTGCTAATGTCATAATTGATAAATACTTTGTAAGCAAATATTAGTAAATATAATTTCACCAAAAAGATGGTTTGAGAATGCGCGGAAAATATAATAGCAAGCACTAAAAAGAATGAAAATTAACATCAGTAGAAGCCCTTGAATGAGAAACAGATAGACGGTAACTTTTTTTGTCTGGAGCCTGAATCCTGAAGTTTATTGTATAGAACAATAAGAGGGCAGTGAGTAGCCCTTGTTATCCATATATAATAATGCTATTAGAAATAAAGTATATACGTCTACCATTTCTACTCTTGCCTAATAATCATTCTAATAATACAAATTGCAATGATGATAACTGTGGTGATGATTGTAATAATAATATTTTAATAAGACAGGAAGGAGAAGGAACAGGATGACCATCAATTATGATAATAACAAAAAATAGAAACAATAATAGTAGTAGTACAGAAATAATAAGAATATTAAATATTATAGTAATATGATGATAATAATAGTGATAGTGATAAAAAATAATATATATAATTATAATTGTTAATTATGATGAAAATAACAATATCAATATAATAATAATATCTTATTGATGCAGATCTATGCCTACAGTTAATAAATATCATTCAAAGTAATGCTATCTTTATTACTCATGACTGGCCCTCAATACAATTAAAATATTAAATATTATCTCTTTTCTTTGTTTGCACTGAGTTACAATGATGCACAGTCTCATATTCTATAGGAAAGTATTATAGGACTTTGCATTGAGAAAATATTGCAACACAAAAGAGTTACCACAGGCAAACTCATGAGGTCTAATCGGGATTACCGAAACAAGTTAAATGTCTCATTTTTTAAACTACTAAATTGCATTCATTTTATTCACATTGTAGTTTTACATTCAGATTCGCATCGATAAAATACAATTTTTTAATTCTCTGACAAATCATAAAATGTCTCAACTTTACAACAAGTCAAAATTTTTATTTTTTGTCTCCTATTTTTCAACTCATGAGGACATTTCACCTAGGCTTAAATAGGCATTCGGTAATACAACATAATGCAGTGTTTTTTTGCACTAAAAGTTTTACAGCTGAGTCTGTTTTGCAAGACAGATGACACATATGCAGGACGGGCAGCGGTAATGCAAGACTATCCGTATTTTGTGGGACGCTTGGCAACTCTGCCAATCTACATTTCTAAAATTCTGTTTCCCAATATATCATGCTGGTGTGCGAACATCGTTGTTAGGCGACATGTTTTTAACCCTACTAGCGATCTCCATTTTACCGAAGTGACCTCCTGGGATGTGGGGTTGCCACAGCCGCTGAGTGGGAAAATTAGCGCGTGGCAAAGGGAAAAGCTAAGATTTTGACTAGGGTAGAAAAAGGACTGTGTAACTGTTATAAGTGATACTAGACATATAAAACCATACATTTTCTGAAAGCTGATAATATGAGGCATTAATATTTTGATATTAGACATAAATTTAGTTCATGGCTTATTTGTCCTTAGACCAAGAAGGAAAAAGGGGGATTTCTTCCTCTGATAAGTCTATCTCGACGTTTGGGTCATTATGATTCATCAATTCAGTCGAGAATGACATTATTATACTAGGGTCACTGTTGTCACTTTACATACCAACTGTCTAACAACACTCAAACCATTTAGATCAATGATCTCCATTGTATAGACAAACAATGAAACACTGAATAAAAGGGTGTGATCACACAGTGAACACTACTCAGTGAAGTGCATCACTTCGCCCGATTGATGACAAGGCCACATGGGACGCTATGAGCTTAAAATAAACAATGTTTTCATTGACTGTTACTTCACAATATACTTGAACATTTACTACATCATTTTACTTTAAAAGGACAATGGAATTTTCCATTATAGAAGGTCAGGGTCTATGCCCTTTATATAGGGCCTTGGCTCTTCCAGTCAAACGAGCTACGCCCTATATATAGGGCCATGGCTCTTCCCCGGTCCAATGATGGCATGCCCTTTATATAAGGCCGTGGTATTTAGAGGGTTAAGACTACATTGTATTACTACCATTGTCCTTCTAACCTACAGTTAAAACTGAAATCATGTCATTGTGTTGAAAAAAACAACCAAAATACTTTAAATTTAGCAGGAAATAAAAGAAGAGGTTAAAACATTGTATTACTAATTGTCCTTCTAAAGTTAAACTGAAATCATGTCAACCACCTTTAGAAAAGAAGGAAACTTTTAAATTCAAAAGAAATAAGAGACCCTTGATGCGAGCCACCATCTGCTTTAAAAATAAGTTATCGACATTCCGAATGTGAAAAGAATATAACACAATGTCAAGATTATGACACTGATAAAAAATCACAGGCAGCAAAACAAAATAGACTAAAAACTATTTTCTTACATCAAGTTTCAACATGTGTTTTACTATGAGGTCTAGGATGTCTTTTCGAATAGTTGGAATGTAAGAGGTGACAGTTAAAATATTCTGTGTATAATTCTCAAAGACTGGCGCTCCTTTAGTATAAAATGGAAACATCTCTTCTAGGAGTGGGAAGATGACGTCAACGGTCCTGGAAAGATAAAAAACGTATTTAGTATAGAAAAGTGTATGAGAGGTTAACTGAGTTCAAAGTAAATATTCAATCAAATGCCACAGGTAGGAATTAGATAGGCTATATACAGGGATGTAAATGGTAAATGAAAAAATGTATCTAAAGTCTCTGAAATGAGAAACTTTCAGACATCGAACACCTCTGTACCGTATTTAATTTCACACTTATAATAACACCACCATGCAATGCCACCCTTTTCAACCTTCCTGATATAACTAGAAAAGATTTCATCATTACAATATTAAGTTGGCAGCAAGAATTTTTTCTTAGACATAGAACTTAGATCTAGAAGATCAATCACATCTACTGAATCCCAATCATTACACCTAAACTTTTGACAGGTCATCCCCAATTTGTTAAATTGTCTAGATCTACATTCTAGAGCTAGCTTACATTTAACCTAGATCTAGAGTCAGTTGTTTTGAAGATTTGCTTATTATTATAACAGTTATAGCAAAATTTTCAATCAATTCTGATTCTATTAACTAGGCTACCAAGTAGATCTAGAAATCAAACTCTAGCTCTACTAAAGTATTGAAGAAAATGGATGTGACAAATTCTAGACTTAGAAATTTAAACCTACTCGTAGTTTCTAGGCCTCTAGATAATAATTAGACTTATATCTAGATCTTACTAGATTGAGTCCAGATCTATCATAAAATAGCCTGTCTGTCTAGAATCTAAATCTAGAAAAATCACCGTGTGCACTTATTTTCAAGATCTCTCTATTGGACTAAAATCTAAATCTCAATTTCTCTAGAACGCTGAGCAAGAAATAATTTTAATCTGTTAAGACGCTAGATCTAGATCTATTTATATGCCGATTACTCACCTAAACTATGGCCTAGGGTTGTCAATCTGTCATAATAAAAATCTAGATCTAGAATCTAGGTCACTTCACTCAAGCAGATCGATCTTAACCTTGTCTAGATCTAGAAGATCTAGCTCTGGATTAGGCTAGTAAATCACAATAACCCACAAATAGGATTATAACATAAATCGCAAATAACGCAATAGGAAATGTAAAATGACTTAGCTTCAATATTCCTGGAATAAAAGAATGAAAAATCATCGACCGCAGATGACATTCACAACTGAACCGTACGACTGCAAAGAGGCAAGGAGTAAGTCAGTGTGTCGCAACATTGTCTAAATCTATCTCAAAATCCTTTGCACGAAAGGCTATTTCCACAACAAATGCGTTAGTAGATTTCAGACTAAAGCATCTGAAAAATCTTTAAAGGAAGTAAAGAAGGTTCCAATTTTTAAATCTGAAATCTTCTTGTGTGAGTAATAAATAGGGCCTCACGGATCAATGTGGAAATTGTAGTTCGTCATGAAAGTGAAAGGTGAAAATGAAGCAGTGTGCTTCCGCTTATGATTAGTATGAAAATCGCCTGGAGTCGGGAATTTTATCCTGTTGTGCTAAACCATCTCACCTATTCATAACAGTGAACATAGAAGTGTTCTAGTAAAAGTAAAAGGGAAGAAAAGGAAAACTTAGGAGAAAAATATGTTAAAACTAGAAAACCTCAAATAATCTGAAATCAGAGCAAATCTGAAAGACTTACATCCCTGTATATACTAAAACACAGATTGTCAAGTATACGTGTCAGACAAACACATCTCCAAAAATATTTTGTTTTTAAAAGTCAAGGGAGCACAAAAATATCTATTCCCAACTGATTATCCTTGTGTACAAACTGATATTAAAATTTTGTGGTAAAATAAATGCAATTGAGAAACCTACATTGGAACAATTTTTGTCAGTGTCTGTAGGAGAGCATGGATATGATGAAAATCCTCTTCCATCTTCACTTTCATCTGTTGATCAACGCCTTCATTACCAACAGTGCCTGTAAAACGTGTTTTGATTAAGTTCAATCATTTCTTCCATACATCAATATCACAACAGATTCATGTACATGGTGCTTTCATATAACTTTAAATCTTCATGATCGTATCTTTAAAAGCCTTTTCGTGATTTCATCTATATACATTTTAATTCCATACAACTTTGAACTAAATAAGCTAGAAAAACATAGCTCTTTTTATCAACAGTAAAATAAAAACAACACAACTTCTTTAAATTTATGCCACTGAAGAAGAAAAAAGAGCTTTTCATGAGATATCATCTTCCTTCAGTAAAATCCTATTTAAAATCAATGACACAAGACGGAAGAAATAGCAAGAATAAAAAAAAACACAAACAACTGTCTGTCTTGTACCTTTATTTAAGCTTTATAACGTTTCCAATGAACACAAAGTCTCACCTTGCAAAAATTTCTTGATCAACTTTATCAAAAAAGGCTTCAAATAGTATATGTTTGCTGATAGCAAATTCCAGATGAAAGCTTTGTACACTTCAATTAACTCTGGGCCTCTGTCAAGCCAGTTCAAATTCTGATGGACAGGAGTAAAGATAAAATGATTTAACTTAAATTAATAGCACGGTGATTGCTCTTTTATCAAATTTTCATTATACACAGTCAAAACTGCACTAATTGGGACCACAGACACTACTAAATATCTCTGATGAGAAATGGTTATAAGAATAGCATCATCTCATTTTTAACCTGTGCACAACATTGAAACATCTTCTTGTTAGTGTTCTGCATTTAATTGATAACTTAAAAGTCTCAATCACATTTTTCTTCATCTGAGATTCTTGAAGGAAATTTTCTGACATTTTTCTTTCTATAATTTAGAGTCCCAATAAAACATGGCGATGCAATATTATATCGATAAACCTAGATAACATCACCCCCATCAAATTCCAGACCTAAAAATTAAACAAATGCAAAGTATGTCTGGCTTCATACACACATCATTAAAATGTAAATTGATGTTATTTTAAGCCCCCCCCCCCCCCCCAATCATTGACCATGAAATACAATAATCATGTTCTTTTTACCACTGACAAAATTAATGTCTCATGTATTTTGATGCTGTTATTCCCCTTTAACAACAAGAATAGACACATAATCCAATAAGTGCACACAAAAACCCAAACCCCAAACTGAAAAAATACATGATAAAATGCATAAAAAAAAATCCAAGACTCTATCTATTACCATGATTGCAGAGACAAGAGGCTGAAAGTCTTTATTCAACATGAAAATGTCTCCCTCCATGTTTTGCAGAAGGCAAATAATTTCAGATGTCTGAAAAACGACAAAATAAGACAAGAATGAATAATACTGAGATCCCCCCCCCCCCCCCCCCCCACCAAATATTTGAGTTAAGATGAAATGGGTAATGATTTGGGTTTTATTTTTCACAACTTAGGGGCAAAATTGTTGCAAACAGGCATTTTATAACACAATAACAGGAAAGAGATGACACCTTAGAGGAGCATCATTCTGCTTACTCATTTAAAAAAAAAGAAAAGGACGTTATGTTGATAACTTTAAAATGTATAGCAAAACTTCTTTAAATAAAGCATAATGAAAGTCAGATGTGCAAAACAAAAGCAAAGACAGATGAATTGCTAAACAAGACTTTATACTAGAAACTTTTTAACTTAAGGAAGGGAAAGGCTATACAGCTTTGCCAGAGGGAAAACCCAGCCTGGAATTTGCTGGAGAAATGTTGTGTCAGTTGTTTTCTGGGGTTAACAACACGGATGATGATGCAATCGACAATAAGGCATAGAAAGCCTGGTAGTATTTAAGTTGCTGGGCTTGGAATCGTGTGGTATTGGGTTTGATTCCTATCAATGCTAGGTCCAACATGATGATCCTTGGGTAACACACTTAACATGCATTACTCCACTATACTCAGGCTCACATGGGTAACACTAAAAGCATCAGCTGGAGAATAAAACCAGAGACAGACTAGCGTCCATATCAGGAGGCGACGTATTCCACTTAATGTTACAGAAACTAGAATTGAAAATATGGTTTAACTTTATAGGCCTTGAGGGAATTTTAGTTTCATGTCATCAAGAGCTTACGATGCATAAAATTCATTTTTTGGCATGCTCTGTTGACACAATTTTATAATACACTGTCAATGGCTGTGTGTGTACTAATTGTCAAATGCTCCTGAGCCTTCGTCAAAATGACAATGATTTTAGTACAACAGCATACATAAATTTGTGAAATTGTAATTTTTTTCACTGCATTAGCTTTACCGTTCTTCTATCATGCCCATTGCATGAGATGAGTCTTTTAAAAAAATTTCCCCGACTGGCTAATGTATTCCAACAGTCGTCCACTGTGACGCAACAACTTTCGCGGTTGGAATGAAAAGCAATGATAGTTTATAAATATACTGTCTTCGGAGGGGTTTTTTTCAGGGGCTGAAGATCATGAACCATTGAGTCAAATTGATAGCTGGATCTTCAAACAGAAGCAAAGTTTTGGGAGACTAATCACATTAGACTCAGGCCTAGTTATCACATCAGAATATGTCAGTACATTACAAACTTCAAAAGAATAAAGATATCATTAAGTATGCAAGAATTAGATGGAGTTAAATATACTCATGAATTTTAAAAGGTTACCATCAAGAGAGATATAATGACAATTTGCCTAAAGAGCAGCTATCATTGTAGTCAACACAATCCCCCTTTGGAAAAGCCCCAAAAAGCATGAAATTTTCTTTCAATTCAATGGCTCATTATGTTCTATCAGTATATTCAAGAAAAATGTTCATATTCCAACATGTGATACAATGTATGGCTTTAATGGTCAAGTGGTTAGGTTGCTGGAATTGGGATCATGATTGAATCCTAGCACACCTAGATCTGACTTCTTTGAGAAATATACTTAACCCACATTTTCCCTACTCGACTCAGGGTACAGGCACTAGCTTGGAAGTAAAAACATGCATCAGACTAGCTTCATATCCAGAAGGTGATTATCATCACCTGTTTCACTTCAGGCTACAGAAACCGGGATACGATCTAGCTCTATGGGCGATGGCCTTTTTAAAGGAACTTTTATTCTTTTTACAATCTGTGACACCAGGAACAAAATCAAATCAGTTTTTTTACTCACCTCAGTCTGACTATTTTGTAGAATCATTAAAACCTCCTTACTAGTTGTGTTATTCTGAAATGGGGAATGAAAATGCTTTCTATTACAGAGGTAAAAAGGGCCTAAAAAGAGTGATTAAAAAATGTTCATTATTTTTTTACTGGAAGCACAAGTAAGGAGAAAGCCCACTTTCAAGTATTTCAGCAGTGGGCGAGGATAACATGAAATAAGGGCATATAATATATATCAAAATGTTAATAAGAGATAAAATAAGATGATCATTTTCTGCAACATGGGACGATAATAGAACATAATATTATTAATTGATAAGGACAATATAGGGATGAAAGTAGTTGGATGAGATGATTTAGAATTTTAACAGACCTACACTTACTATTAATCATAGATCTATGAAGGATAATTGTAGTCAGACAATTCAAGGGAAATAACTGACATAAAAAGTGAAGGGGAAAAAGTTTGTTTCATTGAAATTTACCCCTTCCAGCATTGCAGTGATCTCAGGGTGAATTAAGAGGAAACAGCAAGGTGAAAGAAGGAAATGAAAGAAATAGGACCTCCTAGCAGTGCCCGTCAACCGGAAAAAAGAGAGCATGTTTTTAAGAGATTGCATTCAGTTGCAGCAGTATTTGTGACCGTTTGAGATGCTATCTGACATGGTGAGAGACCCAAGACAAGGGACAGTTAATTTGAACAAGAGTATTTCAAAGGTAAATGACAACGGATAGAGTGAATTACCAGACTGGGATCAACCACTAAATCGAAAGTGAGCAACTTCCAATCATCATCATAGCCCTTTACCCCTACCAGGGTAAAGGCCACAGACAAGAGATTTCCATCTTTCCTTCCGGGAATTCTTTCTTAGCTCAACCCGGCTGATCTTGGTCTCTTTCGGCTTTAGTTTGATTACATTGATCATTTCGTTCTATTGACACTCAGTTGAGTTACATCTAACTTGCAAAATACTGCATAGATACTGCATGATAACAGATCATTCGGGTGAAGGTGACATGGTGAGAGACTGAGACAGCAGACCGAGCAACAAGTGTATGTTGACATTGACAACGGAGTGAAGTGTCCATGGCACTGAGGCCAACCAATATACTGCTTTTGTATTGATTTTCGAGGCATTGTTGGAGATGAATTACTTTCAGATTGCTTAAAGTGGAGAATTTTTGTGAGCATGCAAGTCAGTGTAAGGTTATCAACTTTGAATAGAGCTGCATAAATGCTGCATACTATAGCATCATATCCATAGCCTAATTAATTTAATAACAGGAACAGAAATTGTTTGTGAAAAAAGTTAAAATAATGTGTAGGGCATTAGGCCTAGTAGATCTAGATCTACTTACAAAAATAATGAACTGAACAAAGAAAATAACCACCCCCCCCCACCCTATACACCCCTGAAAACGAATCTATTTCGATGGAAATTGGATCAATGGCTAAAGTAGTAAATTCGCTAAAGACTATTTTTAAGTCTAAACATGCATGACAATATTGACGTCTTACCATGCTCAGTTCTGCCATTATGGTCGCAGCATGTGATATAAATGATATCTAAATTCACTGTGGTGACGGTATGAATGCTTCTATGCTTCACCCTTGCCCAAAAGTACTCTTTCTTGTGGACAAACTATTGAGTCTTGATGTAGATCTACATGTATCTATTGATCTGGATGTAGATTAGTTGGGATGGACCAGTTGACTGTGAGTTGAATAAGGATTTAAATCCTTTTAGATCTAATATGTATCAAGCTTATGTGTACTCAAGCTTAAATGGCGTTAAGTGAAATTAAAGGTATTGCTCTTCCAATACATAACGTAAAGGGCTTTGGTCGAGTAGACAATACGGTATTCTAACTCTGCTTTCATAATGTGTTGTTCTACCATGCTGCATGATGTCTGTCTTCAAGGAAATACACTAAAAATAGAATGAGGCTCACTTCCGTTAAGCTCTTCTGTGTTAAAAAAATAAATAACTGTGTACGTCAATAACATGGACCATCGGATGGTTGGGGCGGCGGGTTGTGTATGTCTTCGCTCTGCATCTTTTGTATGTCTCTTGTTTGTTGATTTGTGGTTGTTGTTATTTTTACTCTTGTTTGTTTGTTTCTAGTGGTGAATTTTGCTTTTGTTGAGTTTCTTTTAGTCTTGTATTTTAAACGGGGGTCGGTCTGTTCTATTCTTCAATATGTAATGTTATGTTCGTGTTGTGTTTTGGTTTTTCGCTCATAATTATCTATTCACATGGCGATTACATTATCGAAGTTACAAGTAAATAAAACCAAATACTATGTTATGTGAACTAAACTAAGTACAAGTGGATTATACAAATAAGTACAAACATTAACGGCAATGCATAACAAGTAAAATAAAAAAATTAAAATTCTTTAATTGTAACTGATGCTGACTAGATTAATCGTTTAATTGTCTCCTCAAAAGATTCAGATTATTGACTTTGAAGCTGTTCGTGTGCTTCACCATCGAATGGGTCGTCATCATGTTGAGATGCTGATTCATGTTGAAATGCTGATTGAGGCAATTCTGTATCTAATTTCTCTGTTTCTGAAGTTACATAATCTAGATCAGTAGGCTGATCGCTGAGGGCAGAATGTTGAGACATTGCCTCCTCAAAAGATTCAGATTGTTGACTTAGAAAGTTCTTGTGCTTCACTTACGAATGGGTCGATCATGTTGACGGATTGAGGCAATTCTGTAAAGCGGTAGGAGTTCTTGTGCTTCACTTACGAATGTGTCGTCATCATGTTGAGATGCGGATTGAGGCAAAGCTGTATGTACTGTCTCTGTTTCTGGCGTTGCATGTTCCAAATCAACGGGTTGATCGTCTTGGGTATAATTGTTATTCAAAGAGTCATGTCTATCTTCTGATTGGTCACCTGAAGAAGCCTCATTAGCTGAGTCTGAGCGGCTGTCTAATGATTCGCATGTGGCCATTGTGTGACGGCATAATATGGATGACTGTGCACACTGAGTTTCAGATGATTTTTGACGAGGGAGGTCATCTTTGCCAACTTTGTGAGCTTCATTTATTTCGAGAGCACTATCTTCCGTGTTAATTTCTTCGTCGGAATTTTTGCCGACTTAGACGAGAGCTTTTACTTTCGCTTTTTGCAGCCTGCGCTTTTTTGATTTCGACATTGGCACGTACTCGTGTGATTTTTCAACATGAGTTTCTTTGATATTAGCCGATGTATCTTCTTCATAAACTCGCTCAGCAAGGTATTGAGGATACAATTCATCTATTGAAGAGGACGTATCATCAGAAATCTCCACAGATCTCGTGGCGCTCTTTTCAGGACAGAATTTTGGACACCTTTGCGCAAGATTTGAAGAATCAATTGCCTCATTTGGATTTGGTTTTGCTTTGGATTGCTTCTTCTTTTTCTTGTTTTTTGTTTTGTTTTTTCTGCACGAAAGCACCGACACTCTGCCCATCGGCACTAACGCTATCATTGTGTTGATCATACTTCTTATCGACCCCAGGTACACCTCCTTGTTTCTGTGACTGCCACTACTACTTTTTTGCTTGCTGCTCCATGTCTTTGTACATCCTTACCATTCGATGCTTTGATAATATCGGTCTCTATGTCTAGGTTCAAGTCGTATTCCGATGGCCCATCTCACTTTGATAGGTCATCACTTAAAGCCCTCGACTGCTCGACAGACATTGATCTTTCGTAAAGAGATGGGATATTTCCTTTGACTCGATCTTCTTTGTCAGGGTCGACATACTTTTCTGTATCACTTGTTCCATGTCGATCACATCAATAGGGCTTATAGATTTATCCTGAGGAGTAGCAAGAGTTGCAGATTGATCATCATGCACACATGTGAAGGAATCAAGTGATACATCAGTGCCAATGACATTTTCTTGAATTCTGTTCACTTGATGACATTACGTCTACATCTTCAGTTGCCTGTGATTGGGGATTTGGTGTTTTAATGGATTTCTCTAGATCTTGACCGTTTTCATCATTGTCTTACTCATATTCTTGCGGCTGATATTCAAGGGATGTGTCTTGTATTGTAAATCATATCCTTCTGACGAAGACACTTATGCTATCAACATCTCATTTGCATTTTTTCTTGTATTTCAATTTCCTTTACTGATTACTGGTGTGTGTGTGTGTGTGTGAGAGAGAGAGAGAGAGACAGACAGACAGACAGAGAGAGACAGGCAGAGACAGACAGACAAACAGAGAGAGAGAGAGAGAGAGACAGACAGACAGAGAGAGAGAGAGAGACACACACACACACAGAGAGAGAGAGACAGACAGAGAGAGAGAGAGGGAGGGATAGAGGGAGAGAGACCGACAGACAGGCAAACAGACAGACAGACAGGGACAGGCACATAAACTGACATTGACAACAGAAAGAAATACAAAGAGAAACAGAGAGAGGGGTGGTGGAAAAAGAGTACCGGTAGACTAAGTCAAACTAAGTGATGCCAACGGCGAATGATGACGTGAAAAGTCGAGTTATTTTACCCTTCTCCCGGCTGCGGTTGTGGGTTTTGACGCCTTATATCTTTAGGCCTGCAATGTTTTTTTTCTTCTTCCATATATTATGTGGTTGCCAATCCTGTGCTAGCGTTAAATCTTCAAGGGTCTGGTTCTTTCCACAGGACCTGGTCGAGTTGTGATTTGTGTTTTAATTTGATTTGATTTACCCACATCCGCATTTAAGGTGATCTCGGGGGATTCGGTAGGATTTTTACAATTTTGCCCGGACTGCCCTGTAAACAGCCAAGGGATCTTTAACGTGCACATAGTGTTGTGATCTGCACACGGGACCCCTTTTTACCGTCCGTTTCCGATGGGTCTAGGTGTCGATCCACCTACCTGGACTAGGGGAGAAGGGTAGCGTATGCTCGAAAAACTCGAGAACATTTTTCAACCGTTGGCAGGGCTCGAACCCATTACCTTTTAGTTGAGAGACCGACACCTTGCCTTTGGATCAACCAGTCTTCGGTCGAGTTGCGAAAGAATAGGAGGATGCCATTGCCAATTTCTTTTGCAGGCTTCTCTCGTGGGGAAACAGAGGCGAACTAGGAGTGGGCGGTTGCATTCTGGGATACTGTCAGATCGAATAATATAAGTATTAGTGAGGCTATGTGATTTTTGATTTCACTTTTTGACATGTACATAATGAACCAATAAAAAAATAAAAAGACGTCACTACAGGATACATATCAGTAATCAGTCATGAATTAGCATTGGCCCGATCATAATTATTGTAATTGTAAAACAGTGTGACCTTTAACGTTAAGGGGAAATTCAGTGCAAGAGATGGCGATCAAGAGTTTAAGAACATAACACTCATGTACCTTTAGGAAAGGTGAACGACTTGTTTGAGTAACCAAACGTAATAAATTGATGATTACGTGCGCTATTATAAATGCTGCTGTCTGACTAATGCTGCTTCTTTTCATGTGGGTTTTTTTTCCTTTTTGGTGGGCTTTGTGTGTTTGTGTGTGGGGGAAGGCAGAGTGTGCTGGGGTTGTTTTTTGTGTTGTTAGTTTTCTTGTGCGTTTTGGAAGTTTTATCTGTCTGTTTTCGTTTCTGTTCCTTTCTTTGTGGAAATGGGGGTTTGGGAAGAGGGGGTGGGGGTACTTGATAATTGATGGGCTGAACTTCAGCGTGTTTTTTACCATTTTGTCATGAGATATTTAATGAAGAGTTTCAATGGCAATAATGCCATTGTTCAATTCTGTGTACACATTTTGCCGAAATAAAACTCTTTCTTTTATCTTGCTGCAAGACATTGTTTGTGTTGCAAATGACGAATCACACCCAGCACCCTTTGATTCTTTCTTTCTTTCTTTACCAGTTCCCATTCTACCTTTTGGTGTATGGGTTCAGATGCCCGGGATGATCTTTTCTCCATGATGCCCTGTCCTGGCATTTTGTGTTTCCTTCCAAAGAAGTTGAATTTCTATGCTTCAATTCATCTTTTATATCTTCCCACTTTCTCTGAGGCCTGCGTTTTGGTCTTTTACCTTGGGCTTTAGCGCTGTATACTGATTTAGCTATTATATTGTCATTCATATTCTGTTTACATGCCCAAACCATCTCAATTGATTTATTTCTATCTTAGTTTTTATGCCATCTGCTTTGGTTTGATCTCTTATTGTTGTGTTTCTGATTTTTCTCTTTTAGTTTTCCTACTATTCTTCTTAGATATTTTATTTCAGCTCCCTGTACTCTACTGTGTTCTCTATTGTCTAAGGTCCAGGTTTCGCTGCCATAGAGGAGAGTAGGACAATAAACTGTGTTGTATATTGCAATTTTGGTTTTTGTTGACAATTCTTGTTTACCTATGAATGCCTTTCCTAGATAGTTATATATTGCACTTGCCTTTTGGATTTTCTGGCTGATGTCGTCTCTTAGTTTTCCCCTGAGTTAATCATTACTCCTAGGTAATTTATAGCTGTCATATTGTTCTAAATTCTCCCTGCCAATTTAAGATTTTGTGTTTTAGCTTCCCTAGTTACTAGCATTGTTTTGGTTTTCATTGCATTTACTCTCATTTCTCTTTTATTTAGCTCATTGTTCATAGTGTTGGTATTCGACTGAAGATCACTTTCTAATTTTCCAAACAAACTAAATCATTGGCAAATGAAAGCATTGACACATTTACTGGTTTGAGCTTCCATATTCCTACATTCATTTTCTTTTTTCATTTTTGTAGATGGGTTTGCAACTGAATCCATAAATGTGATAAACAAAAGAGGACTTAGGAAACAACCTTGTCTTAACTCCTATATCTACATCAAATTCTGCAGATATGTTTCCAGGTACTCTCACTGCACGTGTTGGTTTATTGTAAATACTTTTAATGACTTCTATTAAATTTTGCTCTACATTGTGTTCTTTTAAGGAATACCATAGTTCGCCCCTCCTCAATGTGTCAAATGCCTTTGCTAAGTTTATAAAACACAAGTCAATGTTTCTCTCAAGGAATGTTTCTATTATTTGTCTAATTGTAAATATGTGGTCTTGTACACCTCTTCCTGGTCTAAACCACTCTGGTGTTCTTCAATCTGATCCTCTACTCTTTTCCTTAGTCTCGTTTCCAGTATCCTAGCATACACTTTTCCTGGTACGCTAAGTAGTGATATCCATCTATAGTTTGAGCATTCCAGAGTTGATTCTTTCTTATATATTGGTACTACTGTTCCTTTTCCAGTCGTCTGGCACCTGTTTAGACTTCCATGCTAGTTGGCATATTGCATGTAGTAGTTTGTCTGCCTCTCTCCCTTTCTGGATCAACTTGATCTGCTCCTGGGGCTTTTCCTAATTATAACTGTTTGGATTTCTACCATTGATATATCTACCCCTTCAGCTGTCTCCTTTGAATTACTTGTTACTCTTACTAATTGATCTTTACTCCTTGTTTCATAGGTTCTGGAGGGATTATGTAATTGTTTGAAAATACTTTCTCCTTGTTTCCATGATGTCGCTGTCTCATTTCATTATTTCTCCTTTAGCATTCTTCATTTGTCGTATTAGACATGCTTTGGTCTTTCTCATGCTCTTCATTGCCCCCCCCCCAGATCAGCTTTTGGTTTCCTTGATAGCTTTCTTGAAGTCTTTGTCCAAACTCTTCTCATTGTTTCTGTTTTGCTTTCCTCACTTCCTCTTTGGCGATAGTTCTTTTATTCACGTAATCTATCTTTTCCTCTGGTCTCTTTGTTTGCAAGTCTTTCTTTCAGGCATCCTTATTTTCTTTGATCATAGTCTTGACATTCTCATTCCACCATGTTATTCTTTTCCTATCTCCTTTAATTTGTTTCCTACCACAGACCTCTTCCGCACAACTGAAGAGTTTTTTTGTACATTTGTCACTTTTCTTCTATTGTGCTATCATTCAGATCCATCTGCCTTTCACTGATAAATCTTTTTATCCTAGATTGGTATATCTGTTTTACTATTGGTTTATTTAGTTCCTGTATTTTGAGTTTAGTAGCTTTCTTATCCTCTCTTTTCTGTTTGTTTTCTTCAGTCATTAATCTCATTTTCGCTATCACCATGTTTATGAGAGAACCTCATGTTCCACCATGCTGTTCTTTTCGTATCTCCTTTAATTTGTTTCCTACCACAGACCATCTAGATATATAGTCATATTTGTCATGTGATGCCTGAGGTAGTACTTAGATCTAGATTCTAGATATGTCTCGTTTGTTGTCTGACGAAGGGTTGCACCGGAAACGTCACGTGTCATATTTCGCTTTTGACTTCACTCCACTGTGGCTCCTTCCATATTATTCACAGCTATTTAGATAGTTCACATTGCCACATCTATTTGTTGTTTACGTTATTTATCTTTTTTTAATTGCTAATAGATCTAGATCTATAGTTGCTAATATATAGGTGGGGGGTGGGCAATGAAGAGCACGAGAAAGACAAAAGCATGCCCAATACGACAAAAACATAGATACAACATAGATATATACAACATATGTACTACCTCAGGCATCACTTGACAAAGAAGATGACGATAGATACATATCATGGAATATCTATATAGATCGACACTAAAGATAGATACAACATAGATAGATACACTAAAATAATAATGTATATATATAATGGAATATCTATATAGATCGACACTAAAGATAGATACGACATAGATATATACACTAAAGATAGATACAGCATAGATAGATAACTATTATGTAGGCTATCATTGACTTTTCACACCTGTATTCAATTACTCTTGTATATTTGTGGATATCTTTATGAGGAAAAAAGGTGTTGGCTATTCTCATGTTATCCTTTAGGCAAAAATCTCTTGGTCTCTCTCCATTTGGAGTTGTTGTCTCTCCTTCTTTACCTATTACTCCTCCTGAAGTTTTTAAATTGTTGCCTACTCTAGCGTTTAAATTTCCTAAAACCATTTGTTCCTGTTTGTGTTTAAGATTCTCTGCTGCAATTTGTAAATCGTTTTCGAAGATATCTTTTTCTTCTTTAGTGGCGTCTTCGTTTGATCCATAAGCTATTAATAACTTAATTTCTCTTCCTTTTGGTTTACCATTTACCTCTAATAGCCGTGGGCATATAAATTTCCAAATTTCTAGAAGCTTTTCATACCTTTTATGCATTAGGAGGAGGCCTACTCCTGCTCTAGCTCTATCTTTGACATCTACTCATGAAAAGATTAAAATATGATTTGGTCCTACATTTTCTATTCCTTGTCCCTTTTCTTTGTTTCTGCAATGGCCAAAATGTCTACTTTGAATTTTTCCATTTCTTCAGCTAATTCTAACTCTTTTCCATTTATTGCTCTAACATTCCATGTTCCAAAAATCACAGTCCGTGTTCGTTTCCATGTTTGTCGTTGAAAGGTCAAGCCAGGTATATTACATTTATTTCTCTAAATCAGTTGGGTTTCGGATAAGCAGGGGATTAGCCCACTGTACCCTAGGTAGATGATGGGGCTGCCACCTTGAGTCCCACGACCAGGCCTTGTTATTTCCTGTCAGGGTTAACTCCCTTAGCCTTTGGTCAGCCAAAACCGGCCTGCAAGGCAGCAGGTTGCTTTTTTCAGGGTTAACTCCCTTAGCCTTTGGTCAGCCAAGCCATGACTGCAAGGCAGTAGGAGACTCGTGGAGGGCGGGATCACCTACTCCGCGTACCTGTCCACTACCCGGGCACCCTTGATGTGATGTCAAAAGTAGCATCTACCAATTCAGTGGCTGATTCACGATATGTCAATGTCATGGTGAATCTTATGTGTAGCTACATTTTGGAAACTTGTATTTGTAGGGCTACAGGATTTATGATAATTTAATGGCTCTCTCTGTCTATGGTTTGTTCATAATATTTTATGCTTCGACTTGGAGAGTCTATAAACGGAGATAGATATAAAAAAAATGTGTATTATATAATAATAATTTAAAAAAACAATAAATGCTTCAGAATCAGAGACGGGTCACAGATTTTGTTGTCACCCAAAATGTTTTTTCTTGTCCTGTATCACCTACCCGTTTTGTGTTATTTGTTTGAGTTTCTTTGTTTGTTGTTGTTGGGTTGTTTTTTGGGGTTTTTTATTGGGTTTTTTGAGGCGGTTGCTTTTGTTTTTTTTTGGGAAGTTTGGTGTCTATTTTTGTCAGTTTAGTGTCTTTAACAGGGACATTTTGTACACGCTTCCTTTTCAAGAGATTGAAACGAATACACAATCTTTTGAATTAATGCCTGTACGAGTCTCGATACGAATGTACTGGGAATGAAATAGTAAGGATTTGTCATTTCGTTTTTCAAAGAAATGACAAATGTGTGAGGTTAAAAGCAACACGATTTCTCAAGACATACGGTGTAGACAACTGATAACTGATATGTGCGCAGACCAAAATGTTGCCGGAAACCTCAAAAGAGTTTCTCTGTGTTAACAATAAAACCAGCACCAAAACAACAACAAAACGAACAAACAAACAAAAACAAAAAACAACACGAAAATAAAAACAAATCACAAACCCAATAACAACAAAAAACAAAGGCTGGACTTGTCAACTCCATACTTCACTTCCGCTGGGTGATATAATTTCATTTCATCCTAAGCACTCTCCGAGTGATTCTATCTTTGTTTGCAGCACATACCTCTTGTAATAGTGTGGGCTGATGCTTGCTGATGAAATATTCCATAGATTTTGTTTGGGTTCTGAAAATTATAATTGTGATTTACTGTTGCCGCAAACGTCATAATTTTTCTTTATAGAAACACTGACCTTGATTAAGTTGCCTACAAATTCAAAAGCGCATTTAAGCTCATACCCATCGGCACAAATCGTTTCTAGTTCTACACTTCAAACAAACAAACATACAAAGACTGTACTTGCCCCTGACGTTAGTAATGGGGAGAGAATAAACACAAACTCAAATCAAGACATGGGTTGAAACTTAATAAACATATTTTAATAACACTTTTCAAACTATGCAAGTCGCTTTCGACTATTTTATTTTCGTTCTGAGAATATTGATACATTCTTAAATTCACAGATTATTGCATGAAAGACTCTTTATTTCTCTTGTAAACGAAGCATTCTCAGGATTAACAAAGTAAAACAAATAGCAACAACAAATAAAAACACGAAAAGGAATCGTTGTAAAACTGAATTATCGTGTTTGTTTAAAATGGACAAAAGCAGGATTTGAGAGATCTTGAAATATAAAACAAAAAGTTTGATTGTCTCCGCACATTTTAAAATTGGAGGCAGACAATTTGGATTTCTATTCACAGTTTTTGTCCTAATTTAACTAAGTACATTATTAAATTATAATTATCTATTCACATGGCGATTACATTTACCGAAGTTACAAGTAAACAGAATCAAATACTATATTATGTGAACTAAAGTAAGTACAAGTGGATTATACAAATAAGTACAAATATTAACGGCAATGCATAACAAATAAAGTTTTTAAAAAATCTTTGATTGTAACTGATACTGACTAGATTAATCGTTTAGCCGTTTATTATGTTTAAACACAAGCTTAAGCAAACAATATTCATAGCATCCATTTGAAACAAGCAAACTAAACATAGTATAATGTTGTATGATAAATCAGGAAGCCTTATGATTCTTTTGTACATGGCAGTAAGTAAACTAAGAGTTGAATAAACGTGTATCACACAAGAAATTTAAATGGATATTAAAGAGAGTATCGGTAAACAAAACCAAGCGAAAGACTATGGTAGGCTCTTGTTGTAAGACAGTGGGTATACTTTGTCACACGAAAAATCAAGACAGGCACCCAATGACAAATAATAATCGAAACATTATTGAAGAAAGTATGCACATCAGAAAAGCGTTAGATGTCTCGGAAAGTCTCAGAAATTAAAGCTTTTGTTCCAATTTGCAACATCTTGGTCCTAATTTCTTTTCGGATTTCCATTGACTGTGGAGTCCATGGAAGACAAGGACAAAGAAAATTCAAGCTAAGGACATGTTTTAATTCTTCAACAAAACACAGTAATTAGAATTATTATGTAACTGTTACTTTCCGTAAAACATCAACGTTAAGAACTAAATTATAATGTGTATGGTGATATGTGATAAATAACCTATTGCAATGTAAATAAAGGGAAACAATTATTCATCCCCCTAAAATATTAACAGCTATAATATTGTGAACACATACAAACGTAATGTTGTAGTGATAAAGTTTCTGTCCTCTTTTTTTGTTGTTGCGGCTTACAGGGAAAGATAATCAGAAATCGATTGGGTTATTGACTACCACAATATTTTTCCTAGGTTTCCGCTTCGGTGATTGGCCAGTGATTCGTCTCAAACTTGGGGGATGAACACCAGGAGACTTGGATCGAGATCGGGACCTGCTCGATGATTTGGATCGCGTTCGTTTACGAGGCTGGTCAGGAGATCTAAGTTGCTACGACTTTTCCCGGAGCTCTCATCCTCTTCTGATGTCGTAAGTGACGTAAGCATAGCCGATGCATCGTCAACTCTAGGTGGTTCGTCTTCAATGACCACTGCTGGTAGACTTGCCAAATGTGTTTCATGGTCGTAGTGTTCTTGTTCGCCGCTGCAAACAAAAACGTCTCTTTGTACGCATTCTTCACTATCATCACATTGAATGGCTATCTGGGGGACTGTGTCGTTGTCATGAATCATGGGTAGAGTATCTGAGTTCAGGGGGTCCATATGTTGTAACCCAGTGTCCTTTTCTGAATGTTCACGCTTGATTTCCTCATGAAACCATTCCTCTTGAGATGTTAGCTCCTCACAGGATTCAGATTGTTGACTTAAAAGCAGTTCTTGTGCTTCATTGTCGAATAGGTTGTCAACATGTGGAGCTGCAGATTGAACCACTTCAGTATTTATTTTCTCTGCTTCTAGAACTACATCATCTAAATTCGTAGGCTGGTCTCTGAGGATAGAATGTTGAGACGTTGCCTCCTCAAAAGAGTCAGACTGTTGACTTAGAAGCAGTTGTTGTGCTTCATTGTCGAGTGGTTTGTCAACATGTGGTACTGCAGACTGAACCAATTCTGTATTTGATTTCTGTGTCTCTAACATTACATCATCTAAATCTGTAGGCAGATGATCGAGGGTAGAATGTTGAGACGTTGCCTCCTCAAAAGAATCAAACTGTTGACTTAAAAGCAGTTCTTGTGATTCATTGTCGAGTGGTTTGTCGACATGTGGAGCTGCAGATTGAACCAATTCTGTATTTGATTTTTCTGTGTCTAATTCTAGAATGACATCATCTAAGTCCGTAAGTTGATCGCTGATGGTAGGGTGCTGAGATGGTGTCTCCTCAAGAGATTCAGATTGACGACTTAGACGCAATTCTTGTGCTTCATTATCGAATGGGTCGTCATCATGTTGAGATTCATATTGAGACAATTCTGTATACAATTTTTCTGTTTCTGAAATTACATCATGTGAGTCGGTAAGCTGATCGCTGAGGGAAATATGTTGAGACACTGCCTCCACGAAAGATTCAGATTGTTGCCTTAGAAGCAGGTCTTGTGCTTCAGTGTCGAATGGGTCGTCATCATGTAGAGATGCAGAATGAGGTAAATCTGTATCTGATTTCTCTGTTTCTGAAATAACATCATATAAGTCAGTAAGCTGATCATTGAGGGTAGGATGTTGAGACATTGCCTTCACGAAAGAATCAGATTGTTGACTTAGAAGCAGTGATTGTGCTTCATTTACGAATGGTTTGTCATCATGTTGAGATGAAGATTTAGGCAATTCTGTATCTAATTTTTTGTGTCTCTAGAATTACATCATCCAAATCAGTAGGTTGATCGCTGAGGGTAGGATGTTGAGACGTTACTTCCTCAAAAGATTCAGATGGTTGACTTGGACGCAATTCTTGTGCTTCATTATCCAATGGGTTCTGATCATGTTGAAATGCGGATTGAGGCAATTCTGTGTCTAATTTCTGTGTCTCTAGAATTACATTATCTAAGTCGGTAGGTTGATCATCGAGGGTATGATGTTCAGACGTTGTCTCCACAAAAGACTCTGATTGTTGACTTAGAAGCAGTTCTTGTGCTTCAGTGTCGAATGGGTCGTCATCATGTAGAGATGAAGAATGAGGCAAATCTGTATCTAATTTCGCTGTTTCTGAAATAACATCATCTAAGTCGGTAGACTGAATGCTGAGAGCACGATATTGAGACGTTGCCTCCTCAAAAAATTCAGATTTTTTACTTAAAAGCTGTTCTTGTGCTTCACCATCAAATGGGTCGTCATCATGTTGAGAGGCTGATTCATGTTGAGATACTGATTGAGACAATTCTGTATCTAATTTCTCTGTTTCTGAAGTTACATCATCTAAATCAGTAGGCTGATTGCTGAGGGTAGGATGTTTAGACGCTGCCTCCTCAAAAGATTCAAACTGTTGACTTAGAAGCAATTCTTGTGCTTCATTGTTGAGTGGCTTGTCATCATGTGGTGCTGGAGATTGAACAAATTCTGTTTTGATTTGTCTGTCTGTAGATTTACATCATCTAAATATGTAGGCTGATGATCAAGGGTATGATGTTGAGACATTGCCTCCTCAGAAAATGCAGATAGTTGACTTAAAGGCAATTCTTGTGTTTCACTGTCGAGCGGCTTGTCATAATGTGGTGCTGAAGATTGAGGCATTTCTGTATTTGATTTCTGTGTCTCTACAACTACATCATCTAAATCAATAGGCTGATCGCTGAGGGTAGGATGTTGAAACGTTGCCTCCTCAAGAGATTCAGATTGTTGACTTTGAAGCAGTTCTTGTGCTTCACCATCGAATAGGTCGTCATCATGTTGAGATGCTGATTCATGTTGAGATGCTGATTGAGGCAATTCTGTATCTAATTTCTTTGTTTCTGAAGTAACATCATCTAGATCAGTAGGCTGATCGCTGGGGGCAGAATGTTGAGACGTTGCCTCCTTAAAAGATTCAGATTGTTGACTTAAAAGCAGTGATTGTGCTTCACTTATGAATGGTTTGTCATCATGTTGAGATGAAGATTTAGGCAATTCTGTATCTAATTTTTGTGTCTCTAGAATTACATCATCTAAATCAGTAGGTTGATCGCTGAGGGTAGGATGTTGAGACGTTACTTCCTCAAAAGATTCAGATGGTTGACTTAGACGCAATTCTTGTGCTTCATTATCCAATGGGTTCTGATCGTGTTGAAATGCGGATTGAAGCAATTCTGTGTCTAATTTCTGTGTCTCTAGAATTACATTATTTAAGTCGGTAGGTTGATCATCGAGGGTATGATGTTCAGACGTTGTCTCCACAAAAGACTCTGATTGTTGACTTAGAAGCAGTTCTTGTGCTTCACTATCAAATGGGTCGTCATGTTGAGATGCAGATTGAAGCAAATCTGTATGTACTGTCTCTGTGTCTGGAGTTGCATGTTCCAAATCGAAAGGATGATCGTCTTGGGTAGAATAGTTATTCAAAGAGCCATGCCTATCTTCTGATTGGTCACCTGAAGAAGTTTCAGTAGCTGAGTCTGAGCGGCTGTCTAAGGATTCGCATGTGGCCATTGTGTGATGGCAGGATACGGATGAGTGTGCATACTGAGTTTCAGGTGATTTTTGACGAGGGAGGTCATCTTTGCCAACTTTGTGAGCTTCGTTTATTTCAAGAGCACTATCCTCCGTGTTAATTTCTTCGTCGGAATTTTTGCCGACTTTAGCGAGAGCTTTTGCCTTTGCTTTTCGCAGCCTGCGCTTTTTTGATTTCGACATAGGGACGTGCTCGTGTGATTTTTCACCGTGAGTTTCTTTGATATTAGCTGATGTATCTTCCTCATAAACTCGCTCAGCAAGGTATTGAGGATACAATTCATCTATTGAAGAGGACGTATCATCAGAAATCTCCACAGATCTTGTGGCGCTCTTTTCAAGGGCAGCACCTTGGACAACTTGCGCAAGATTTGAAGAATCAGTTGCCTCATTTGGATTTGATTTTGCTTTGGATTGTTTCTTCTTTTTCTTGTTTTTTGTTTTGTTTTTTCTGCACGAAAGCACCGACACTCTGCCCATCGGCACTAACGCTATCATCGTTTTGATCATACTTCTTATCGACCCCGGGTACACCTCCTTGTGATGATGTTTCTGTGACTGCCACTACTCCTTTTGCTTGCTTCTCCATGTCTTCTACATCCTTACCATTCTCTATGTCTGGGCTCAAGTCGTATTCCGGTGCCCCATCCCACTTTGACAGGTCATCACTTAAAGCCCTCGACAGCTTGGCAGGCATCGATCTTTCATAAAGAGATGGGATATTTTCTTTGACTCGATCTTCTTTTTCGGGGTCGACACGCTTTTCTGTATCACTTCGTTCCATGTCGATCACATCAATGGGGCTCATAAATTCATCCTGAGGAGTTGCAAAAGTTGCAAATTGATCATCATGCATATAGGTGAAAGAATCAAGAGACACATCAGTGCCAATGACATTTTCTTGAATTTTGTCATCTTGCGACATCACGTCAACATCTTCAGTTGCCTGTGAAGGGGATTTGGTGTTTAGGGACGTCTCTAGATCTTGACCATTTTCATCATTGCGCAACTCACAATCTTGCGGCTGATATTCAAGGGATGTGTCTTGTTCTCCCTCTTCGTACATTTTGGGACTTTCTAAAGATGGTTGCAATTCCTCGAAGCCAGTTAATATGCACTTTGGATCCATAGGATCGACTGGAGAATGTTTTGTATCCTCCACGTCTTCCACGGCCACCTCTACTTCTGCCATTAGTACAATCTCTTGAGAAATTGCTGAAGCCACTTCATCGCAAAGGCGGTCCTGTTGTTGAGGACTCATGAAATCTAAATCTACCTCGTCACAATCTTCTTCATAAGTAATATCATTACTGTTTTGCTCCACTTCTACCCATCCATTATCTTTCTCAGAGGAGAGTTTTTCAGCTTCTGTTATTGCTTCAACACGGTGGCTCTCTGTTTCTTCATATTGTGGTTCAGTAGCGACTTCATCATCTCTATGTTGATTATATATGTTAGCAATACTTTCCTCGATAGGAGAAACTTCAGCTTGAGTATCCATTGGACTATGCGGCTGGGTGTCTGAGGAGGACATCAGCTCAACGCTGTCTGTCATTTCCTCTTGCTTCAATTGCTCTGTTTCTTCCGCATCTTTGCTTAGTGTATCTTCATTACTGTCATGACCTTGCATATATGTTTCCTTCATTTCACATTCTGTTTGTAAATGTGTGCCAATAAGGTCCAGTGATAATTTGTCATCCAGTTTTTTGGCTTCAAGCTCTGTATCGCTTTGGGAATATAAAGGATGGGATGCTCCTGTAGAATCGCCTTCTGATGTTGCCACAATTTGAGATTGTTTTGTGAGACAGGGCCACGATGGGCTGACGGCTGTCACTGATGACTCTTGAGCTTCCAAAGCCTCATTAACAATGTTCTCGGCCACCTCATCAGAGTGTCTTTCTTCAAAGAAGGGTGTCGAATTATCAAAGTGTGACCAGTGTGTTGGAGATACTCTGTTTACATCATCTTCTGTGACATTACATAACTGGTCCTGCGTAGAGTATTGTGCAAGACTAGAAGCTATTTCATTTCCAGCTGACTCACTCCATTCATCCTCGTTCGTGCTTGTGCTTGTGTGGATTTCAGAGGGAGGCAAGCATGTTTGATAAATCTTCTTTATATGCATGTTGTTGATCTTTATCTTCATGTAAATCGTTCTTTTCGGACTGTTCACTACTTGGTGGATTTTCAGAGAGTAGTCTGTTACCGTGTTGGTCAACGTAGTAGAGTGTTTGAAGACGGAACAAGATGGACTGCTCTGAATTTAAGGTTGGGTCTTCATTTGATTCGTTTTGAGATTCTGTTGGGCCAGTTTGGCCTTGCATTTCAAACAAAGCTTGTTCGTTGTCACGATTGTCTTCCTGGTGTTGCTGTTGAGGCTTTTGAGGTTCTTGTCCTCGTTGTAGTTGTTCTTCTTCATATTTTTCTTCTGCTTTTTCTTTGGCATCATCATAGTTTTCTTGTTCTTCTTGTTTTATGTGTTGTTTTTGTTGTTGTTGTTGTTGTTGTTGTTGTTGTTGCTGCTGTTGCTGTTGTTGTTCTTCTTTTACTTCTTCTTCTTCTTCTTCTTCTTCTTCTTCTTCTTCTTCTTCTTCTTCTTCTTCTTCTTCTTCTTCTTCTTCTTCTTCTTCTTCTTCTTCTTCTTCTTCTTCTTCTTCTTCTTCTTCTTCTTTTACTACTACTGCTTCTTCTTTTCCTACTTGCCCCTCCTTTTTCTCATGTTCATCCATATCGATCTTCTGTTCGCCGTCATTTATTATGTGGATAACTTTCTCAATGTCTTCAGGAAATTCTGCTCGTCCAACGCATTCCGTTTTGCCTTGTGAAATGTCACTCTCGTCCTGACTTTTTCCCAATCCTTTTGTTTTTGACTCACTGTCTATGTCGTATAAGGGGAGGTTTGAAGTTATCTCCGAGACTCCTTTCCCTTCCCCCTCCTGCATCACCCCTGTGTTTTTGAAGCTAATGGCATCTGGCTATCATCATCTTCCATTTCCCAGTTATCTTCCTCACTTGGTGCCTCTCTCTGGAAATACTGTAGAAATTGAGGATCAACCCAACCTCCTGGTCTGTATTTACAGAATGCAAGTTTATTTGTTTGTTTACTATTTTCGCCTGATGAATCGATTCCACCTTCATGTAAGGCAGCAGTGCTACTGGCTTGCGGGTTTTCTTCCGTCAAATCATTCTGCTCATCAGTAATATTGTTGTTAATCGTATCTGTTTTTGTAATGGGAATTTCATCATCTTCATTCGTTTCATGAGATCCGCCAGAGACGGTGCCCAATAATTTCATAATTTCATCAAGAAGTTCATAAATTTCCTCTTCAAGTTTTCTCTTGGGAGGATCGCAGAGCTTTCACCGGTTGTTTCTTCTTGAGTACTGGTATCGATATCGATAACTCTTTCGTCAGGCTTGTCACACGTGGTTGCTGGCACATCGGGCTCTTCGGACTGAGATGGCAGCGATGATGTACTGTCTTGTCTGTCCTTCTGACGGCGTTGAGTTATGTTGTTCAATCTGCCAAAAGAAGCAAACTAATTCTAATTCAAATTTCTTACTGTAAAACATCAAAACAATCATATTGAACATAATATATTTGAGATGTTTACAGGATGGAACAAGAAAAAGGGGTAAGTCCTATGTTGACGCGAGAGTTCTCTGCTAGGTTTAAACACGTGATTGCCGCAAACAGGAGGTGGTTCGATCCCATCTTATGCCCCAGAATTGCACTATTCATATATTCAGTCGTTATGCAGAAAAAGGTTCATTTAATAGGTAGTAACGTAAATTTCTTTCAAGGCCCTTAAGGACGCTAGTCTGACGCAGAGTTTTACCCCAAGCTAGTGCATGTACCCGTTTGCTCCTGGGTAGATTGGGGAAAATGCGTGTTAAGTGTCTTTCTCAAGGAACACAACGTCGTACCTGGCTTTGCTAGGATTGAATTTGCTAGGATTTGAATTCAAGAACTCATGATCCCCAGTTCGGCAGCCTAACCAGTCGACCACCGACGCCACTAAATGTTCAGTTATGAAAACCATTTTTACGTTGTGTAATAATTCGTACAATTTATAGGAAATAACTGTTATCTTGAATTCCGTTAGAGGATTTTGTTCAAATGTTGTATTTTAATTAGTCCTTTATTGGGTTATAAGTTATCAACGTTTTAATGATTTCTGTTGGTTTATCTTTGAAATATCAGCATTTTTAGTAGTTACCTTTTTTTTTTGTTCCACCCATAAAAATTGTGAAGTCAATGCAAAAAAGTCAATTTAAAAACAGGAAAATACATGTACACTACAAATGAAATATGACTGATTTCTTCACCCCACCCCGCTTTTTTAGCTTACATTAAAAATTTAGAATGGAATTATAGAGTATTCTGTCGACATAAAAGTGTTGGTGAGAGTAAACGTTGATTATCGTAATTAAATGATAAGCATAATTTAAATCCGTCCTTTCTTCCTTTCTGTATCAGTTCCCATTCTACCTTTCGGTGTATGCATTGGTACTACCGTTCTCTTTTTCCAGTCGTCTGGCATCTGTTTGGACTTCCATGCTTGTTGACATATTACATGTAGTAATTTAAATCCCTAGTTTCGTTCAAAAGTCCACAATAACATGTTTCATCATGGAAGTATGTTTAAGTGATTCTAGCAATACCGTGTGATTACTCATAATAAGTACGATGTAAAATTGTGAAAAAAAATCTCAAAAAGAAGTAGATCTATGCTTAGTATCTTTCAGAAAACCTAAAGTAAAGAAGATTAGCATATCATAACAATAATTACATACTCAGACATGATGTCCGATTTAGACAAACATCCGGAATGCAGCTCGCTAGCCAGCCTTTCAACCAGTGAATCCACAGCGTTTATAACATCCATCTGCGCATGGTCAATATCAGTGCTCATTCTTCGTGAGAATGTCGTCATCATGGAGTGAACCTCAACAAGTTGAGCGGTGTATTCATCGTCTGTAACAAACATGAATCCATAGATAATACTCTTTATTGTGAAATATACTTGTAATAAATGTATAATATCATATGTGCCCAAAGTTTCAGTACAACAGCCACTACCTCTATTTGCATGAAGCCTACGAAGCTATTTACAACCTTTTATGTTATGAGGACACCAAAAAAAAACCCAATCTATTGTTTAAAATGAGGTTGATGCGAGTAGCATCTAATATAGACAAGAAACAAATATTAATAATGCACCAACAAGCATGTTGAACATAAATGGAAATTAGTAGTTTACAGTTTGCCGCTGAAAAACAGGTGTTATTTAAAAACACAATGATGGCGTTCCAATTTATTCAGTACAATACAATGTTATCAACAATGGAAGTATCATCAACAGTATAATATATGAGTAATTTGATGTATCACAATAAGGAGAGAGAGAGAGAGAGAGAGAGAGAGAGAGAGAGAGAGAGAGAGAGAGAGAGAGAGAGAGAGAGAGAGAGAGAGAGAGAGAGAGAGAGAGAGAGAGAGAGAGAGAGAGAGAGAGAGAGAGAGAGAGAGAGAGAGAGAGAGAGAGAGAGAGAGAGAGAGAGAGAGAGAGAGAGAGAGAGAGAGAGAGAGAGAGAGAGAGAGAGAGAGGAACAGACAGACAGAGACATAGACAGACTGAGACAGAGAGACAGAGAGATATACAAAGTGAGACAGACATACAGACCAACAGTCAGGCAGACATAGTAGGGAAAGCGAGGCGTAAGGAGAAGTTCATGCTCAAAGAAATATCTACCTGCGACTTGCTCAAAGCTTTCTCCTCTTTTCAACACTTCTTTTTCATGCACATCATGTGAGTCCTCCTTGTGAATATCTTGAACAGGGAGGACACCATCGTCTTGTATGTTTGATTCGACATCAATGGAAGATGAAGATCCATCTAGGTGAGAGTTATCTGTTTGAAGAGATGGTGTATTGGGGAAAACTGTGTCACCAGCGAAGTCGCCGCTTCGCTTTCAGGGGCGTCGTCGTCCAAATCGGTAGTTGTAATTTGATCCTCATAATCTTCTGCATCCAAGTCAGTGGTCGGGATCGGTATGCCTATAACTCCCCTCTGATCACTGCCTGCGGTGAAATGAATTGCGTCCTCTAGAATGTTATCTTGTGTAGCAATGATTTCGGGTTCCTCGGTTTTATTTTGTGCCGAAAGCTCTGCAGTCTCTGTAATGCATTCAGATGTTTCTTTATGATCACAAGTATCTACAGACTTTTGGAATTCATTCTCAATGTTATTGGTCCTGGCGACAATTTGAAATTCTTCTTCACCCGTGTCAGGTTTTGGGTTGGAATGACATTCTTCTTCAAAGTCACCAGAAAGGTCACTTTTAGTAATCGGCTCTTGACTCGCGTCAGTTTCGGAGGTAACGTCCGGTTGGGGTATATGCTCAGAAAGAGCACGAAGAATCTCAGTTTCGCCATCATCGTGGAGGTTATTATCAATAATGTGACCCAAATCAGATGTGACTGTGATAGTGACGCTATCGGAGCGTCTCTGCGGCTTCTCAAACTCAATGGGACTTTCAGCATTGTTCAATGATGTAGGCAATGTCTCCAAAGCTGTAAAACCGAAATTGGTGACATCACTTGTCATTGAAGCAATGTCCGTGGGACTGATGTTATCATCTTTATGAGAGCTTTCACGTGAAAGTGTACTTTCCTCAAAGTTATCGGCACCGAATTCGATACCAGGACTGTCATTTCTTTGGAAAACAGTTTGACTGTCAGTGTTCAAAGAACTTGCCAGTTCTATTTCGTCCGATTCATGAAAGCTTTCATGAAAGTCTTTTTCGAAAGTAGCATGCCGCTCAATATCGTCGTGATCTACGGAGACAAATGGACTATCTGCGTTTTTATAGTCATTGTTAACTGACATTGGGCTGTCGGGCCGGTTCAATAGACAGGCGGAATTGGCAAAAGATGCTCCAAAACCAATATCAATCTCTTCAGCGCACGTGCCTTGTGGAATCATACCAAAGGCCTCCATCATTTTTATGACATCAGGTGAGAGAGACTCTGCTGAATCAAGGGACGAAGACGATATTGAATGATGTATGTCAGGCTTCAAGCTCAAAGCCGGGTGATTTTCCTTGTCACAAATTCCCAAACTTCCAGAATGTCATTGTACCCATCACTTTTACTTGCCGACGAGGCCATCCTATCTGTAAGCACATTGTCGTCACAAGGTCCTGAATCAGCTTTTTCACAATCTGATGTTTGTGTTGCAATATCGCTTGGACAATGTTCATCAATAAAGTCTTCAGGAGCTTTATCAAGCCTCCTTGCCGTATTCTGAAGCATCTCCCAGAGACGAAACTTGAGTGTCGTTGATAAAGTCACTAACTTTATAATCACTCTCACTTCCTTGGGCAAAGTCATTACTCTCTGGGTAATCATGTTTAGGGGGAATTTCATTCAAAGCTTCTGTTTTGGAATTTCGCTCATCACTTGAATTCTGCTCAGAGTCCTGCTCAGAGTCCATCTCCACTTTGATGACGGTTTCCAATGAACTTTCAAGGGAACAAGACTCAGACAGTAAATCGTCTGCAGTGAAGCCCTCATTATTTGATCCGATGTTTGAATCTATGAAATTGTTCTTAATACTGATGTCATCAGCAGTCTCAGTTTCCTGATCATTATCAAACCAGCAGGATATCCCAGGAGCATCTTCATCAGTAAGCGTATTCAGATCTTTTCCAAAATCTATCTCACAGTTATGGGAAAACTTTCTTCAAAACATATCTGGTGATCAACTTGTGGCTGTATCACTTCCTGGGTTTTTGTTTCACGGACAGTTTTGCATATTTCATCATCAAGAGCTTCTGGGCTTGGATGTCTGACAGTAAAATCAGTGTCTCCATTGCGTTGCATTGCTTGCTCTTGTTCTGCTTCTGACGGCTCTTCTCGCAGTTCTTCCAAAGGCTCTCTAGAAACGTCTCCAAGGTCTTTTTCATTCACATTCTGCGCTTTGTATTCGGTTTGCGAATCTTGCTCCTTCTCGTTTGAGCTGTCTTTCATTGCCAGTGTAGATTCGTCAACGTTGGGTCTTTCAATGTCTTCTCGCCCAATGTCGTGTGTAAGCTCAATCTCATCATCTCGGTTTTCGGGATAAAGACTGAATTTTTCCATTCCCTGCACCGATAGAATGATTTCTTCTTTTGGAGATAAATCAAGTTGTCCATCTTCTTTATTGTCTACGTCACATGTATCATAATTTTCAATGCTCTCTTGCTTACCACAAATAAACTCCTGTTCTTCACCCTGAATGTGTTCCATTCCATGCAGTGTATCTTTGCTAACATTTTCATTTATGCTTCTGTCTTCTATTTCACCATTATCATTATCCACATCCTGGATGTCGTGATCATCGTGTACTTGTTTTTCTTGCATTTCACTTTCATCGAGTAGATTTTCTAATTCATTTTCAACCGTGATCTTCTCTATCATGGCCATTCCTACGGGGACAATTTCGTGTTGTGTTTCCTCGGATTTGTTCTCGGGAATGGATTGAATGTTTGTTGAGGCATTAACCTCTGAGATTTGTTGTTGTTCAATGTTTTCAGTCACTTCAACACCATCTATCTGAACCTCTGTAATGCTTTCTTCTTTGGAAGGAGCAAGACCATCCTGCAATGAAAGATTTATACCATCCTTGTCTTTGTGGGCATCTACCTCAAATTCTTCTTTCCCTTCACTTTGCTGGAAAAAATAATGATTTGGTTTACATTGAGTTATCTCATCAGGACTCTTACTTGATTCACTATAATTTTCCATGTTGTCTTGCTCTTCAAATACTGTATGTCCAATAGAGTGAGGCAGCTCAATAAGGTCTTCCAAGCTTTCGGGATACAATTGACTTTTCTCCATTTCGTCCACTGAAAGAACTGCCTCCTCGTTGGAATCAAATTCCCCTGATTCATCAGCTATGTCTCTTTCCTCGTCATATCTTTCACCCTCTTTCTCGTGTAGGTTCTCAGCTTCTGGTTTTTGCTTTTCTTCATGCTTTGAGCGTGTTTGTACTTTTCCCTCTCCTTTATCTTCAGTTATCATACTATCCACGTCTGTTCGATGTTCTGTTTGTTCTTGTTCTTGTTTTTGTTCTTCGTGTTGTTGTAGTTGCAGTTGTTGTTGTTGTTGTTGTTGTTGTTGTTGCTGTTGTCGTTGTTGTTGTTGTTGTTGTTGTTGTTCTTCTTCTTCTTCTTCTTCTTCTTCTTCTTCTTCTTCTTCTTCTTCTTCTTCTTCTTCTTCTTCTTCTTCTTCTTCTTCTTCTTCTTCTTCTTCTTCTTCTTCTTCTTCTTCTTTTTCTTCTTCTTCTTCTTTGTCTTCTTCTTCTTCTCCTACTTCTCTTTCTGTCAATGTTTCACTTTCATGGATTCGTTCGTCAGAAATGCTTCCGTCTGTGACAGCCTTTTTGACATTTGGCAGTTCAGCTTCTTCGTTTTCATTGTCATGACGTAAGTCGATTACCTCACTTGGATCTTCGGGATACAATTGATATTTAACCATTCCGTCTACAGAAAGGTGGACTTCTTGTGAAAGTAGGTCAAGTTTTTCATCCGTAATGTTTTCGTCCGTTGATCGTACCTCTGAATCAGGAATTTCTGTGAGATCTGATGTTGCTCTTTCATCTGAAGAATGTCTTCTTCTTCTTCTTCTTCTTCTTCTTCTTCTTCTTCTTCTTCTTCTTCTTCTTCTTCTTCTTCTTCTTCTTCTTCTTCTTTTTCTTCTTCTTCTTCTTCTTCTTCTTCTTCTTCTTCTTCTTCTTCTTCTTCTTCTTCTTCTTCTTCTTCTTCGTCTTCTTCTTCTTCTATTCCTCCTCTTTTTCCCTTCTGGTGTTCATTTTCTGCGTCATCAAGTCCCTTCAAAGTTTCACTAAGTGTGTCTTCATGTGTCGTATGTTTATCTTCTCCTTCTCCAGCTGTGATTTCGTCGATGTTTCGGTCTCTGACTGAAACATTAAATTCTTCCACCAGATGTCTCTGCTGCTCATTGTTGTTTTCAGAGAATTTTATGTCATCTTCTATGGTCACAGGATACAGTTCAGATTTTACCAAGCTGTCATCTGAGACACCTGTATCCTTTCCTCCGTGTCCCTCTTGTGCGCTTCCTTGTTCACCGCCCGTACGCTCCCTGGGCTGCGTTTCATCTTGAAGCTGCTGAATCTGTTCCATGTTTCCGTCGGTAGAAGAATCGGGACGGTCAATGGCATGAGTCAGTTCTATGATACCTGTTCGATCTTCGGGATATAACTGATATTTCTCCATCTCTTCTACGGAAAGAAGTATCTCCTCCGTGGCAGACGAGTTCAGCTTTTCATCCACTTTGTTTTCGGAAACCGTACTTCCGTTTGACTCTTCCCCTTGTGTTTCCTGGATTTTTTGTATTTCCTGCCCGTTATCCTTTTTCTGTTGCCAATCGCTTCTCTCCAAATCATAATCGTTTGCCATTTCTTCTCCATCTTCTACTGTTTTTCTACTTTCTGGCTCGTTTGACTGCTCTTGGAATACTGATTGTTGTGCAAGTTCAACTCTATATTGTTGTTCTTCTTGTTTTTGTTCTTTTTCAAGTTGTTCTTCTAGGCTTTGTTGTTGTTGCTGTTGTGGTTGTTGTTGTTGTTGTTGTTGTTGTTCTTCTTCTTCTTCTTCTTCTTTTCTTCTTCTTCTTCTTCTTCTTCTTCTTCTTCTTCTTTTTTTCTTCTTCTTCTTCTTCTTCTTCTTCTTCTTCTTCTTCTTCTTTTTTCTTCTCCTTCTTTTCTTTTTGTCAATGTTTTACTTTCATGGATTCGTTCGTCAGAAATACTTTCGTCTGTGACAGCCTTTTCGACATTTCTCAGTTCATTGTCTTCGCTTTCAATGGCATGAGGTAACTCGATTACACCACTTGAATCTTCGGGATACAATTGATATTTAACCATTCCATCTACAGAAAGATGAACTTCTTCTTGCGAAACTAGGTCAAGTGTTTCATCCGTTCTGTTTTTGTCCATTGATTGTACCTCTGAATCAGGAATTTCCTGTGAGATCTGATTTTGCTCTTTCCTCTGAAAAATGTCTTCTACAACTTGGTCTTCTTCTTCTTCTTCTTCTTCTTCTTCTTCTTCTTCTTCTTCTTTCTTCTTCTTCTTCTTCTTCTTCTTCTTCTTCTTCTTCTTCTTCTCCTTCTTCTTGGTCCATTCCTCGGCTTTCTCCCTTTTGTTGTTCTTTTTCTGCGTCATCATTTTCCTTTAAAGTTTCACGAAGTATCTCTTCATTTTTGATTTCGTCAATGACTCTGTCTTTGATTGAAACATCAAATTCTTTCATCAAAGGTCTCTGCTGCTGTTCAATGTTTTCAGATGATTTTATGTCATCTTCTATGATCACAGGATACAGTTCAGATTGTACCAAGCTGTCATCTGAGACACCTGTATCCTTTCCTCCGTGTCCCTCTTGTGCGCTTCCTTGTTCACCGCCCGTACGCTCCCTGGGCTGCGTTTCATCTTGAAGCTGCTGAACCTGTTCCATGTTTCCGTCGGTAGAAGAATCGGGACGGTCAATGGCATGAGTCAGTTCTATGATACCTGTTCGATCTTCGGGATATAACTGATATTTCTCCATCTCTTCTACGGAAAGAAGTATCTCCTCCATGGCAGACGAGTCCAGCTTTCCATCCACTTTGTTTTCGGAAACTGTATCTCCTTTTGACTCTTCCACTTCACTTTGTCGTGCTTCCTGAATATTTTGTATTTCTTGTCCGTTATCCTGTTCCAGTTGTTCCTCAATGTTCTTCAAATCATTGCTCGTCTCATTCTTGTCATTATCCAAATCATCGTGTGGTTTACCTTCCTCAATCTCAGTATTGTCATCCTGAGATTTGGTTGTTTGCGAATCATTTCTTGCTGATTCTTGACTCTCAAACATGTGACGAGTTTCTGATATGAAGATATCGATTTCATCGTTGTCGCATACTTCAGAATTGACCTCAACATCCATTTGGTCAACTTCCTGGTTTTCTTTTTCAGGAACGAGAGGCTCCAATTCACTTAATATTTTATCCTCCTCAGACAGACCGTCTCGAGCCAAAGACTGGGATATTGCTGCGTAACCAATCTCCTCATTGTTAACATTCATTTCTGCGTTATCTCTTTCTGTCACGGTATCATCTTCTTGTGATTTATCTTCACTTAACTTTTCCTCCAGGAGAGAGTACTTGTCAACTAATTCAAGGGCTTTTAATTTTTCTGTATCTTTCTCATAATCTGCAGCTGTTTCTTGATCATCCATCTTTTTATTTGTGGAAATAATCACATGTTGGTCTATATTTTCAGATAGTTGAATGATTTCTCCATCATTGTCAGGAATCAATTCACTTTTCACCATTCCCTTTACAGCCAGAATTACTTCTTGTCGTAGCAAACCTTGTGAATCTTCTCCTTCTTTGCTTTCGACTGCATTATCCTCACCATACGATATACAGTGATCGTTCGCATCTTTGCTTTGGTTGACATCACTCTGAGTTTTCATTCCATCTGGAAGGTCAGTCTCATTTGAAGAATTCTCTTGTGGTGATGTAAGACTCATCTGAATGTTGGCATCATCTAAAAAGTGTTGATCGTAGACAAACGCTCCGTCTTTGGTAGGGCTGTTTGGAGGAGTTGGTGACTGGATAACTTCAGTAAACCCTTCATTTTTCACGTCTCCAGAACCACCTATTTCTAGTGGGCTCACTACTCCAGATTGTCCAGATATAAGAGGTCGAAGCCACTCTTCTGGAAATGCATCACTTTCTAATAAATGACTGTATGCATCATCGTTTAAAGATGAGCTACTCGTCACCATGACATCGACGTCTTCTTGCTTAGCTTCTTGTGCGATTGATACGTCTACAGCTTCAACATCTTCTTGTCTAGCTGCCTGTGCGATTGATTCCTCTACATCTTTGTTATGTTCTTGTCTAGCTGCTTGTGTTATTGATTTATCTACAGTTTCGACATCTTCGCTTCTAGCTTCCTGTGCGATTGATTCATCTACATCTTCGACATATTCTTGTCTAGTTGCTTGTGTGATTGATTCGTCCACAGCTTCGACGCCTTCTTGTCTAGCTGCTTGTGTGATTGCTTCATCTACAGCTTCAACATTTTCTTGTATGGCTTCTTGTGTGATTGCTTCATCTACAGCTTCGACATCTTCTTGTCTGTCTTCTTGTGTGATTGCTTCATCTACAGCTTCGACATCTTCTTGTCTGGCTTCTTGTGTGATTGCTTCATCCACAACTTCGACATCTTCTTGTCTGTCTTCTTGTGTGATTGATTCGTCCACAGCTTCGACATCTTCTTGTCTGGCTTCTTGTGTGATTGCTTCATCCACAACTTCGACATCTTCTTGTCTGTCTTCTTGTGTGATTGATTCATCCACAACTTCGACATCTTCTTGTCTGTCTTCTTGTGTGATTGATTCATCCACAGTTTTGCCATCTTCTTGTATAGCGTCCTGTGTGATTGACTCCTCTACAGCTCCGACATCTTCTTGTGTGGCTTCTTGTGTGATAGATTGACCTACAACTCCGACATCTTCTTGCCTGACTTCTTCTGTGATTGCTTCATCTACAGCGTTGACATCTTCTTGTGTGGCTTCTTGTGTGATTGACTCAGTTACAGCTTCGACATCTTCTTGTCTGCTTTCCTGTGTGCTTGATTCATGAACAGCTTCGATGTTGCCTTCTTTAGTTTCCCATGTGATTGACTCATTGATACTTCCAACGTCCTCCTGTCGGGGCTCTGTGATTGATCCATCGATACTGTCAACTTCTGTCTGTCGATATTCCCTGATTGATACATCGACACTTTCAACTTTCTCCTGTCGGGACTGTGTGATTGAGTCGTCAACACTTTCAACTTCATCCTGTTTAAAATCATGTTCGAGAGATTCGATTTCCCTTTGTTCGGAAATATTTGTGATTGAATCATTGAAGGCCCTTTCAAAAGAGATATTTTCATCATCAATGGTGATATCTTCCTTACACTTTACTTTGAGGATTACTTCCTCAGCTATGCCCGAGCTCTGAAGTGTTTCATTTTCAGAAATTGCATCTTCAAAAATGTCCGTTTCTCTTTCTCCAGAGTCTTGATCAATGGCTTCGTCAATATTCTCAATGGTTGTTTCCTGAAATGTCTCAATGTTGCCTATTCTGGGAGTTTTTTGTTCTTGTTCTTCCATGACTTCAACAATTTCAGTGTCTTTCTGTCTGACAAGGGCATTGCTATTGTCTTCAACGGTTTCCTTCTCCTCTTGATTGAAATCCGTATACAGTGCTTCTTCTCCGGTTTTACTTTGTCTGACAGTGTCTGTGTGAACAATATTTTCGATGCCTTTTGAATATTTAGTTTGATTTTCATTCTCTTGCATGACGTCCATGAGGTGGACATCTAGGAGAGCTGTAAAAGCAGGTAAAACTTGTCTTGTAACTGAATCGCAGGATGGGATGTAACGAGTTTCCTTCTTCGCCAATATTGCCTGTTTCATTGAAAAAACAGCTGGTCTTTCATCCAGTTCAAGATACTCTAAATATATCGCACTTTTCAATTGTTGGAATGTTAGGGTGTCTGTCTAGAAGAAGGCGAACATACAGATCTTGTTGGGGAATAGACGCGTTGACCTTTTGTAAAGGGGGAGCTGAGGATGAAGTATCTAAATCGTGTGACACTTTACCCGAATCAATGTCAATCCACGTGTGACATCCTCTTGAAATAGAAAGCAAATGTGAAAACCTTGGTTCATCAAATTGCGTTTTATGTACAAGGCTTTTGGAATCAAAAGCTACCCAATCATATTTTGTTGGAATCCAGTTTTTCTTCTTCCTACGGATTACAACTGGCTTTGACTTTGTTTTTTCGCTTCGTGGCAGAATCCGGCACGCCAGTAGATTTTTCTTCATCCACTTTATTTCCATCCACTTTATTTTAGAAGGCACATTTGGCTCCACAACTGCGTCTTTTGGAATAGGATCATTTGAATTTTTCGTCGGTTGGTGTATGGAAGAAGTAACATTCTCTGAGATTAATGACGAGGAGACAGAGTCGTGTATGTTTTGTTTTATAGCTGGCTCATTCTTTCCTGACTGCAGTGAATCAATGCTCAAGTCTTCATGTACCTCACTGTCAGTCTGTAATGACCAAATGCCTATCTCCTTGTTTCCAACATGCTCCGTTTTTATAATATCGGTGTGTGTGCCTCCAATCAAGACAGTATCATTCGTTTCAAGTTGGATAGAGTCAACGTCTGTGCCTTCAGTTAAGACTGCATCGTCCGTCTCAATAGGCATGGGCTGAATATATGTGTCCTCTGTCATGACAGCATCATCCTTTTCAATTTGTATAGAATCACTGTCTGTGCCTTCCGTCAGAACAGCAGCATCCTCTTCAAGTTGTGTGAAATCAATGTCTGTGCCTTCCGTCAGGACAGCATCATCCTTTTCAATTTGTATGGAATCAATGTCTGTGCCTTTGTCAGAACAGCAACATCCATTTCAATTGGCATGGAATCAATGTCTGTGCCTTCCGTCATGACAGCATCATCCTTTTCAATTGGCATGGAATCAATGTCTGTACCTTTCGTCAGAACAGCATCGTCCATTTCAATTGGCATGGAATCAATGTCTGTGCCTTTCGTCAGAAAAGCATCATCCATTTCAATTGGCATGGAATCAATGGATGTGCCTTCCGTCAGAACACAGCATCGTCTTTTTCAAGTTGCATGGAATCAATGTCAGTGCCTTCCGTCAGGACAGCATCATCCTTTTCAATTTGTATAGAATCAATGTCTGTGCCTTCCTTCAGGACAGCAGCAACTATTTTCAATTTGTATAGAATCAATGTCTGTGCCTTCCGTCTGGACAACATCATCCTTTTCAATTGGTATGGAATCAATGTCTGTGCCTTCCGTCAGGACAGCATTCGTCCTTTTCAATTGGCATGGAATCAATGTCTGTGCCTTCCGTCTGGACAGCATCGTCCTTTTCAATTGGCATGGAATCAATGTCTGTGCCTTCCGTCAGAACGGCATCGTCCTTTTCAATTGGCATGGAATCAATGTCTGTGCCTTCCGTCAGGACAGCATCATCCTTTTCAATTGGCATGGAATCAATGTCTGTGCCTTCCGTCAGGATAGCATTATTATTTTCAATTTGTATGGAATCAATGTCTGTGCCTTCCGTGAGGACAGCATCATCCCTTTCAATTGGCATGGAATCAATGTCTGTGCCTTCCGTGAGGACGCATCATCCTTTTCAATTGGCATGGAATCAATGTCTGTGCCCTCCATCAGGATAGCATCATCTTTTTCAATTTGCATGGAATCAATGTCTGTGCCTTCCTTCAGGACGGCATCATCCTTTTCAATTGGCATGGAATCAATGTCTGTGCCTTCCGTCATGACAGCATCATCGTTTTCAATTTGCATGGAATCAATGTCTGTGCCTTCCATCATGACAGCATCATCCTTTTCAATTTGCATGGAATCAAGGTCTGTGCCTTCCTTCAGGACAGCATCATCCTTTTCAATTTGCATGGAATCAATGTCTGTGCCTTCTGTCATGACAGCATCATCCTTTTCAATTTGTATGGAATCAATGTCTGTACCTTCCGTGAGGGCAGCATCATCCTTTTCAATTTGTATGGAATCAATGTCTGTGCCTTCCTTCAGGACAGCATCATCCTTTTCAATTTGTATGGAATCAATGTCTGTACCTTCTGTGATGGCAGCATCATCCTTTTCAATTTGTATGGAATCAATGTCTGTACCTTCCGTGAGGGCAGCATCATCCTTTTCAATTTGTATGGAATCAATGTATGTACCTTCCGTGAGGGCAGCATCATCCTTTTCAATTTGTATGGAATCAATGTCTGAACCTTCCGTGAGGCAGCATCATCCTTTTCAATTTGTATGGAATCAATGTCTGTACCTTTTCAATTTGAATCAAGTACCTTCCAGCATCATCCTTTTCAATTTGTATGGAATCAATGTCTGTACCTTCCGTGAGTACAAGATCATCCTTTTCAATTTGTATGAAATCAATGTCTGTACCTTCCGTGAGGGCAGCATCATTCTTTTCAATTTGTATGGAATCAATGTCTGTACCTTCTGTGAGGGCAGCATCATCCTTTTCAATTTGTATGGAATCAATGTCTGTACCTTCCGTGAGGGCAGCATCATCCTTTTCAATTTGTATGGAATCAATGTCTGTACCTTCCGTGAGGGCAGCAGCATCTTTTTCAATTTGTATGGAATCAATGTCTGTACCTTCCGTGAGGACAGCATCATTCTTTTCAATTTGTATAGAACCAATGTCTGTGCCTTCTGTCAGGACAGCACCCTCGTTTTCAATGTACATAGAATCAATGTTTGTGTCACTATCTGTGACTACACCATCCATATCAATGTGCATTAATATCATCAATCTGTAGGCTCTTGCGTGTGTGGTTCATCGTTTTCAGATTCCATTGGAAATGTGTTCATTCCCAAGGCTTTAGTAACATCAGTGTTTTTACTTGTAGCGAACATGGCTTCAAAGTTAGAATCAATGTCTGATGTCTCATTTTTAACAATTTCATCGCTCTCAATTTGCATAGAACCAATGGCTGGATTGTCATCTTCACCTGGAACGATTTTATTTGTTTCCTCTTGGAAGATATCGGTGATTGGCTTTTCATTTGAGAGCATTTGTAAAGAATTATCTATCTCTTGTGTTACATTAGTCGTAGTGTCATTGCTTTCAAGCTGCAACGCATCAATGTTTGTAGATTCTAAAGTGCCCCAATCCTGCTTTTCAATTTGGAGAGTATCAATATCAGTCTTTCCATGAATGATCATTTCCCTATTTTCAGCCTTCAAATCGTCAATGTCTATTCCTTCATCAAGGAATGTAAAAACTCCGTTATTGATGATCATTTTATTAGTATCAGTCTGCAACGCGTCAACGTCTGTACCTTCATCAATGAACAAGTCACTGTTTTCATTGGGATGTGTGGCAGTATGTGTGTATTCATTAATGCCCACTTCCTTGTTTTCATTCTGCCAACAGCCAATGTCTGTTCCTTCATTAATGCCCACTTCCTTCTTTTCATTCTGCCAACAGCCATTGTCTGTGCCTTCATTAATGCCTATTTCGTTGCTTTCAATTTGCAAAATATCTATGCATGTGCCTTCATTAATGCCCATCTGGTTGTTTTCAATTTGCAAAGAATCTATGTCTGTGCCTTCATTAATGTCTGTCTGGTTGTTTTCAATTTGCAAAGAATCTATGTCTGTGCCTTCATTAATGTCGGTCTGGTTGTTTCAATTTGCAAAGAATCTATGTCTGTGCCTTCATTAATGTCTGTCTGGTTGTTTTTAATTTGCAAAGAATCTATGTCTGTGCCTTCATTAATGTCTGTCTGGTTGTTTTTAATTTGCAAAGAATCTATGTCTGTGCCTTCATTAATGCCGACTCCGTTGTTTCCATCTGCAAACAATCGATGTCCGTGCTTTCATTAATGCCTGTCTGGTTGTTTTCAATCTGCAAGGAATCAATGTCTGTGCTTTCATTGATGCCCATCTGGTTGTTTCCATCTGCAAAGAATCTATATCTGTGCCTTCATTAATAACCATCTGGTTGTTTTTGATTTGCAAGGAATCAATGTCTGTGCCTTCATCAATGACCAGGTCATTGTTTTCAGTTTGCAAAGAACCAACAGCTGTGTCATTTTTAAATTTAATTTTGTTATTTTCAATTTGCAAAGGATCTTTATTTTCCACCATTAACGAATCAAGATCTGTGCCTTCATTTCTCATCATTTCGATGCTGTCTGGTTGTGTTGAATTTGCATCTTTAGTTTTCTCTTTCACATTGTAAGGGGTCCATGTATGAACTTTCATAATCGTTTTGTCTTGGCTGTAGTGAAATGACACTGTTATCCACGTCCTTGACAATTTCATGTATTTCATTAAGTAATGTATTCATACTTGCCCCCATCGTTTTGAACCATTTCATTACTTACAGTGTTTATTGACTCGATGCCTGTGTATCCATATGAGGCATCATCATTGTCCTGTCTGTGGACGACATTATGACCAGTATCGTTGTCAATATACACATTTTGATCTGTATTCATGAACATGGTTCTATTATCTGAAGACAATATTTCTCCTGCAACATTCCCTGAGATTTGGTTCCCAGTTATGTCACTGGACCCTTCTTCAGGGGATACTGGAATGTTTGACTGGTCCTGTCCCCATGGATCTCTTATACCCCTTGTAAAACCAATAAAATCCCCCTCTGCCCACCTGTAGATTGAACAGTTCCCTGCATGAACCAATCGTCACTTTGGGACATAATCCTATTCTTGTCTCCCTGTGAGTCAAATGAATCCACCCATTGGGTCTCCATGTATTTGTTGCCGTATACTTGACTTTCACTGTCGCCATTGATTCAATGATTTCCGCCACTTGACGTCCCTTATCCGTGTTTTCACCCAGCACCTCCCCACAGTGTTTTCTCGAGGTCATCGTTGATGTCAACAGTAGAGAAGCCCATGCAGGATCAGAAGTATGAGGACTGGGGTCAGTTGTAACGTGTGCCTCCATACTTGCATTTTCTGATTCGTCATTGAAGCTGTCTACCGAACTGCTAAATCTGTTCGGATCCAGGGATCGCCAGTATGCTGTTTGTTCTCTCGAACACGTGTGTAGGAGGTCATCGTGTGACACGCTTATGGCTAAGTTTGGAATCCGTACATCAATTTCATCTGAGGAAGTACTGAACTCCCGTGTTATCAGCACTGAGGAGTCACTTTGTGTCATCACACCTTTCAGTGAATCTCCTATGGCCTCGGGACTTGAATTGTATCTCAACGATCGGGGATTCTCTCTGCTATACCGCAATGTATACGGGTTGTTTTGAATCCGTGTTTAATTCTGAAAGGTTGCTGACAGATTTGTAAAGATCAGTTTGATCCATGTTTGTCTTTAAGAAAGTGTTTGACCATCAACGGGGGAAGAAGATATGTCAGACTCTTCGCGTCACACGTCAACCGATCAATTTCGCTATCAAAACAAAATTGTTCGATGTCATCGACAGATGAGCTTTATCGGTCTCGTGATATTAGATGCTGCCGTTGGCAGTTTGGTAGTGGATTTCATAGGCTCGGGAGAAATTGACGTGGAATTCATTGTTTTCAATCCCTTGTTTGAAGGAACTGTCAGTGCTCAATGGAATGGATGCTGCAAGCACTGCTGACTTGTGAGGATCAATAGCTTGATGACGGATTTCCTCAGCAGCTTCGCTGAAAAGCATTATCGCAATCATCGGCTGAAGTGTTGTCTTCATTAAAAGTGATTTCTTCCCCAACTGACATTGTATCAGACGACGAAAGAACATCATCCGAAGGTCGGAAAGGGAAAGAATCTATGGCACTTGTTTCGATATCAGACGCCGATGTGAACATACCAGTGTCATCACTAGTGTACATGTCTGCGTCGACGTCTGTACTTGGTGGAGAGAGACTTTGGAAAAGGCTTCACCTTGTCCAAATTGGTTGGAAGTTTTCTGACGTTTGATGAGTGCACCAGTGTCATCGACTGTGTGTTGCAAGTCCTTCAATTCAGACAAATTTGTGTCTGAATATTCTTGACCCGACACCTGTTGATGCTGTTCCTCCTGATGCTTGTCTGCATCTTTCTTTCTTTTTTCTTCACTTTTGATATTCCCTCGTCAAAGGAGAATCCGTCAAGTTACCTTCTTCCCCTGCACCCAATTCTGCGGACACCGAAGTGATTTGCTCATTGGAAATGTTTTCTGACATTGGCGAGTGGATAATGGTGTGCATCCATTGTTTGAGATATTCTTGATCACTTTCAACCTCAGCCTCATGCCCGTCCTTGTTGAATGCCCAGGCATAAGAAAACTCGTTGGTCCATTGTTCGTCCTCCTCCTTTGGGGGTTCCGGCTGAGGATCCGGCGAAGGTGGAGGGTGGAGGAATTCATACTGTTGGATCTCGGATAATCTCCTGTCAAGTCCCTGTTGCTGAAATGATTTAAAAGCATTTGCACAATATGCTGATATTTTTCGATGGAAACGAATATATATATATATATATATATATATATATATATATATATATATATATATATATATATATATGTATAATATATATATATGTGCGTGTGTGTATACGTGTGCACCCTGATGAGTGTGAGATACTTTTTAAAGTTTCCGAAAACGAATCCTTTAAAGTGATACATTCACCACAGATGTATGTCTGTTATAAGTGATGAAATCACAATTTATTACACAATAAGATCATGATGTAACACAATACTTTACCTATGCCACCAACCCGTGGAAGGAAAAAGGCGGGGGTGGGGGCGGAGGTATTTTAGACGGGATCTATGGTAGGAATGAAGATGTCCTTAGAGACCATGTGGCAGCAACAGATTTACATGACAATGTATCTTTTTTTGTTCTGGTCGTTGTTAATGTTGGTCTCACTCTCATCCTTGTCGCAGTTGTTGGTTGATTTACAAGAATGATTCAATTACAAGACGTAACGATAATGATTACTGGAATACAACCCAGAGATGCTAGTTGACAAACCAACAAACCAAACGACCGTAAAGAGATAAATTAAGGAGAAAAATGTGATAGTGATAATCAAGATTACTGTAAAGTTGATTGCAGCGGCAAAACAAGTAGAAGAAATCTGCTATTATTTTTTGATACGATCGAATGCTTTTCTTCGACACCATTGATGGATTATACTATTATGCATATTGTTTATAATAGTATAGGGTTTAAAAGATTGTATGCAGTGAAAAATTGCTTTCATTTTTTTGGTTTCGTTTGTTGCTGTGTTTGTTTGTGTGTTTGTTGCTTTTTCTTCAATTACCATTTTAAATCTAGCTTAACATTTACATTCTACACATCGAGAGTCGAAACCCTGTTTCCTGGCAGGCCTTGGTAATTCTCGAACAAACAATAAAACTTAATGTAAATCTATGAATTCTTCGAATGAGGGCAGCCAAAAATGTTGAGCCTGAATGTTACGTAAGGTGGAACTTTCAACACATTTACCTGATGATAGGAACTTGAGTCTCCCACTTGTTGTAGGTCATCGAGGTCACTTTCAACAACTTTCTGGTGCGTGTAGCCACTGACTATGACATCTGTGTTCTCCTCTCCGGGCAGAACAGATGTTTTGTTTACATCATCTGTATAGGTACCATCTTCTTCTTGTTCAACTTTTGCAATTACTTCCTCCAAGAGTCCCTGAAGCCCAAAATATGGAAAGAGGGTGTCATGTCTATAACTTCAGAAAAGCTTCAACTTCAAACAGTTTCGGTTGTTTATTTGTGAGTTGAGTTATATTTATTTTATTTCTTATTTTTTAATTTCTTCAAAACTGATTGATTGATTGATTGACTGATTGATCTATTTAGTTACTTATTTATTAATCTATTTATTTATTTTGTTCCATTTTTTGTGAAAATTGTTTGCTTTCGGAAATTCTATGTAACTTACTAACATACGGCTTCTGCTGCACAGGCGCGTTTCGTGTTTTTTAAAATCCACTTTGATATTACTAGCCAGATGATGGTACATGTGCTATACAATGTACTTTCTTCTCTCTCTCTCTCTCTCTCTCTCTCTCTCTCT
>JAXRKP010000867.1:100000-204299 GCA_037039925.1 Doris montereyensis
TGAACGTAAATGGAAAATGGGGGGAGGTGTATATTTAACTCACCAGTGTCAGGTTAAAAGTTAGATAGCAGCTTTTAAATTATTATTTGCAGTTTAAATATATCAAAATATCTTATACTATACATGTTCACATTTCTCATCAGGTGTTGAAGTTGCAGTTTAAGCTTACTCTCACTCATCAGCCCCTTTCCCCCACCCCACTCACCTTTTCCCATCCCTTCATTTTGTAGTGCAAGAGATGTGGATAACGTTGATACGGACATGCCCACATGTGATATTACACAACTTGGTACTGGTACATTATGAGTGGCTTAAAGTTTGTACTTGTCACGTGTCTTGAAAGTGGTGACGATATATGGGGTTTTTTTAAATCTGAATTTCTTACTGGGTTAAGTCACTTTGTCGTGTTTTTTTAGGTTATGTAATAGATATATGCCATGTTTTCTTATTATAATATCGTCTTATGCTACGTAGGTCTATCTGATTTCATCCTACTTTAACTTGTAATTTATCATCATACTGTAATGTACTGTAGTCTATTAACATTCTTCAGTTGGATCGAATGTGGTTGTGATCGGTTCACCAATGCCGTCACTTAAGATTAGATAAGATAAGATAAGATAATGGTATTGATCTCAGATGAGACAATTGACTTGGTCACAGGATACAATGTTACAAAGCCACACACAAATTTATATTTAAACATTAAAACACAACTAGAATAGGTACACAAAGGGAAGTGAGTAAGGGGAATGGAAAAATGGACAAATTTTCTCGATCGTAGACAGTTGTACTTGTACTGTCGTGTCACGTTACAAACAAAATTCACATTCAGACATTATATCTAATATAACATAGAAAAGTACATGTATATGACTTAGGGGGATATATGAGGAACATTGTCAATGTCATCGTCTGTGCTCAGTGTACGAAAGTTTTATTGCATATGGAATAATAGGATTTTTGCATCATTTTAAAAATCAAAAATGGCAAACCAATAAAAGTAATGACAGAGTTTTTTTAATACTAAAAACGACTGCTCGGGAAACGGAAAAACGCAGGCTAATTATGCTCAGTAAAGATAAGCAAACTTACCTTTCTGTGAAGGAACAACCTGATATGTTCAGCTGGAATGTAAACAAAAGCCAATGTGACTTTTGAAGCTCCTGAGCGCCTAGCGGCATTTGATTGAAATGTGAAATCGTCAATGAGACCCGCTATCGGCTCAGTCGCTCCTCTAAATGAATTTATAAAATGCTGCAAAAGGGAAAAACCGTTTACAGGGAAACCGAAAGAGTCACATAGTACTTGTTTATGTTGTCCTATTCACAGAATGAAAATCGTTACGAATACAAAATTAAAACAGTACAAATCTGCTGTCTGTCAAGTAAACAGTAGCGTGAATGAATACGAGCTCTCTATTAAAACGCGAGGTTCAGGTGAAACGGGAGATCTACTACGCTCATCTGCATAACCACACTGTTTTTTCTGGGCCGTGTATGACACTTATTATATACGACTGCCCATCGAGCTGATCCTTATGTCATCTACTATTTCACTTTTTTCATTGCTTCCATTCGGAAAACTTCGACTGTTGGTGAGCAGTGCAAGATCTCGCACGTGACTGAGTCACACGAAAAGGTGATTTCAGAATGAGAGCCTCGCTTGAGGCGCGTGCTTTATATTCGCACCAAGAAGGTAACCGCCCAGGGAGAGAAGTAGGAATGCACGTGGGGTTGTTTTGTCACACGGCTTGCGATGCTGAAGTGGGAATGGAAAACATGTACAGTAAAGGGCGAGAGGGATCCGACTTTATGTTTTTTTAGCACAGACTTTACAACGTGGAAAAGTGCACGACGTTCAATTGCTTCGAATATCGAATTTGAAATTTACATTTTGTCCCTGTCCTTTTGGTTCCATTGTAACGAGAGAGACGAAGATTTTTTGTTGGTTTTTCTATTTCTATCCTGTACAGTAAAGGGCGAGAGGAATCCGACTTTTTATGTTTTTTTAAGCACAGACTTTACAACGTGGAAAAGTGCACGACGTTCAATTGCTTCGAATATCGAATTTGAAATTTACATTTTGTCCCTGTCCTTTTGGTTCCATTGTAACGAGGGACATGAAGATTTTTTGTTGGTTTTTTCTATTTCTTTGCTGTAGGCTTTTTGGGCGTGTTTGGAGATAAAGTTGGCGGGGAAAGGATGGGGAGGGGTGCGGTGGGGTATGAAGACATGCGTGTTTGTTATTGTTTGTTAGGCTTTCTGTCACTTTTTTGAGGAGGGGTGCTCCTCTTTTTATTGCTTTGTTTATCTAAAAAAGGTGTTATGCATTTGGGTTTATTTCTTCATCTGTGTTTATTTAGAATCTATCTATCGACTTGCGAGTTTCAGTTTATTTTTGTTTTTTTTTAAATGTGTTCTGTTTCAATGTTACACTCCTCTGCTTAATTAAACTATGTGTGTGCGCGCGGGAATACTGACTCAAAGTGAAGGACAAAGGGCAAAGGAAAGATCAGAATAGACTATTTAGGTTCTTTCGTGGCAATAAATAAACACGATGGTCTAAACGCCAGAGCTAATGCTATTCTGTCAAATTTTTGTGCAAATAGAAAAGATACATTAAACAAAGACAGGTGTTGTGAAAGCCCATTAATTATCATTTATTTCGTTTCTTTTGTGGTTTTTTTTTTTGCCAGTGGCGTTTTTTTTTTTACTTAGCAGACATTGCAAATATGGGCAAAGTTGATTTCGGCGAAGGAAACTCGTTAAGAGTTGACTAGATTGAAGATGGCAAATTACAACATGCACGGAGAGGCGTGATACAACAAAGGGCTCATTACTACATGTTTGAGGAATAAACAGATAAATGGCAAGGGGAAAAAGACGCATTGGAAGTTGGATAGATCAGAAAAGAAGTATTGCGTCAGCGGTAAACATTGCAAGTAAAAGGCGATAAAACAGGAGAGAAAAGGTGTGTGTGTGTGTATGTATGTGTGTGTGTGTGTGTGTATGTAGGGGGAAGGGGGATATTAAGTACATGCGCTGACAATAAATAGCTGTCCTCCTATAAACTTTCTCTTATTGCCCTAGTCTAATAAAGTTAATAACGTATAGTATTATTGTACAGTTGCTGTTGTTTTGACCCTGATGTTGCTGATGGTGTTGGCGTTTTCACTTTTGTTATTGTTGTTGATAATGATGATGTTGTGAGTGTCTCAATTGTTGATATTTCAATTGCATTCTTCCGTATTGGTTTCACCACGTAGTGGTGCAGAAAATGACAACGTAAGCAAGGGTGTATAATTTGCTTTTTTCGTTGAAATGAAATTCCCTATTCTCCCCTCAATAAAAAGAAAGATGAAATAAAGATAAGAAAATACATGAACTAGTATTCTGTTGGGCTGTTTGTTGTCTTTTGTTGTCTTTTTGGGGGGAGGGGGGGGGGGTGTTTTCGTTTTCATTCCTGGTCCGCTTTTCAGTGGTTATCTATTGTTGTGTTGTTATTTTGTGTGTGTTTGTCTCGGATTTTTCAGGGTTTTTGTGGTGGTGGGTTTGTTTTTGTTTGTTTTGGGGTGGGGGTTTTCCGGGGGGGGGGTGAGAGGGTTAATATACGTAACTAGTTTTGTTGCTGTTGTTCATAGTGTTTCTGAATAGTTGGAATGTCGGAATTGCGCTGTTATCGTCTTTGGTCGATGTTTTTGTATTATGGTTGAATGGTCATAAATGCACTTGCATTGGTCTTTTTGTATTGTTGATGTTGTTTTTCTCTTGACAATGACATGCGATGTTTTTTGCAGTCTAAGGTTGTCACGCTGTAATTGGTAGATGACTTCCGTCGAAAGCTGGCAGGGGTCAAATGATAAATCGTTGACACACACGTGTCATTCATGGCATCAAAACGAAGGACGAGGGTGGTGCGTTGTTGATTTCCAGCTATTTTGTAAAAGACGAGTTGAGATTCTTCTAAAATCTTGTTGATGATACATTCCAACATCGTCGGTAATTCGGTAACTGGCATTGCGATTGCGATGTCGTATCTCCACACAAAAACTGGAAATTAAGTTAAAAAGGCGAGAGCTCGTCACACCCTCAGTAACCAAAAAAAAAAAAGAGTGTAAAGTGGAAGTTGACTTGGTGTCAGTGTTATGTTCTGTGGTGTTGCATCGATGTCAGTGTTATGTTCTGTGGTGTTGCATCGATGTCAGTGTTATGTTCTGTGGTGTTGCATCGATGTCAGTGTTGTGTTCTGTGGTGTTGCATGGATGTCAGTGTTATGTTCTGTGGTGTTGCATCGATGTCAGTGTTCTGTTCTGTGGTGTTGCATCGATGTCAGTGTTATGTTATGTGGTGTTGCATCGATGTCAGTGTTATGCTCTGTTGTGTTGCATCGATGTCAGTGTTGTGTTGATGATTATTGTATTATTCCATGAAGTGAGGATATTACAAGTGGCTGCTTTATTCCTTTTTGTTTGGGGATGGGGGGAGTGAGTTAATTTCCCATTTCTCATATATTTCCTTTTTCTATTTCTGATAACGTGTGTGTTGTTATCGATCCAATGTTGGTGTTCCACACTATATTTAGATGTCTGTACTGTAGCGATTTCTCCTATAAACAACATGCTAGTGATTCCAAAACGACAGGGAAAATATAATATTTTAAAGGCAGTTTTGGTGCCAGTTCTCTTTTCTAGAACAGATATTGGACATGGTATTTGACATGATATTAAACATGATATTGGACATGGTATGGGACATGTTATTGGACATGATTTTGGACATGACATTTGACATGATTTTGGACATGACATTTGACATGATATTGCACATGATATTAGACATGATATTGCACATCATATCTGTCATGCTGTTGGACATGATACTGGACGTGATATTGGACATGATATTGGACATGATATTGGACATGATATTCGATATGATATTGGACATGATATTGGACATGATATTCGACATCCACATTGGACATGATATCGGACATGATATTCGACATGATATTGGACATGATATTAGACATGTTATTTGTCATGAAATTAGACATGGTATGGGACACATTATTCGACATGATATTGGACATGATATTGGACATGATATTGGACATGATATTGGACATGATATCGGATATGATATTGGACATGATATTGGATATGATATTGGACATGATATTGGATATGATATTGGACATGATGTTGCACATAATATCGGATATGATATTGGACATGATATCAGATATGATATTGGACATGATATTGGACATGATATTGGACATGATATCGGATATGATATTGGACATGATATTGGACATGATATTGGACATGATATCGGATATGATATTGGATATGATATTGGACATGATATTGGATATGATATTGGATATGATATTTGACATGATATTGGACATGATATTGGACATGATATTGGACATGATATTTGACATGATATTGGACATGATATTGGACATGATATTTGACATGATATTGGACATGATATTTGACATGATATTTGACATGATCTTTGACATGATATTGGACATGATATTGGACATGATATTGGACAGGATATTGGACATGCTACTGGACATGATATGGGACATGATATTGGACATGATATTGGATATGATATTGGACATGATATTGGACATGATATTGGACATGATATTTGACATGATATTGGACATGATATTGATATGATATTGGACATGATATTTGACATGATATTGGACATGATATTGGACATGATATTGGATATTTTGATATTTGACATGATATTGACATGATATTTGACATGATATTGGACATGATATTGGACATGATATTGGACATGATATTTGACATGATATTGGACATGATATTGGACATGGTATTGGACATGATTTTGGACATGATATTGGACATGATATTGGACATGACATTTGACATGATATTTGACATGATATTTGACATGATATTGGATATGATATTGGACATGATATTGGACATGATATTGGACATGATATTGGACATGATATTGGATATGATATTGGACATGATATTTGACATGATATTTGACATGATATTTGACATGATATTGGACATGATATTGGACATGATATTGGACATGATATTTGACATGATATTGGACATGATATTGGACATGGTATTGGACTTGATTTTGGACATGATATTGGATATGACATTTGACATGATATTGGACATGATATTGGACATGATATTGGACATGATATTGGATATGATATTGGACATGATATTGGATATGATATTGGACATGATATTGGACATGATATTGGACATGATATTGGACATGATATTGTACATGATATTGGACATGATATTGGACATGATATTGGACATGACATTTGACATGATATTTGACATGATATTGGACATGATATTGGACATGACATTTGACATGATATTGGACATGGTATTGGACATGATTTTGGACATGATATTGGACATGATATTGGACATGATATTTGACATGATATTTGACATGATATTTGACATGATATTGGCATGATATTTATATCGGACATGATATTCGACATGATATTGGACATGATATTGGACATGATATTGGACATGATATTGGACATGATATTGGACATGATATTGGACATGATATTGACATGATATATACCGCGTTTACTTCCGTGTGAAGATTGGGTGGGGGTTGAATACGGGGGGGGGCGTCAATTAAGATATGAGTTAAAGACCTTATGCTTTATTGAATTTACCGATATTTTATTAAAAGTTGTATGCGACATGACACCCTTCAACTTCTTTCTATACGATGAATATAATTGTTTTTTTTTAAACGAAAAGAATCCAACAAAACAAAATTCAAAGGTAACAATTAACGAACAAACAGAACACCAACAACAAAACAAAATCAAGAAAAACAACAACAATATAGCAACAATGCAATGATAATACCTTAAGACCACAAACAATGTTTCACTTGCCGGGCAGGAAGTGTTTGGAAGGTGACACTTTCTTATTGTGAGTTCAAGCGACGAATATAAAGATGTTCAATATTACATATGTGTGCTGCCCTCTGACCCCCAGCAGCCAACGTCACTGCTCTTACTTACTGCAGCTGAATTCAAGCCAAACCAACGGAAGTTAGATCTAGTCGTTGTTGACTTTTCTCTCCAAACTTCCATGTTGCGGAAGCAAGAGGTCGAAGAATCAACATCATTTCACAGAAAATCGGTCATCTACATATTCAGTTTATGTACTGCATCAGGGGAACAATGGGAGGTGTTGGGGGGGGGTTGGGGGCAAGGATGGGGTTTGAGTATTTGGTTGGGTTGCTGTTTGTTTTGTTGGGGTTCGTTTGTTTGTTTTTTGTTTTGTTGTTGTTGCTGTTGTTGTCTCTTGGGGGGGGGGTTATGTTATTGGGTCTGTTTGCTTTTCTTTTTACACGTGGGTTTTGTTTCTTTTCTGGTGCAGGGGGGGGGGGGGAGCTATTGTTACTTTTGTTTTTCTTGAGTGTGGAGTGGGGGTGGGGCTATGTTGTCTTTCCTTGTTGTTGCTCTAGTTATGAGAGAGAGAGAGAGAGAGAGAGAGAGAGAGAGAGAGAGAGAGAGAGAGAGAGAGAGAGAGAGAGAGAGAGAGAGAGAGAGAGAGAGAGAGAGAGATAGAGAGAGAGAGAGAGAGAGAGAGAGAGAGAGAGAGAGAGAGAGAGAGAGAGAGAGAGAGAGAGAGAGAGAGAGAGAGAGAGAGAGAGAGAGATGGGTGTTAATGGAAATATTTACAAGATATTCTTATTGTGTAAGCAATTTTTTTTAAATGTTGTTTCTTTTTCCTAATCTCTTCTCTTTGCTTTAGCCTTGTTAGCTAACTGAAAATAATGATTTTCTTATTTTGCAAGCCAAGCATTGAACACATATATTGAAATTGTTCTTACATTCTTAGCCAGTAAGTAAGCAGCGTATCTTGCTTCGTTTCAGTTTACAACATTAAACGAAATGCATATTATAATACGTGTATTACCTTTGTAGATGAAACATATTTTCTTATTTGAGGTGTTAAACGAAGCATTTGTTTTCCTTTTTGTAGACATGATTTCCTTTTTTAAATGCGTATTCTCCTTCTTCAAATGATTATAGTGTGACAATGTGTTGTATTATGCTATAGGTCCTCACACTCATTTATTACACGTTCTCCTATGTTGTACATTCACAATTTACCATATCAGCTTCTTTTGTAGAGTTACATATTTAGTTTAATTCCTTCATTCTGAGGAAGGCAAGAAATCTTTATCGAGCACATTAAAATCGTTATGCCTTTTTTTTTAAAACGGTCTTTCGTGCACATGGATCAGAGAGTCTTCTTTCTACACCCAGTATTCCCCTATTCAGAATTATTTTTAGACAAGCATTTATACCAAGTAGATTATTAGATCGAGGCAGTGCTCGATACTAAGGGGAAGCTGTGAACAATACTATCCCAACTTATCTAATTATCTTCGGTGAACGAAAATTCTACTCAAGACGAGGAATCAATGACGATGTCCTTAATAAAAGTCACTTCTAGAGGAAAAATTATTATTAAAATGAAATCAATCTTGGATTATTCAGAACCTACACTCAAAATTGTATGGTTACTCTCAGTGACCTGGTAACAAAGCCTTTGATACAAAAAAGCAAGCAACTCAGAATTATATAACAAACGTGTAAAAATAGCGGCTCTGATGACGATACCAATCTGGCCATCTGATATCTGGTAAATGAATACAAGTTGGGTACTCATTTTTTCAGACGTTTACTTTCAAAATAAAAAGATTCAGTAACATCCAAAATCAATAAACACAAAATAAATAAATAAAAACAACCAAAGAATCGGAAGCAAATAAAATAAGATTGTAAGTTTGCCTACAAATGCCATTGATCACAATGAAAATAGCATTACTTTTAAATTGAAATTTACTGGTTGCAGAACAATTACTTCATTGTATTTATGGGTGCCAAATTTGTATGGGTTGATTCAACAATCTTAGCGAGAGAGAGAGAGAGAGAGAGAGAGAGAGAGAGAGAGAGAGAGAGAGAGAGAGAGAGAGAGAGAGAGAAGAGAGAGACAGAGACAGAGAGACAGACAGACAGACAGAGACAGAGAGAGAGAGAGACAAAAACAGAGAGACAGAGAGAGAGAGAGAGAGAGAGAGAGAGAGAGAGAGAGAGAGAGAGAGAGAGAGAGAGAGAGAGAGAGAGAGAGAGAGAGAGAGAGAGAGAGAGAGAGTATTCAGATTCTATCAGTCAATTTGCCCTGTTAACTTTGAAGATATACAACATTCGTTTTTGGCAGCTTTCCATCGCACCAGCAATGTTTAAGTCCGATGTTTTCCTTCGTCTGCATCTACGTATGCCAATAGGCCTTTGTAAACGGTCCCACCCAAAGGATGTTGTTAGCTTTGGGTGGAATCTTTTTTACTATCCTTTTCTCTTTTTATTTCCTTCACACGCCGATATTTTCCACATTTTCAAGTCTTCACACTTTCATCTCGCTTTCGGTAGACAGGCTGCCGTTATGAAATTATAAATATGACTAGCTTTGATCATAATAGGGATATATAATATATTATAAAGATAATGTATTGTGCCTTCCTCTACAAAAAGAACAAAAACACAATTGTTTTACTCTTTGAATATTTGTGGGACTGTCATCCCACCATTTCTTAATACCCACACTTTCATAATAAACTTATTGTCACTGTTTTTGACTGTATGTACACGCGCGTCCGTGTACATGTGTGTGTATGTGTGTGTGTGTGTGTTTGTGTGTGTCTGTGTATGCATACATATGCATAATGTATGTGCTGAAATGAGTACACAATTGTATACAATTATCTAGACATGTTTATAAATTGTATATAACGATATAGATGTTTATATATCGGTATGTATATAAAATGTAGCCTCTGGATGCCGGTACATACTGATGTATGAATGTATGAACATTAATCTGTTTATCATCCTGTGTATAAAAAGATCATATCTTTGCATACATACATACATACGTACATACATACATACATACATACATACATACATACATACATACATACATACATACATACATACATACATAGATACACACATAAATACATACATACACATACATACATAGATATACACACACATACATCCATACTTACATACATACATGTATACATACATACATATATACATACATACATACATATACACACGCATACGTACATACATACATACATACATACATATATATAAACATACATACACACATACATACAAACATACATACATACATATACACACATATTCATACATACATGCATGCAAACATACATACGTACATACATGCATACATACATACGTACCTATATACATATATACATACATATATACATACATACATACACACATACACACATACACATATACATTCATGCATATATACATTGTCACACACACGCATAAATATATATATACATACAGACATACATACATACACACACACACACACACATTCATGCATACATACATAGTCACACACACACATACATACATACATACATACATACATACGTAGATACATGCATACATGCATTCATACATTCATACACACATACACACATACATTCATGCATATATACATTGTCACACACACATACATACAAACATGCATACATGCATACATACATACATACATACATACATACATACATACATACATACATACATACATACATACATACATACATACATACATACATACATATATACATTCTATAAACATACATACATTCATACATAGATACAAGCATGCATGCATTCATACATACATACATACACATACATACATACATACATACATACATACATACATACATACATACATACATACATACATACATACATACATACATACATACACTGATAAATACACTGATAAATACATACATACGCACACTTACACATACATTCATGCACACATACATAGTCACACACACGCATACATACATACATACATAGATACATACATACATACATACATACATACATACGTACATACATACATACATTCACACATAAATACATACATCCATACATGATACATACATACGTACATACATACATACATACATTCACACATACATATATACATACATACATACATACATACATACATACATACATACATACATACATACATTCACACATACGTACATACGTACATATGTACATACATATATATATATATATATATATATATATATATATATATATATATATATATATATATATATATATATATATATATATATATATACAAATTATGGTGTAAAGGATAAACTGTATGCATGGCCTTTCATAGAGCTGGAAATAGCATTGTTATCAATTGATGATGGAAGCATATAGATTTGCAGTGTTTACATCACGTATGCCATTTTCACCGGTTATTTATAATGATGACTAAATTGAGATCTCAATTACCTTTTAAATTTTCAAAGAGCATAATTGGTAATATTAGCGTTTGTTTTAGTGTGGTTTCAGGTTTGTTGTTGTTTTGTTAGGTTGACTTCTTAATGAGTGTAGCTGTTTTGTTCATATTCTTTTAAGGGTGGAGCAGGTGTTTTGTTTTTTGAATGGAACAAACGATGAAGTATTGAAAAGGAGCTTGGCGGCGGAATTCACCATTTGAATATTCAATCTGTTTTGTAAACTACAGCCTACCCCCCACCCCCATAACCGAGGTTGTAATAAATCTGTTGTTGTTTTTTGTTAACGCCAAAGTTTACCAATCTACAGGAAAAACTGAAGGGAAGTGCTTTAAAAAAGAAATCGTGTAACGCAACATGTAAGAAAGAAAAACAACAACAATAAAATCCAACTATCGTATTATTCGTATTTTGTTATCGCTGTATAGGCTACGTTTATTCATATTATCACATCGCCAGCTTTCACATTCATAACAACACCTAGTTCAACAATACATTTACTGTGTGCTGGTTCTGCTGCTGCTGCTGCTGCTACTGCTGCCCGACCAGAAATTTCTTTTTTCCGCTTTCATAAAGGTGATGGCATTCACGCAAAGCTCCCTAGCCCTGTCTGTCTGCCAGGTGCTCTGCCACTGTGCACCCGTTTGTGCTTTACCTTTGGTCGAGTTAGAGTTAAATCTGGCTGGCAAGGCAAGCGAGAGAACGTGGACATCGGCACATCCTCTACCTTTGTGTCTTAATGTCGTACCAAAGTATGGACGTAACCGAATTTCTTCGTCTGCAGGAAAGAGAGAAAAAAAAAGAAGAGAAGAAAAACAAGCAACCCGAGAACGATTGCTTTTTTTTTGTGCATCGCGATTGTTATTAGTAGCAAACTCACTGCATCGGGGTAGGCGGAAGTCAGTGTGAGGGTGAGGGAATGCACCGATGAGGGGGAGGGAGTAGGAGGTGGTGGTGGTGGTAGGCAGGGGTAGGAATGGAAGGATATCCATGGCAGTAACTGTCTATTATTATAGTTCTATTTTTATCTTGTCGACGTATGTCTGAATGAGGATGAGGAGGAGGAGGACGAAGAGCATGGTACTGATGGTGGTAACGAGGATGATAATGAAGGAGATGAGGATGATGATAATGAGGACATGATGAAGATACTACTAGTGACGTGATGATAATGATGATGTCGCTGATGACGATAATAAGAGGATTTAAAGGAGGAAAATAGTGGTGATGATGGTGACGATAATGATGTTGACGGTTAATGGTAACATTGACGATGACAATAATTGATAATGAAGGTGAGAATGATGACGATGGGGACTTATTTTCAAGGATCAAGATGCCATTTTCCTAGAAAATGTTATAAAAAAGTCTTGCCTTATGTCTCAAGCAATGTAATCGAAAAACGCTTAACTGGGGCAAATGTCCGTCATCAATATAGCAGTGTATATCGAACAACTAATTACATTATTCAAAAAAACTCATAATTAGAAATCAAGACCAGAGACGCTAGAAGTAGAAGTTATAACTGATTGTTACAGTTTTAAAGCGTACAAATCACTGCCATTGTTATTTGTTTTCTCAGGGAGCGTAGTCAGCTCGGTTGGTAGCACGCTTTCTTTTCATGGCGAGGCGATGGGTGCCAGGATTCGTTTCCGTCTATTCTCTGTATTTGTTTCGTCATTGTTCCTATTGGGCTTTCATATTATCTTATGTTATTACCTTCACTGCTTTCTATTATGATGTATCTCAGGACATCGTCGGCTCAGAATAATAGTGTTTTAACTGCACATAAAATCGTTTTGAGAAATTGACTAAACCTCTAACGTGTTCAGCTGCCGAGAGAATCTGAAGTAAGGACATGATGCAAATTAAATACCAAGAAGGCTGCAAAAAGCATACGGTAATATCAATCTATACATATTATATGTATAATTGTGACGCTGAATCAGATTTTTATGCAGTACCAGAAAATCTTCAAAATGTGCATCAAACGCTCAAAATTAAGTGTAGAGTAGCATGGGCCTATTCATTTTTATCGATTCGAAAGGTTGAAAATAATTAACGTTTTATTTATAGACCGTATCTATGAACAAAAGAGTAGCAAAAGAAACTACATGCCGTTTTTAAATTTCCTTCTTTCTTTCTTTATCAGCTCCCATTCTACCCTCCGGTGTATGGGTTTTAGATGCCCGAAATGATCTTTCTCCAGGATGCCCTGTCCTGACAGTTTCTGTTTCCTTCCGTGAAAGTTAAATTTCTTTGCGTTAATGCCTCTTTTATATCTTCTTCCCGCTTTCTCCGAGGTCTGCCTTTTGGTCTTTTACCTTGAGTTTTAGCACTACATACTGATTTAGCTATTCTATTGTCATTCCTTCTGTTAACATGCCCAAACCATCTCAGTTGATTCATTTCTATCTTAGTTTTTATGTTATCTGTTTTAGTTTGATCTCTTATCATTGTGCTTCTGTGTTTCTTTTAGTTTCCCATACTACTCTTCTTAGATATTTCATTTCGGCTGCCTGCACTCTACTGTGCTCCCTACTGTCTACGGTCCAGGTTTCACTGCCATAGAGGAGAGTAGGACAATAAACTGTGTTGTATACTGCCATTTTGGTTTTTGTTGACAATTCTTGCTTACCTACAAATGCCTTTCCCAAATAGTTATATATTGCACTTGCCTTTTGGATTGTCTGGCTGATTTCTTCTCTTAGTTTTCCCTCTGAGTAAATTATTACTCCTAAGTAATTGTAACTTTGACCTTGTTCTAAATTATCCCTGCCTAATTTAAGATTTTGTGTTTTAGCTTCCCTAGTTACTAGCATTGTTTTGGTTTTCTTTGCATTTACTCTCATTCCTCTTTTATTTAATTCATTATTCATTATGTTGATATTTGACTGGATGTCCCTTTATGATTTTCCAAACGGAATTAAATCATCAGCAAATGAAAGCATTGATACATTTACTGGTTTGAACTTCCACATACCTACATTCATTTTCTTCATGTTTGAGGATGCCTTTTCGACTGAATCCATAAATGTGATAAACAAAAGAGGACTTAGGAAACAACCTTGTCTTACTCCTATATCTACATCAAATTCTACAGATACATTTCCAGCTACTCTCACTGCACATGTTGGTTTATTGTAAAAACCTTTAATGGCTTCTATTAAATGTTGCTCTACGTTGTGTCCTTTTAAGGAATGCCATAGTTCGTCCCTCCTCACAGTGTCAAACGCCTTTTCAATAAAACACAGGTGCAAGTCAATGTTTTCTCTCAAGGAATGTTTCTATTATTTGTCTAATTGTAAATATGTGATCTTGTACACTTCTTCCTGGTCTAAATCCACTCTGATGCTCTTCAATCTGATCCTCTACTCTTTTCCTTAGTCTCATTTCCAGAATCCTGGCATACATTTTTCCTGGTACGCTAAGTAGTGATATCCCTCTATAGTTTGAGCATTCCATGGTTGATCCTTTCTTGTGAATTGGTACTACAGTTCCCTTTTCCAGTCGTCTGGCACCTGTTTGGACTTCCATGCTTGTTGACATATTGCATGTAGTAGTTTGTCTGCCTCTCTCCCTTGGTTTTTAATAATTTCTGGATGAACTCGATCTGCTCCTGGGACTTTTCCTAATTTCACTTTTCTTATAGCTGTTTGAAGTTCTTCCATTGAGATATCTACATCTTCAGATGTCTCATCTCCGTTACTTGTTATTCTTAACAATTGATCTGTACTCCTTGTTTCATATGTTCTGGAGGGATTATGTAATTGTTGAAAATACTTTCTCCACGTTTCCATGATTTCGCTGTCTCCTTTCATTATGTCGCCTTTGGCGTTCTTAATTAATTTGTCGTATTGGGCATGTTTTGGTCTTTCTCATGCTCTTCATTGCTCCCCAGAACAGCTTTTGATTTCCTTGATAGCTTTCTTGAAGTCTTTGTCCAAACTCTTCCCACTTTTCCTGTTTTACTTTCCTAACTTCCTCTTTGGCGAAAGTTTTTTTTATTCATGTAATCTATCATATCCTGTGGTCTCTTTGTTTGCAAGCTTTTCTTCCAGGCATCTTTCTTTTCTTTGATCTTAGTCTTGACATTCTCATTCCACCATGCTGTCATTTTCCCATCTCCTTTAATTTGTTTCCTACCACAGACCTCTTCAGTACAACTGATGAGTGTTTCTTTATATATTTGCCACTTTTCTTCTATTGTGCTTTCCTTCAGATCCATCTGCCTTTCACTGATATATCTTTTTATCCTGGATTGGTACATTTGTTTTACTATTGGTTTATTTATTTCTTCTATTTTGAGTTTATTAGCTTTCTTCTCTTTTCCTTTTCTGTTTGTTTTCTTCAGTTAATAATCTCATTTTGGCTATCACTAGGTGATGATCACTAAATATTTCAGTTGCTCTACTTACTCTAGCATCCATTGTACTGTAAAAAGGGAGCTGCTAACTATTATGTAGTCTATCATTGACTTTTCACATCTGTCTTCATTTACTCTTGTATATTTGTGGATATCTTTATGAGGAAAAAATGTGTTAGCTATTTTCATGTTATACTTTAGGCAAAAATCTATAAGTCTCTCTCCATTTGGAGAAATTGTTGTCTCTCCTTCTTTACCTATTACTCCTCCTGAAGTTTCTACATTGTTGCCTACTCTAGCGTTTAAATCTCCTAAAACCATTAATTCCTGTTTGGGTTTGAGATTCTCTGCAGCTATTTGTAAATCATTTTCGAAGATATCTTTTTCTTATTTGGGGGCATTTTCGTTTGGTCCATAAGCTATTAATAATTTAATTTCTCTTCCTGTTGGTTTAATATTTACCTCTAATAGCCGTGGGCTTACAAATGTCCGACTTTCTAGTAGCATTTCTTGCCTTTTATGCATTAGGAGGCCTACTCCTGCTCTAGCTCTATCTTACTTTGACATCTACTCCTGAGAAGATTAAAGTATGATTTGGTCCTACATTTTCTATTCCTTGTCCTTTTTTCTTTGTTTCTGTAATAGCCAAAATGTCTACTTTGAATGTTTCCATTTCTTCAGCTAATTATAACTCTTTTCCATCAATTGCCCTAACATTCCATGTTCCAAAAATCACAGTCCGTGTTCTTTTCCAGAGTCGTCTTCGAAAGTTCAAGCCGGGTATATCATTGTATATATTACTTTGAATCAGGTTGTTTTGGATAAGTAGGGGATTAGCCCACTGTACCCTAGGTAGATGGTGGGGCTGCAGCCTTGAAGCCCCTACCGGGCCTTGTTATTTTCTGTCAGGGTTAACTCCCTTAGCCTTTAGTCATTCAAGATCAACCTACAAGGCAGCAGGTTGTTATTTTTTGTCAGGGTTAACTCCCTTAGCCTTTGGTCAGTCAAGACCGGCCTGCAAGGCAGCAGGTTGTTTTATTTCAGGGTTAACTCCCTTAGCCTTTGGTCTGCCAAGACCTGCCTGCAAGGTAGCAGGAGACTCATGAAGGGCGGATCATCTACTCCCCATACAGGTGCTTACCTGTCCACTGCCCGGTTTAAATTTCTATGAACCGTAAAAATGAACCGCTAACAACACATTCGATTCAAAATCTGAAATCAATTAGATCTATGTATATAATGTAAAGGAAAAGTAAAGGGCCTTCAAGGTCCGTAAGGCATAAAGAGCCGGAGCTTATCCCGGTTTCTATAGCGTGAAGCGAAACAAGTGACAATAATCACCTCTGGCCAGGCCGCTAGTCTGACGTAGGTTTTTTACTCCCAAGCTAGTGCTTGTATCCATTTGCACCTGGGTAGAGTGGGGAAAATGCGTGTTAAGTGTCTTTCCCAAGGAACACAACGTCGGACCTGGCTTTGCTAGGATTCGAACTCGGGACCTCATGATCCCAGTCCGGCAGCCTAACCGCTCGGCCACCGACACCACTTATTATGTAAATATGGATGATAATCATGGATAATGTAAATATCCTGACCAGGAGGTGATTATTCTCATCTGTTCCGTTTCACGCTATGGAAACCGAGGTAAACCCCAGCTCTTTGGACCGTAATGGCCTTGAAGGAACTTTGTTGTTAGTGGTGGTGGTGTTTTTGTTGTTGTTTTTTGCTGGTGGTGGTGGCGGTGGTGTTTTTGTCGGTTTTTGTTGTTGTTGGTGGTGATGGTGGTGTTTTTGTTGTTGTTAGTGGTGGTGGTATTTTTGTTGTTGTTAGTGGTGGTGGTGTTTTTGTTGTTGTTTTGTTGTTGTTAGTGGTGGTGGTGTTTTTGTTGGGGTTTTTGCTGTTGGTGTTGGTGTTGTTTTTGTTGTTTTTTGTTGTTGGTGGTGGTGTTTTTATTGGTGGTGGTAGTGGTATTTTTGTTGGGGGTTTTTTGTTAGTGGTGATGGTGTTTTTGTTGTTGTTTTTTGTTGTTAGTAGTGGTGGTGTTTTTATTAGGGTTTTTGTTGATGTTGTTGGTGGTGTTTTTGTTGTTGTTGTTGCTTTGTTATCGTTATTGTTCTTAATGATGATCCGACTTATTGAAGGAAATGAATGTCAACAAAAGCTGAGCTGAGGATGGACAAAGCCTTCATCAAGAATAAGAAATTCATTTCCTGTTTTAATGGATTTTCTCGTGCTGAGCTTTCCCATCATGACAGTGAATAAGTTAATAATAAGGGTACGTGTTAAGGGACAATTAATTCCGTTGTCAGCACTGAATTGAGTGGGGCTTCATTTATTTATTTTTTTTTAATCCTTGTTGTTGGGTTTTTTTCTTTTCTGTTTTTGTTTCGTTTGTTTGGGGGGGGGTCTTGTGTTTCGGTGGGTTTTTTTTCTTGTCTTTATCCAACAGGGATGCGTAAAAAAATGGAATCTTTACTGAATAAAAAAATATCGGTCGAACAGGTAGCCAACCACCAATAGTTGCTATGACAATTCTTCGTGAGGAAAAATTGAGCATGATTCATACAATGAATATAATAGTACTCTTGTATCATGTAGCACTTACTCATACGTAACATTCGATGTGGAGACTGGAATCTACACCTGATTCGGTTTAGATAAGAAAACCTTCGAATGTCACGATAAACCTATCATTTGTGTCTGCCCTTATAACAATACTAACATTATCAAAATATACCCGATGTTTGTTTATTTCGTGACAGGAAATCCCAAACCTCGAAATACGCGTTGCACATGCGATGCCATCAAAGTGAATATACATCCTGCATAACTAAAACGTATTGATAAAACACCATGCCCTGCTCCAAAAGCAACAGTTTTCCATTAGACTTCACACAAACCACAAGTTGCATTAGTTTGGGTTGGGTTTGGTTTTGTTGGTGTCAGACACCAATACCTAACATTGTGATATCATACGTTTCAAGACCACTCAACGTTAGTTTGACTGGAGAGATCGAGAAAGTCCTCTGTCATTACGACTTTCGGTCTCGTTGACATTAAATAAAGTATACAGGTTCCATATCCAGGGCTGAGCGTGTGTCAATCAGTCTTGACTTTCCCAAGACTTGATTTGATTTGATTTACCCACGTCTACAACTAAGGTGATCTCGGGGTATTCGGTAGGATTATTATTTTATTTTGCCCGGACTGCCCTGTAAACAGCCAAGGGTTCTTTATCGTGGACAGAGTGTTGTGATCTGTACATAGGGCCTCTTTTACCGTCCGTCTCCGATGTGACTAGGTGTCGATCCACGTACCTGGACAAGGGGTAGATTTTGCTCGAAAAAATCGAGAACATTTTTCAACCGTTGACGGAGATCGAACCTTCTATCTTTTGGTTGAGATGTCGACACCTTGACTCTGAACTACCGAAACCCTTTCCCAAGACACTCCACTCTGAATTTCGCCTGTTACATCTTCACTTCTCAAAGGTCTGGTGGCTTAGTTGCTACAGCATCTGACTGCCATTGCCATGCAAACGATCCCATTTCAATGCCCGAATTCAGATATTGTGTTCTATTTGAATTTTTTTATGTTTTTCTCTTTTGTTGGCTTCCTGTTGCTGTTTTGTTTTGTTTTGATTTTTGTTGTCCTTTAGTAAAACCAGCAACGAAATTAGTAACGACGTCTTTTTAGGTTGATAAAACTGACTTAAAAACTACCTGTTACAATGTTATGATGGATTTCATAATGCTGTAGGCGATATGAATATGAACGATTCAAAAGAAGAAAGGGTGGCAATTAACCGAATAAGAATTGATGAAAACAGGTCAAAAGTAATCACATTTTTTATCTTTACTTGATTCCGAATGCTTCGGGCGAGTGTGGTGGGGGGGGCGACAGAGGAAGAGCAATATTCAAACTGATTCAAGTCAATTCTTTTATTTCAATGAAGCATGCTGTTAATTGGACGCTGCGATTTCGCTTCAATCTAACAAAAAAAATAATCGCATTTAATTATTTAAAGAAAACTTGCATTTCTAATGCCTTGAATGAAATAATCTGAAGATCCTGACGCCATCAAACTTTATACACCAAAAAATATATATAAATAACAGTTTCAAAACAGTATTAGTAGGCTACATTGAAAAGACATGGTAAAACCGAGTCAAGAATAACAGCAGAATTGAAAGAAGTATCAATCGATGTGAAAGCGTTCACCGACGATCCACCCACTATGGTGAACACGTGACATCATGTAGACCTACCTATGCGTTTTGGCTCCAGACTTCTCATAGGAGCATTTTTTCATTCTTTTCATGTTGGGTTTGTGGGTTAGTTTTTTTTCATTTTTGTGATAGAAAAAAAAAGGGAGGTTATGGCTTTACCCTTTCTGTGTGAATAATTCGCTTTGCTCTGCACCATCGGTGCACGAGGTAAATGTCAACGGAAAACCAACCCTTTGATATTTCACCTTTTCCGATCACTTGAGATCTGCAGACTTACCTGCACCGTGAGGTTCAATAAGGGGTACAAATGAAGAAAGGAAAAACCCCAAAAAGAATTGTTGGGAGGTGAGATGCCACTTTGTTGATCCATTGCAAAAATAAACGTCCTACACCCATGCCTGCTTCCTCTAGGCAAAGCCAATCCAGATTGCTACTTTTTTTTTCATAGGCCTTCTTATATAAATATATCAATTTCCTTCTGCTAATGATAAATGGTTAAGTACAATACTGTACAAAAGTTTTTCGTCGCCTGTGAAAGGCTCAAGCCTTGTTACAAAATGCAAGCACGGAAGTGTTTTTATAGGTTTATAAATTATGATCTACAGAAAAGGCGCACTAAAATGCATTCAACGTTGATATAAATCAAAAACATGTCAGTAGGGATAGAAAATAGTAGGTGTATGATTATGATCGTGCTAATACTCTGGTACCAGTACCACAAACAGAACACGACGCACAAAATGATTTGGTGTGGACGTGTTTTTGAGTTGTTGATCTAGTTTCCCGCATAGGTCGCATGGGGTGTATTCCTGCCGCAAGGGAAAACTCAATGCACAGCTACAATTTCTTTCTCGAACTTCGGTCCACACTTGAGCACGAACACACCGAATGAGCGTGCGCCTTGTTCGCTTGAAAAGGAATGCTCAAATGTAGACACACCAATACATTCAGACGATACTCAGATCTATAGTTTGTGTCCTGACTCAGATATATGAAACAAAAATTACCATTACCAATGAAAACTGCATTGAAGAAATAAAAACATGGATGTCGGAGAATAACCTAAATTAAATGGCGACAAGGCCGATGCACTCTTCAATGGTAGGAAAAAAAACAGGCATTGTACACATGGCTATAACTTATTCGTTGAACACAACAACATTTCACTAATGTGGAAAGTGAAAAACGTGGGTGTAATACTCGACAGTGAGCGAATATATCACAGAAATCAAAAGGAACATAATTTACACATTAAGAAACATCAGCAACATTCAGCCCGGGCAGTGGACAGGTAGGCACCTGTACGGGGAGTAGATGATCCCGCCCTCCACGAGTCTCCTGCTGCCTTGCGGGCAGGTCTTGGCTGACCAAAGACTAAGGGAGTTAACCTGAAAGAAAACAACCTGCTACCTTGCAGGCCGGTCTTGACTGACCAAAGGCTAAAGGAGTTAACCCTGACAGAAAATAAAAACCTGCTGCCTTGCAGGCTGGTCTTGAATAACTAAAGGCTAAGGTAGTTAACCCTGGCAGAAAATAACAAGGCCTGGTAGGGGTCTCAAGGTGGCAGCCCCACCATCTACCTAGGGTACAGTGGGGCTAATCCCTGTTTATCAAAAAACAGTTTCAGAGAAAAAATTAAAAATAATATATTATAACCGGCTTGAACTTTCGAAGACGAACTTGAAAACGAATACGGACTGTGATTTTGAAACATGGAATGTTAGGGAAATAAATGGAAAAGAGTTAAAATTAGTTGAAGAAATGAAAAAAATTCAAAGACATTTTGGCCGTTACAGAAACAAAAGAAAAAAGGACAAGGAATAGAAAATGTAGGACAGAATCATATTTTAATCTTCTTAGGAGTAGATGTCAAAGATAGAGCTAGAGCAGGAGTAGGCCTCCTAGTCCTAGTCCTAGTGCATAAAAAACATGAAAAGCTACTAGAAAGTTGGAAATTTATAAACCCACAGCTATTAGAGGTAAATATTAAACCAAAAGGACGAGAAATTAAATTATTAATAGCTTATAGACCGATTTACAAATAGCTGCAAAGAATATTAAACCCAAACAGGAACTTATGTTTTCAAAACATTTAAATGCTAGAGTAGGCAACAATGTAGAAACGTCTGGAGGAGTAACAGGTAAAGAAGGAGAGACAACAACTTCTCCAAATGGAGAGAGACTAATAGATTTTTTGCCTAAAGAATAACATGAAAATAGCCAACACTTTTTTTCCTCATAAGGATATCCACAAATATACAAGAGTAAATGAAGACAGGTGTGAAAAGTCAATTATAGACTACATAATAGTTAGCAGCGCCTTTTTTACAGTACACTGGATGCAAGAGTAAACCGATGAGCAGAAATATTTAGTGATCATCACTTAGTGATTGGCAAAATGAGATTACTGACTGAAGAAAACAAACAGAAAAGAAAAGAGAAGAAAGCTACTAAACTCAAAATAGAGGAACTAAATAAACCAGCAGTAAAACAGGTATACATTACCAATCTAGGACAAAAAGATTTATCAATGAAAGATAGATGGATCTGAACGATAGCACAATAGAAGAAAAGTGGCAGATGTATAAAGAAACACTCCTCAGTTGTATTGAAGAGGTCTGTGGTAGGAAACAAATTAAATGAGATAGAAAAAGAACAGCATGGTGGAATGAGAACGTCAAGACTAAGATCAAAGAAAAGAAGGATGCTAGGAAGAAACACTTGCAAACAAAGAGACCTGAGGATAGGATAGATTGTGTGAATAAAAGAACTAACGCTAAAGAGGAAGTTAGGAAAGCAAAACAGGATCAATAGGAAAAGTTTGGACAAAGACTTCAACAAAGCTATGAAGGAAATCAAAAGCTGTTCTGGGGGGGGGGGGGAGGGGGGGGGGCAATGAAGAGGATGAGAAAGACCAAAACATGCCCAATACGACAAATTAAGAATGCAAAAGTCGAAATAATAAAAGAAGACAGCGAAATCATGGAAACATGGAGAAAGCATGTTCATCAATTACATAATCCCTCCAGATCGAGGGAAACAAGGGGTAAAAATCAATTAGTAAGAGTAACAAGTAATCGAGATGAGATATATCGATGGAAGAAATCCAAACAGCTATAAGAAAAGTGAAATTAGGAAAAGCCCCAGGAGCAGATCAAGTTTATCCAGAAATAATTAAAACCAAGAGAGGCAGACAAACTACTACATGCAAAATGCCAACAGATATGGAAGTCCAAACAGGTGCCAGACGACTGGAGAAAAGGAACAGTCGTACCAATACAGAAGAAAGGATCAACTATGGAATGCTCAAACTATTGAGAGATATCACTAATTCCAGGAAAAAGTGTATGCCAGGATACCGGAAATGAGACTAAGGAAAAGAGTAGAGGATCAGATTGAAGAACATCAGAGTGGATTTAGACCAGGAAGAAGTGTACAAGACCACATATTTACAATAAGACAAATAATAGAAAAATTCCTTGAGGGAAACATTGACCTGCACCTGTGTTTTATTGACTTAGAAAAGGCATTTGACGTTGTGAGGAGGGACGAACTATGGCATTCCTTATAAAAGAACACAATGTAGAGCAAAATTTAATAGAAGCCATTAAAAGTTTTTACAATTAAACCAACATGTGCAGTGAGAGTAGCTGGAAACATATCTGCAGAATTTGATGTAGATATAGATAGGAGTAAGACAGGGTTGTTTCCTAAGTCTTCTTTTGTTTATCACATTCATGGATTACGTTGCAAAGGCATCCTCAAAAATGAAGAAAATGAATGTAGGTATATGGAACTTCAAACCAGTAAATGTATCAATGCTTTAATTTGCTGATGATTTAGTTATGTTTGGAAAATCAGAGAGTGACCTTCAGACAAGCAATTCTTCAAGGGTTCCATAAGAACCCAGTTGTGTTCATGAGAAACGTTGCGATCGACTTCACTGTCACTGTCACTGTCACTTCTGTCAGTGAGTGTCAGTAGTGTAGGTCAACAAACTGTCAGATGACATCTCAAAGAGCAAGCCGATAGTTATGTGAAAGAATGAAAGGAAAGAAGTAGGACCTATCAGCACCACCCGTCAACCGCAGTCAGGGTTTGTTTGTTTCATTGAAATTGACCCTGGCCACCATTGCGATGATCTCATGGTGAATTAAGAGCAAACAAAAAGATAAAAGATAAGTAAAATAAGGAAAGGAAAGAAATAGGACCTATAGCAGGGCCTTCATTACTGTCAGTCGCCCATGCACAGTCAGGGACTGACAGACAGACAGAAGGGTGGTGAGAGGGGAGGCGGTGTACTGTAAGTAAGTCATTTCAATCTGTTAACGGTTGTGTTAGATTCCAAGTAAGATTAAGAAACACAATTTACAACAACTGCGCAGATCGACATAAAAAAGGAAACATAAGATAATAAATGTAGCAGGAAACATTTGTTGCTGTTTTTTAATTCAAGCAGGATTTATGACCAATCACATTACAGAAAAATAAATAACACTTGAGCAACACATCAATTTATCACATTTTCTTGAAAAGTCCACAGGTACACCACTATAATTATAATGTGGAAACTAATAAATAACACATACATTACATTGCTTTAACATACATTCTCAGCAATAAATATATATGTAAAAGTATATACATGTACTATAATAATTATATCATCGTCTATCAGTATGTCTGGGTGTCTCATTAGATTTTGATTTGTTGGAATTTATCCCGCTCACCATCAAGAAGAATTAAGCGTAAGAAGAGGAAACAGCAAGCTAAAAGAGATATGAAAATAAAAGAATGAAAGGAAAGTATGACCTACCAACTACCATTCAGTGGCCCCAGCCAACCGCCCACACAGAAACAGAGACAGGGAGATCAACAGCGACGGACAAATGTAAAGACAGACACACAGAGTGACAGAAAGATTAGAAGGTGAAAATCAGATGGACAGAATGAATAGGATAAACTGCCAGAAAGACCGATAGAACACAGGACATTTCTCGTTTGCTTCATTAAAATTTATTGTCTACCATATGCTGTATTTTCATTGAAATGTCCCCGTACACCATAGAGGTGATCTCAGGATAAATTAAGAGGAAACAGCAAGATGAAAGATAAGTGAAAGAGTGATAAGAAAGAAGTAGGGCCTACCTGTAGCGCTCGCCAACCACTCACTGGCATATAAGGCAAAGAAATGTTGAACTCGAATAATTCACCTCACACCAATACTACTAAAACTACTGATATACATGTACTAAAACTATTATAAAGAAGTGGTGAGCGGCAATGGTAACAACTCCAGCTAAGAAGATCGAACAGACTCGTGCCGTTTTAGTTTTAGGTAAAAAAATAATTACAAGGTAACTCCCATACCCAGACTTGAGCGTAGGGTAATCAGTTGTTGTTGGGTTGGGTTTTTGTTGTCTAGGCATACGGCATATATGTAATGTGGTAGTTTGCCATTGCTTTCCATGCCACCGTCTTTACTTGTAACAAGTCTGAATAGACTTAGTTACTACCCATTTCCCTGCTGGGTCGACAGGAGGGCCAGCAAAGTTTGGCCGAGATCGGAAATCGAGCTCGGGCCTCCTGTGTGGTAGTCACACGCTCTACCGACTGAGCTACCGGCGCCTCTAGTTTCAGGGTATGGTATACTGCTACTGCTAATAACCCTGCCTCAGCAGACAACAATCGAGTACTACATTGTATTTACATGCTGCTAACAGCTATAACTGATACCACAGGCCTCAGGCAGTGTGATGTCAGAAGGAAAAAACTAAAAGGAACTGAACAGAGAGCGGAGAAGATAAGAAATCAAAGAAAGAATGACAGCGATAAACAGAAAGAGCAGCAAGTAACGAGTAGAAGGGTATCAAATTTAAAGGAGGAAAGGGAAAAAGAGGGTGTTTCATCAAAATTTTCTGCGTTTATCATATATGCAGTGATCACAAGGTGAATTAAGAGGAAACTCAATATTAACAAGATAAGTGAACGTTTGTCTGATGTTGGGTTCCTTGACAGTCGAGAGAAACAACTAAAACATATCTACCAATTAGACATAGGTGAAAATGGGTACCAGCAGCATCTTGGGAAAAGCGTAACATCACTACCACCTTTATCTCTCCCATCCCCAACCCTAAAACTTTTCCCTAAAACTTTTATTAACAGAAAGTAATTAACAAGTAACAATTTAATTTAACCCATCCTTTTTGCCATATCTCTTTCCTGGCATATTTTAATTATGAGAATGGATGTCAGTGACAGTGATTTCCTGCATGATGAGGGATGGAGGTGGCAATGGGAGTAAGTGAATATATGCAATGATCAAGAGTGAAGCAACTGCCATAATACATGAAAATGAATTAAAATTTGAGCAAACAGAGTAAATAGCAGTTGTCAAACTTGATCACATATTGATAGTACAAGAGATAGAAACAAAATGTTTGTGATTATTCTCAGCACTGTATTTATAGTACATATTTATAAATGCTATTGTTAGTATTCAAATTTTTGTTGTTGTACATGTTGATATTTTCCTCTAGAAAAACACTTTTGGTTTCACCTCTGAAACCACTTTTGGTTTCTCTGGAAAACTGCTTTTGTTTTCCCTTTTTTTTGCCCATTGCTTTACTTTGGTCAACCTACGGTGCAATCAAATAAAAGAAAGACACATGATATCATATGGATGGATTAAGAGATAATGTATTTAAGTAAAATAATTTTAAAATATAGGATTATAATATTAAATTATCTAGAAGGCATTATTTCATTTTTTATAAATAGCTGCAACAACAAAACAATATATATATATATATGGGATATAAATAAATATAGATCTATAAGGTTTTTCATAATTCTATGCTTGTCTGCACGATATAACAAATTGTCATTTAATGGAAGTTTTAAGGTTGATATAAAAAGCTGTTTTTAAAGATGAATATTGTTATTCTTTTTAAGCAGGTGTATATGGCCATCAATAATCTTTATGTTAAAGGCCATCAATAATCTTTATGTTAAAAGCAGTAACAGAAAACAAAATTGTACTCCTTAATAAAAACAAATTCATCTTTAGAGAAAGACACTGGTATTACATTTTTTATCACACTGAGTGAAAGGGGAAATATAAAAACCTGCTTAAGACCCATGAAGCTCTTCTTAAAGCAATACAAAAATGCAAAATAGATTTTTTTTTATTTCCTTCCAAGATGAACTATCAAATCAACTACATCAAAACAGGAAACAACAGGCCACACATGAAAATCAAATACAAAAAGATTATAAATACGTTTACAATCCAAATTGATTTTCTGGAATAGAATCCTCTTTGTTTAAAATATTTTTGTACATCAATGCAATATCTGATGCATCAAGTTCTTGAGAGCGAGAATCAAAACTAACGTTGAGTTTTGTTATTTCACAAAATGAACTGTGAACCGCACCTGGCCACTGAACTTGTAATAGAGTCGGAGTGATAACAAGGCCTCCAGAACTTCCTGGACAAGTAACAGCATCATAATATTTGATCACTCTTTTCACTTCTGCTTTCTCTTTCTTGAGCCGACCAAACGAAATTGAGCTTGCAGTGCCATGCGGGTGAGAAATGACTGACGCCCAACTCAGCTTGTTGTGGCTGTGGTACTGTTGAGTATTATGGGTACTTTTTATCATCTGAGCATAACTGCACTTCGCATTTTTCAGGTGTAACTCAATCATGTTAAGAAGTAGCTTGTTATGTGACATGACATGGAGAACAATATGATCCTGTTCCTTATTTACTCCAAGAATGGAGGCTACGTGGCCTCTAACTAGTCCTTTCTTGTCTGAAGACTGGAAGAAAAAGTTGACACAGGCATTATCAGCTTCTGATTTATCAAAAATTACATGCTTGTTAGTTCTTACATGGATGCCACCAAAAACAAAATGCTTCTTCTGTCCTCTTCTCATGCCTGAACTTGCCCTGTTTGATGCACTGGGTGAACCGGCAGTACTCATATTGCTTGGACTGATGTCAAACACTGAAAGCTCAGTAAAGGTGGAGCTATTGCCATCTTTCACATCATGCGAACAATCTTTCTTTGGACACTTTATTTTCATCATTTGTTTATCTGTAGATACAAAAAGCCAGAACCATTGCGCACATTGTTTGTGCCAATGTAGGAACTGTACATGTCATTTTTACTGCGATTGTCACTTGTGCTAGTTACTGAAATCTGCACCACTAATTTTGACAGGCATTGAAAGAATGTAACTGTATCTTCATGTTGAATATCCAGGGGTAAGTTTGCTACCTGTTGAGAGATTAAAAGCAAACTTTTTTTAAAGATTTAAAAGTTGACAGACTCATTTTCATAACAAAGTGTGACAAAAGTTATGACAAAACAAAGAACTACTCCTTATATAATGTATCAATGAATCTTACATTTAAAGGACCATGAAAAAAAAATTCCAATTTGCATTAGGAAATAATCTTCATGTTAGCTGAACAAAATATGTGTATAAAGAAGCCAGAGTCTCCAATATTTTGCCTCAAAGTGAAGATGTGTAAGCAGACATCTAATGAAATCTGAGTTCATGTGCATTTGAGTTCCATTTGCCTTCTTATTTCTACAGGGCTTCAGATTTTCATATATATGGCTTGGTATGAATAATTAGCTCTAACATGAGGAAATGAATGATTTGAATCGTCTTCGTTGGCTGTAAAGAAATCAAACTCAAACTTGTGAAACTGATGTGAAAATAAATTTACTCTTAAAACAAAAACATTTTCCTTTTAAACTAGAAAAAGTAACGTTCCTTTCTCAAGCTGATTACAGCCTATAGAGCTAGAGCTTATCCCAGTTTCTAAACTGTGAATAACCCAGGTGATAAAGCATCACATCCTATGAAAGATGCTAGCCAGCGGCAGGATTTACTTCCGAGTTGATGCTGGTATCCATTTACACCCAGATCAAGTGGAGAAAGACATGTTAAGTGTCTTTCCCAAGGAACGCAACATGGGACTTAGCATTGCTGACTTTCAAGCCCAGGACCTCACGACCCAAAGTTCAATAGCCCAAACAATAAACCATCAACACCACACATTAAGCAGTGCAATAAACAAGATACCACAAATCATTTCTGAAAGATAAATGTATCTAAATGGAATAGAAACATATAATTAATAAAACAATTAAGAGGAAATCAACAGTCACACAAACCCACCTTTAGATCTTGGGGGAATAGTACCTGTCATGTCCAGGGGCCTTCTTACATGTCTTAAAGTTCTCAATTAGTTCAAAGTTACTCTCAGTCTTCATAGTTTTCTCAGGCTCTGAATATGTGGTGCTTTTGTCACTTTCCCCTGGTGTTGCATGAGGTTGTCCTTTGTCATTTCCTTCACTATCTCTACCTCTAATACCTCTAAGTATGTTCTTTTGCACTTGACCCACAGCATTTTGCATTGCTTCTATATTTTCTTCACACTTTCTCTGTTCATGATTAGATTCCAAACGTTTTCACTCTTCACTGCTCTTTGGCCAGTGGCAATGGTAAGTCGATCCTTTGTAGAAATATCAATAGGAGCAGCAACGTAGTCAGAAGCTGAACGAGAATTGGTGTTATCTTTGGTTTTTGGTTTGAACAAAGAGTCATGGGAGAAGTTGATATTAGATGTGTCTGCAGGAGGATTTTCTTGAGAAACAGAGGCATAATGAGTCTCTTCTTGGTTTGCTGATGAAGTTTCAGAGGCTAATGCCAGTGATGATGTCTTCTCCAAAGTCTGAGGCACTGAGCTGGCCATGGCGTTCTCAGAGAAAGACATCATGGCGCTCTGAGACCGGCTCAGAGAATTCATTGTTGCGTCAGTATCCCTTTGCATACATGAATTTACCTCTAAACCAGAAAAATTTCCGATGCAAAGGATGATGCCATGTCCACCGTTTGAGGAAGTGGACTGCCCACAGCATCGTCTGATATATATGACATTTGAGACATACTAAGTGAATTCAGATTTGCATTATCATATCTATCAATCATGGAATTTAATTCTAGACTTCCAAAACCAACGTTCCTCGATGCAGATGGTGACAGTGAAGGGTTTGAGGAAGATGCATTAAGCCAGGTCTGAGAATCAATTGATTCAGAATATACTTGAGAATCTTGGGCAGCTTTAAAGGAATCTGCATCAAACGATTCAATATTGTCGTCTCGATATGATTTGAATTTTTTGTGGAAACTAGAGGAATCATCTTGATCATGACTGCCTGGTGATTCAATGGAACTGTTATCAACAGCAAAAGGATTAGTTCCTTTATAGGACCTTTTTGTTGCATGTGAATGTCTGAGAGACAACTTTTCATGGCCATCTGTTTTCTTGTCAGCCATCTTTGCTCCCTTAGGAATAAGATTTGATGACTGAAATGAACTGCTTTCCATACAACAGAGAAAATGTCAACTTTATGCTTCTTTTTTTCTTTTCTTATTTATGAAATCAGAGCAGTAGTTCTGTACAACATATAAACGTCTTAAGATCCGTCACTTGATGCCATGCCTCTAACAAAGAAAGTCATTTCCGATAACCTGAAACAAAAAACAAAAAAATATTTTGTTAGAAAAGTAATAATAAACATATCTCATCGAACTGAATAAAATGTATGCAATAGTAAGAGCAACTTTTTCGGTTAATTTCCAACTTGAGTTTCAAATCAATATACAAAGAAAAGGACACAGCTGAGAAAGTCAGGCGATAATTCATGGCCACGAAACTTTTTATTGTTATTGTTACTCATTCCTTCACTTCCTGTTATTAGATATGCAACGAAAAGCCCGCCTATTGTGTAGTTCATCGTAGAAAAAAAAAAAGAATGTGGTAAAAGAGCAATTATGATCATCATTGTCTACCTAAGGGCATGCTTGTATATTAGAAGTTGTAACATTACATGATGTTTCATTATATACTTTGTTGAAATGTAAAGCGCCACTGAGCACTTCTATATATGGACATCGGCGCCATATAAATAATTCCTTTTCTTTTCTGTCTTTCAGGGTTTACTCCCCAGTTGATGTTAGTGCCCATTTCCGACTTAGTCAAGTTTTTCCCAAGCATTATAACTTTGGACCAAGCATGGCAGGATTCAAACCCAGAACCTCAGAATCGCAAATTACAGTAGCTTAACCACATAGCTGTGAAAAATACCACTATAACGCTAAGTAGTAGCAACTTACTCCAACAATAAGAAGTATTAGTAATTAACAACTAGCACTCAAAATCTACAGTGTCGGTGGCAGTGGTTAGGCCGGGTTTGAATCCTAGCAGAGCTAGTTCCGACGTTGTGTACCTTGTGACAGACGCTTAACATTTGTTTTCCCACACAACCCAGGTGCAAATGGATACAAGTACTAGTTTGTGAATAAAAACCTGCGTCAAACTAGCGTCCTGTCCAGCAGGTAAATTATTATTATTATCTGTTCTTGAAGGAACATTACTTACTCAAAGTCTACAAGAAACACATGATAAAAAAGTATTTCAAGAAAATCACCAAAATAATATGAAATGCCTTTGATGTCTTTGTGTGCCACATACCCGGTGATTTGTCTCATAATATTGTTGCAGGATCAACTATGAAATGCCCAAACTATAGAGGAAAATCACTGCTGAGCATACCAGTCTTTTTCAGCTGATACTTGTCAAGTTCTTTCCCATAGATTAATATTTACGATGGAACGATTTGTGGACACCTTTTATCTTAAGAATGAGATAAACCAAGAAGGACTCTGTAATAAAATTGCTCTTCTTGTCAAATTAGACATTGTTGACTGAAAAATTATTGCAAACAATTGAAAAGATGAAGGGAAGACTAATCAACTGTAAAATGTGGTCTACACTGGAACTTCTTGGAAATTTTTTTTTATACAAATAGAAATTATTTCCGAAGAACAAATAACCAATCTCACAAAGAGCAAATGAAACTAGGAAATTGACATCTACACGCTAACTCACACTCTGTAATACTGTGCCACATCATGAACTGATCAACATGAACAGCAGTATTCCCATATATTTCTAAAACAAGGAGAGTAATACATCAATGAAAGTGTGTGCACTAGTCTCCTTGAGTGGTCTTTTTTGCATTAGAAGCACTTTGGAATTCATACGATTTTATAAAATCCTTGATTAATTATGATATTCATACATCCGACGCTTTTTTACTGTCAGACAGTAGGCAAAGTTCCATTCAAGCCTTGAGGTGTCCAGGAACGTATCTTGGTTTATGTTGTAAAGATAAGTGGAACAGACCAGGAACATATCTTGGTTTATGTTGTAAAGATAAGTGGAACAGACCAGGAACATATCTTGGTTTATGTTGTAAAGATAAGTGGAACAGACCAGGAACATATCTTGGTTTATGTTGTGAAGCTAAGTGGAACAGATGATGAAAGACCATCAACTGAGCAGGTTGCTGGTCTATCACTACAGATGCTTTATGCTTAAGAGACTAGTTCCCTTTGACGCTCTCATATCATGATCAACTATTATACACACATGAAAACAGGATAGCATACCAATCAGGCGCTATTCTATGGTAAAGTTTACTTAGATTTTAACTTTGTATTATTTAAATACTGGTGTTTAAGTGTCAAGACTTAAAGTGGGTGAATTCGCCAACTAGTCAGCTAAATTCACCATTGCTTTCAAGGAAATTCACTACGAGAGGGTACTGGAGTTTTTAATACTTTTTTAGTTGGTTTAGTTTTGTTTGTGGTGGACTTGAGGGGTTTAGGGGCTCTTTTGTTTATTTTTTTGTTGTTGATTAGCTTGGTGACAAGAGTTAAATTTTTGCCATTTTTATTCAAAATGATATGTCAGGCTGTTTCGAGGACTTTTCGTTGGCATAGATTTAGATTTTAACTGCTTTTCAACAGCAGCACAATTTTGCCCCTCACTAAAGGCTTCATGGCATTCTTTATGGGAATAATTATGAAGCTTCCTTTTGAAGTTCTTCCCATTTTGAAATTAATGGGAATAGAAATTAGGCAGCATAAAGAAAGAAAGACTGAGAAGCTTGGTTGGTAGCACGTTTGGGTGCCGACGCAGAGGTCGCAGGTTCAATCCCCATGGTGGCAAAGATTTTTTATGTCTATTTCTTATATCTGTTTTGTCTTTGTTCCTATGGGGCTTTAATATTATTCAATATCATCATCCTTCACTTTCAACATCAATTATTACCCCTATGTTGGTACTACATGAGTTATACATTACATAATATAATATATACACAATGTCGTACATACCATTTCACGATGACATAAGCCAGACACACCAGACATCCATAATGAAGTGTGAAATCAGGTGTCGAGCCAGACCTTGCTCGTCCACCTAACAAAACAGTGCGGTGTTAATGTGGGGTGGCGTTTAAAAAACAAAGTTGTGCACTGTCATAGCCTTTCATTGCCCGCTTATCCTGGCAATCACAAGGGTGAACACAGGAGGAGATAATTCAATGATCCACCATACATTCTCGATTACGTGTCTTATTAATTTACCATTCAAAGAAGATTGACTGTGAACGAAACCATTGATGAAAACCATGTTAGTTTGTTTCATCATGTATAACACTAGACAGACAATTAGTATCCATTACTCTAGTGTCCACTTCGATCAAAGACACCGCAGTGGTGGCAGACGCATATTCCGAGATGACCTTGAAAGCCATTCCAGTCTCCCTCACTATCCACATTAACCCCACACAGGCTACATGATGCATAATTATTGATACCATACACGTATGCACACACAGACAGAGGTGCAGGCAGCTGCTAGTGTGATGAGTATCATAACTAAGGCATGTAATGGGCCCTTTGTATAGGCACGAAAACAACAATATTGTAGCCTACCGTAAATGATATGCAAGAAGTATTTCAAATTGTAATGCATGTGTGTGGGTCTAGCCTGCGGGGAGTGTCACAGGAGAAAACCAATCCAAATCTTCCTTCTTTAATACATTGTTTTTATGTTAGAGCTTTTCTTGTCAATAATAAGAACAATTTTTCCTGTGATAAACAGTGTGCTGTGCAGTAATTTTTGCTCAGTCTCATTGTGGTTGTAGCCCTGTAGGGCATCCTTGAATATCATTCTAAATATGCATATTTAGCTTTTATAGAGATTAAAACGGGGTATTGCACAAGTCCCACTGTAAACAAGATCTGTAGTATTCAATGCCATTGTAGGTGAGCTCTAGTGTATTCAAACAGAAATTATTATGGATGATCTTTAGTCGTTGACCTGAGTGATCTTCTTTTCTCTCCCCAAAGTTTTGTTATTAAATGAATGACATGTCTTCACTGTTGATAACGGAATTCTATGATGGGAATAACTCTACTTTGAGCTTGACTCAAAGGGGATGACCGAACAACCATGCAACATCGAACCAATTCATTGGCAGCCATTATTGATCAATGATGATATTGAGAAAGAAGGGAAGAAAAGCAGTAAATGATTGAAGAGAGGGAGTATCTACATGATCTACACCCCCATATCTATATATATAAAACTGTACATCTCATACTTTGACCGCACTTATATCAGGAACCACTGCACCCACAACCGCCATATTTCACAGGTAGATTTCAAAATGCCTGCTTTAGGTTCTTAGCAAATACACTCTGGTCAAATCAGTATTTTAATTGATTAGACAAAGATTGTTTTTCCTGCGATCCACAAAACTTTTTATTGTTACTCATTCTTCCATTTCCTGTCATTACAATATAACTTCAGTATTGAGTACTTAAGTAAAAAAAGACTGCATAACTTCAGTATCGAGTATTAATTTGATATAATAATCGTAGTTCACACTTCATATCACCCCTAACCGATATAATGGTTTCTGAATTAACCACAGTCAAGGTTCAAGAGATCCAACTTAATAAATTATATTATAATAAAGAGAAAATTTTAATCATAATCCAACATTATTCACGGGCATGCTTGTCTATAATAAAGCTGAACATCTCTAACTTTCACCATTTATAACTCAGGAACCACTGCATCCACAACCTCCATCTCTCGCATGCAGATTTCAGATAGCCTGCTTTAGGTTCTTAGCGAATAAAATTTTGAATCAAATCAGTATTTTAATTGATTTGAAAAGATTGTTCTGCTTGTGATCCAGGAAACTTTTAATGGTTACTAAATCTAATTTTTCGATTTCCGGTCATTACAATAAAACTTTACTTCAGTATCAGTACTACGGAAATAAGCCTGCTTATTATCGAGTACACTTGTGACCGCCTAAATGCTGGTGCTTGGTCAGGGGCAACAATCAACAAGTGAGTTCTTCAAGCATGGTGCAGAAATTGAACAATTACCTCCATTATTTGTGATTTTAATAAACCAGACTTTCTTTACAAAATCGTATTTCAATGCCCTATTTTATTTTATCTGGTCTTTTGACCATCGCATGCCATAAAGATCCAAAGGCCAATGCTAGACAGGAGAGCAATAAAACTGTCCTCACCTTATCCTTTGATTGCAATGAATGCCCGATCAATTAAAAACACCAGGTGATCGCATGCCACTTACAAGACTATTTAATTATAATTACCTAGTGACAAACCAGCGATCCAATGGGACAAAGGCTGTGCGGTACAGTGGGTGGTGATCTTTTTATTACATTACAATGGATAGGTATGAAGGGTGATTACACTGCATGGCACATCGTTGACGGGTATATATATACTATTTATAAGCCATATTAGCAATGGGATTACATGAATGTACAATTAAAACAGAAAGCAAGTTTAATCAATTACGGACGTACTCTAGGAAAATTTGAGAAGACACTTGCGGTTTCCGATGAGACTGGGCATTTAGGCAAAAGTCTTGGTTTTGAAATGGGCATTTAGAATGGCAATTTATGTAGAAAAAAATCTGTTTCACAGAGATTGTGGGCATTTAGGCGAAACAGGCTTTATGATGACGGGCCCTTCTGTACTAATTTAATCTAATAATCGTACTTGATATCACCCGCAACCGATACAGTGGTTTCTTTCTGACTCAACCGTAGTCAAAGTTCAAGAGATGGGTCTTTATAATACTGAGAAATCATATAATCCAACATTATTTACAGGCATGCTTGTATAAAACCATTCAAGCCTTGAAACAGCCTAGAAATCAATGGCAATTTCCTGTTGACATACATGCTTTAGGGGTTAAAGTAAAAACTTCAGTACGGCTACTTAAGGACCAAGTAGAGGTCATGTAAATAAAGGAAGCTTCTATTTGTTTCAATAAATTATCCTATGACCCTGGAAGGTATCTAAAAATAGTCCATCTTGTAATAAATATGACCCATTTGAATAAACTGTGCACTTTGATTGGTTGATGCCAAGGAATGTCCCAAATTTCCCTTATAACATCAGCACGGCCAGTGTTACTAGATCTACATCAGCTTAGCTAGATCTACATTTAACAGAAAAACAACCACTCACCAAAAAAAGTAAGAACAAAATATACGATCACAACAGATTCTTGTTAGACCGTATGGATCAAGATACAACATTAATAAATCTAATTCTATCGAAATGGGAGTTTTCATCGAAATAAAGAGAACTTTTATCAGAAACATCAAACAGAACTGATAAGCTGTACTAATGTTATAGCCGTGTTGGTGTTACACAAGTCTACATTCTAGATCGGATTCTAGATCTAGTCTACCTGTCCATGACGACGTTTACTGTTTAGATCCAGAATATAATTTAATCAAGAAAATTTGTAAAATAAAACAGCAGAGAAATAGAGATGCAGAAACCTGTGTTGGTCATCTGTGGTATGATAGGCTCCTGTTCGATCTTGATCCTGTTGCATTGATATCGGTGAAAGAGAATTGTCAATTGGGTGGATTAACGTGCATGTTAAAAATTTTCTAAGCATCCGGCGGAGAGTCCAAATTTATTTATAGATTTTGATCTTTGGGTGTGTCAAAAGACAAATTTTGGAAAGGGAATGACATAGATCTAGATATTAGATCAAATGGTGAAAGGGTGCATGGGCCAAAAATAAATGTTGAGAACCACATCACATTTCACTGGTCTAGAGTCTTGAGCCAGGGTTTTCCAAGCTTTTCCATTAAGTGACCCTATGTAGTTTGTAGTACCAAACCTACCATGACCCCCAGTTTTATAAGATAAGCCTTCTGAAAACGTACTAATTTTTTATATACATTATTTTAAACTTTAAAAGATAATCACAGCGAAGAGAGCTAAATAACAAAACATACTCATTATTTTTTATTAATGTTTATTAACAAGGATTGATTCAATCATGTATTTTAATCAGAAGGATGTATTTCCTGCTTTTTTGCTTTTTTTATACGCAAGCAAATCAATATGTAAGACTACAGTTGGACCCACAGAATATAAATTTGTGGTTAGACCCTCCTTGACCCCCGGAAAAAGGCTCATGCCGTAGTTTGGGAACTCCTTGTCTCGGCTACATCATGTATTACCGATACAATATGACTTTGTACTATAAAAATTTGGTTTTACATTATTTTATTTTAAGACTTTACTTGCCCAAATGTGTGTCATCACATCATCGAAAGCGTGTGAAAGCTGCGAGTTCCCCAGGGACCCCTTGGCAGCCGAAAGTTTCTGTCACAGATATTGGCGTCTTTACTGTCTCTCACCCCAGATGGTGGCTTGGCAGAAAGACGCCGTTTTTCGTAGCTGCCCCGCATGGCCGTACAAACAATTGCCCAGCGTGGGTTCCTCCGGGAGCCACCTCGATCTCATCTTTCTCAGCGATGGACATTTAACAAGCAAATGTGTGTCAATCGAGGTAAGAAATTGCTGCATTATAAAACCGACCTGGTGAAAGAATTTTTTATTTTTTTTTATTGAGAGACGAGATTTATGATTGATTAAATAATATATTTATTTGACGGGCTGGATTTTTAAAGTTTAAACCAACCGCTGATGGGGTATGTTTGGGTTCAGTTTGGGTTCTTGATCTGGAAGGTCCTAGATTTAGAGTTTAAATCTAGTGTGACTGTCGAACCTATTGGGGTTTGGGCTTTTAAGTTTAAAATTAAAGTTGGCTTTGTTGTTTGGATAGTTTAGTTATCAAATTAGCTACACAATATCTGAGCTTGTTGTATCATTAGTTCTTTATAAAGATAAATATAAAAGAGCTTTAATGACAATAGGTATATTGATGATGCTCCTCCTCATGCGTAGCCTATTAATTACGTATATTTAGGCCTAAGTTCTAGGTGTATCATTGCGTTTGCAAAGAGTGAGAGGTGGCAAGAGGGAAAACAAGAAGAAAATATAGGTCTATTGATTTATTCATATTCTAATATAAAAATCAACATTGAACGTGGCAAGATAACATGATGCAACGGTGTGTGATCTCCACCAATGTTCCTTCTAAGATGTGCGCGTGTGTAGTGTGTATGTACGCAGACCTGAGAGAAAGGGTGCGCACAGTTGAGAAATGTCTGCGAATGCCATAAAAAATATATTGTCTAACGTGCATTCTCATTAAACATTTGTCAAACTCTGCCCAACACCAAAAAAAAACATGTGCAAACACTAAACAGACTAGAAAACATTAGAGGGAACATTGAACTCCACTGTAAACGACAGCACGAACATGTATCGTTTGTGTATTGTAAAAGGGAAGTAGTACGGAAGGGGAAGGGGTGGATACGAAGAACACAAATTTAAAAATAATAAGGAGAAGCAGACATCAGTGATTAGATTAAAATTATCATCATATTATTATGCCTCTTCCCTTCCTCAGACTATTAAATGACCTATATAATATTAATAACCCCTCTACATCACACTACGAGACCATTGCAATCTCCCGTAATCGACAATTCCCCTACTTCTACTACTAGTTGGCATGTTATATTTTAGGTAGAGGTCGGATTTAACCTCTGACTTTAACTGTTGAAACTTTATATTATCGTCATCGTAGATTGCTTTTAAGACAATGAAAAGTCCACTAGGCATACTGCATGTTGTATCATTAAAATATTTTAACATTGTCTCCACTCGTTACGATGCCCGTTGCAATCATTGTAATGAGGTAGGCCTACGCATGGGCCTTAGTTCTATTCTCAAATTGTTTACCCAATACTATTTCAAACGTGTTGCTTCGCACACCGATACCCTTATCACGTGGCCCAACAGGAGAAAACTTCTTTGCGCGGTCATATCCAAGTTAGATATCTCGTTCTCATCAAATCCAGAATCACAAAGATCATCATACAAATACAAGCCTCGACCATTTCGTTTTTGCTAATCACACCATGACATTTGAAACAAAGCTCTAATCAATCAATGATTACACAATGACGTATCCGAGGCAAAAATGTTTCTACGGCAAACGCATTGAATGGTATAGTTCATAATAGCTAAGGAACAAGTCAAACCAGCTCCGACAACAAAGGGCTAAACCGTATTGCATATATATTCAAACTATTCCTAGTCTCTCAACTGATAACATTAAGCCTGAACAAGACTGTCTGTCACCTCCATCTCTCTCACAACCGACCCCAACCACGCTCACGACTTTCTTACAACATCGTCCTCGGCTACAATACCGCTAACCCCAAATTCATGGAAAATATTGGGCATCACTTGAGGGCAGTCGAAGCGGCAGACTCGTAACACCTGACAAAAATACTAGTATATGTACTGGTACTCTGGTACGTCACATACGGGTATGCCTATCAACTAGTAAACCTTTCTTAACTTTTTCAGCCCAGATTATTAAAGATAACAAGTTTAGATCGTTACATGTCCACCGTTGTTTTTCTTCTAAGAAGAATGGATATACATATTATGCTGTGTTGTCATTTATCATTGCATGCTATGTCTTTTCTTAGACTGTGAATAATATTATGCATCACGCAACCAAATGTAATCGTTGACCCTTCCCACAGTCTGACCTTGGCAATTGTGTCACATACATCAGTCTTTCTTGTTTGACACATGGTCTAATTTGGATGTTATTACGGCTCTGTTATAATTGAATGCAGGGTAATAAATATTGATGATTGAGTGACGCTAAATATGAGGGGATATTATTTCTTGGATTTACAAGGGCATAATATTATCTCATGTATGCAGTGAATCCATTGAATTGCAGATAGATGTGAAAGCTTTCATTTAGATCGGTGGCGGTTAATGATAGTAATAACGACTAATACAGAAGCAGTGTGCTTAAAGAGCGAAGCATGTACAGGCACCCATTAAAGCTGTATTTGATATATTTACTCGATATTGCTCATTTCAAGACAACACGCCCTCTCATTTGTTTTTACAATGTACCGTATGTCTGTCTGATCTTTAAGTTTTATCTCACCATTTTCATAACATCTCCGAAGTGATACCCCAAAGCATAAAATTTTTATTATATATTTCGTGAACTACACATAACCTGAACTATGCGTACGGAATTTGCAAGTGCTTCCTTCCTCCATTTTCCTCATTCATCATCTTTCTTTCATCCATCATATCGTGATAGCACATGATTGTACGTAATTAGTAGACCTATATTCTTCCTTTTCTCATTGTAAAGCCTGTGGCCATAGCATTATGTGACTAACTAGTGCTCTCATTCAATACAAAGAGACATAATAAAAAGGAAGAAAGGAACTGGTTTACATGATACAGATATATTAATATTATTCTACATAAAACTGCCATAATATAATACTGGTTGGCTAATTAAATCAGGCGTTTCAAGATCAACACTGAACTCTGCAAAATATATTATTTTTATTATCTCCCTTGCGGATCCGAGTGCCACGTATTTTGTGAGACGCATGCGTTGTATCAATCACATCCGGAAACAATTCGTGTACAGAAAATCATCGTGAACGTCTTGTAATGTGGACCGTGTCAGATGGCTTGGGTTATGAAAACATCATGACATTTATAGGAAATTAGGCGTTACGTCTACTCTTTGTCGTCTTGGCATCACATTGATGTGGAAGCGAGACGATCAAAATAAAATCGTAATCAAATCATAGACCTTCTGATTTTCTTTGTGACAAACGTGACATGATTATGATTGATTTGGAATAAAAGGATCTGTAAGTCTAGAATCTAAGTTGTAGCTAGACTTTGACTCAACGCTCTAGACGTGTGAGATTTACTTTGTTCTATCAATCGAAGCTTGTATTTTGATACTGAGACCTATTTCAGACGTGGACACATGTATCAACCACCAGCTGGTAAGAAAAACACCCCAACAATATGGTTGTAATGTGGCTGTGGTACGAAACTCGTTCAGAATACTGAGAGAATAGATAGATCTAGATCTAGTCTCTTTTTAAAATCTAGAGATGTAGAGAATCTAGAGGGGAGCTAGATGCCTAGATCTAGAATCTAGATCTATCTGTGCCTGGACTGAGGGATGGTTTAAAAATTTAAGTTAGATTTAGATCCATGTCCTTGTCCAATTCAATACTAGCTGAGTGAGAAAAACATCGCTGTCATCTCAATCTGAATCTTCACAATTGACAATCAATAGGCCTACAGCCAATTATACAGATTCAGATTAGATCTAATATCTAGATCTAAGTCAAGAGATCTAGATTCCATATATCAAATCTAAGGAAGGAATGCAGTGCTGTCTGTCTAAGAACCTGGTTGCCGGGGAGACAGAAACAGGTGGTTCTTAGGCCCGGACCGGATTCTAACTTAGGCATACTCTGATGTGGTTTCTTTGGCTTCAGTATTCATGTATTTTTGGCCATGGGTGGCGAGTCTTCATCCTGTCTGTCAATGAGTGTCTGACGCGCCCGTGTGACATGTTTTTAATACCTACTGGTGCCTGTACCAATGCAGTAGACTTCCCACAGGTCTACCTTCTATGATTCGCTTGCAACATATCACAGGTTATCGACAATTGTTGGCGTTAAATTAAAGGGGATTTTTATTTTCATGACTCTCACCTTACGATCAGACCGGGTTCTAGATGGACCAGGTTGTACTCTTAGGATAGAAGTTTTACCGAAAAATTCTGTTGCATGGAAATAACAGGTTCTGAGATAGACCAGGTTCTTAGGCCGATGCCACTGTACCACCTTAGTCGGGACCCTGCAATTATTTTAACATCTATCACCATCCCTGAAATCCCACCCGCCGGACACAGTGTAGGTGATAGATTTTAAAATAATGGCAGAAGTCTTGACCAAATCTAGATCTAATTCTTATAAAGTGTGGAAAGGAATACCATACTAGGGTATCCTAAAATTTCACTAGTGAGTGAAATTCAATGAGAAGTAAATATATCCCATATCAAACCATGTTTAGACATTATGAAATCATGTTTCCATAGAGAAAAAATACCTTCAAACTCCAAACAGCAGCCATCTTCTTGCTTTGTCATTGTTTTCCGTTTTGATAAGTTAAAATTTAGGATTTTTGCCCTGCGCTAACTCTGATGCACGCTATCTAGCAACACAGCTGTTGGGATGCGGTGCCTGCGAGATTTACGCTTGCTCGGATGGGGAGGGGGGTGCTCTGGGTAAGGGGTGGTGACAGCATAGGTATTTTTTGGTGAACCTACGGTTTAGCACATCCCGGGAGTGAAAATTTGTGTTCGTACTATACTTACAGTTAGAACGCCTATAGTAGGATTTAGTCGATCGAAAGGAAGAAATCTGTCACAATTGTACTCGTCTTTGAGTCCGATAATGATTACAAAAGTACAAATTTCACAAACATTTTTTCTTGCTGTCCCCTGTGCAAAAACCGTGTTCAATTAGTATTTTGTTTCCTGTGCAAATTGAACAAGGTTTTTGTTTTATTATTTTTTAGGGCAGTTTTATTGTTTTGATTTCAACATTTTGTAACAGAAAATCGCAAAGTTTTAGATTTGTGCTTAATTTATAGTTGTTGGGGGTTAGTCATGAACAAGATCAAACCACTTCTTGATTGTGCAGGTTACTAAAGTTATTTTTGTATAGAAACTTAACAAGCAAGGATAAAATGCCTGTTCAGTTCAGATAACATAGCATGTTAAAATTATGTTTTATATTAAAACAGTACATGTATTGATTTGCTGTTTGCTTTTCTTCTCAGGCCCAAATAAACCACAGGGAATGTTTCCACCCCCTCCACAAGGCCAATTGCCAGTCAATGGCCCATCAGCTCAACAAGGCCTTGGTCCTTCCGGTCAGTTTGCCCCAAATCAAGCTCCACCACCAAGGTCAGACATGAATGGTTTTGGTGTGCCTTCACAGCCGCAATTCCCTTCTAGGCCTCCACAAAGCAGAGGCCCTGCTCCACCAACATCAAACCCTCCTCCTTTTCAACCTGGAAACCCATTAGGGGCCGTTTCAAGCCGACCACCGTTACCATCCCAAGGCAATGGACCTTTTAATACAACCAGTGGGATAAAGAGGCCGCCTGGCCCTTCCAGCTTTCAGCAGCCCAGATTTGGGCCTCGCCTGTGAATCAGCCCTCACAACCTCAGGTGCCTCAATCTCCATATACCTTTCAACCCCGACCAAATTTGCCGCCGACAAGCACACAGCAAGCAAGGCCACAGAATCCAAATGGTCAAGTGGCTCCGCCACCACCATCACAAAATATGGCATTTCCCCCAAAATACGACACAGAGTAAGTTACAAATCTTTTTATTTCTCAATGTCAGGGGCGTTTTTGAAATTTCTTTTTGGTGTGAAATGAAAAATTGAGTCTTGACTAACAGCTTGTTGCATGGTCTGATTTTGTTGATTTCACATTCAAACATCGCCCACTCCCTCCAATAATTTATAAATATCATGCATGGGTTTATGAAGCAGAAATTATGCTTCAAAGTTTGTTTCCGCTCTTTAAAAAGGAGAGCTAATTGAAGGTTTCAACAACAAAAGATGAGCAAAACAAGAAAATTATCAATATTCACTCAAACCTCAGTGTATTGCCTCCCGTTATACTGCTATTGTCGCCTACTGCCAGCTTTTCACATTTGTACGCATCAGGCAGTATACAAAAGCAATCAAATACTCATTAATTATACTGCCATCCACCAGGAAACAGCAAGATGAGAGGTAAGTGAAAGGAAGTTGGTAGGATCTACCAGCAGATCCCTGAAATCGCCCACACTACTTCTATTACTACTACTTCTTCTACTACTACTTCCAGGGGGGTGTCTCAAATCCAATAATAAATTCTAATGGGAAGGTCGCTGTAATGTAAAGTCCAAATACTTATCCTATACGATCATATACTAGACAAACACTTAAAATGTTTGGATTACACATCATGTGATTAAGACAAAGCAGGTAAGTTTATCACATCAGAAGAATGACGATGAGACTGGCTAGATGCTGGATTTAGCCACACATTGAACGTGATCACCTGAGTGGGCTTTTACTAAATAAATTTCAAAGAACTTACTTACCTCATATATAGGCCTACATTGTATGTGTATTGATGATTTATGTGCACATTATAGAATTGTGTTGTGTGTTCAATTGTGATTTTAGAAAAACACCCAGGGTATAATTGATATGCGGTGACAACAATTGAAGTAAAACACCGCATAAAGAAGAGATAAACATATCTGTACCATTTATCGTAATCATATACTAACATAAATAATATACTATAGGTCATTCCAGGCATGGATGCCGCCTAATGGGAACGTCACTTAATTAAACAGCTTTGACTGTGCTGTACATTGTACTAGAGTAGCATTTTCACATGCAGTGGACCTGCCCTGGTTCTTATAGATTTACATGTACTTTACATCAACGTTGATTATCTTCCTAGTAATACTGGCCAAAGACGTTTTTGTTATAACGCCAAGTTACCACTGACACAGCAGTTGGTGATAAATTGAGGTTTGAGTGTATAATTATATGAGGTGTCAAAATTTCAAGGCATGAGGTTTCTTAAAAGTAAAAGCTTTTCAGCACAAATAATTGTGTCTTTATTTGCTGCTTGCTTTTTTTCGTCACCGTTTAGAGGTTAGCTACATTTTTTTCAAGCAAAAATGATTTGTTTACTCTATGATTGTATAAAAATACATAATTCCTGAAATTTAGTTCATTTTATTGGCAATCTCTTTTCTTAAATTCTGTTGGTTATTATGTCTTAGAACAAAGTTTTCAACCCTGGGTCTTATGCCATTCCTAGTTAAGCTCTCTCATGGAGTGGGATTTGTTTTAAATATTAAACAAATCAAAATACCACTTTCATTATAAGGACGATGATTGGGCATCGTTCATTTACTGCAGGATGTAGCCCTCTGCAGATGCCTTCCATAAAGTTCTATTCCCTGCTCTCCTCGGTCCTGTTGCGCCCATTTTTTATGTCATCGTGCCATCTTGTTGGTGGTCTTCCTTTGCGTCCATTTCTTGGCTGCCGTTCTGTACATCTTTTTGTCCATCTATTGTCAATAAACTGAGCAGAGCTACATGGCCATTTCATTATAAATATATACTTTATTTATTCTCTATAATAATGTAATGATGAAGGCTTTTAAATGAAGTGATATTTTTTGTTTTCAACATAATTTAAGAAACTCTTTTTAAATAGTTGCCATCTCATGTTTATCTGCCCATAACATGTCAAAATAATCTAATAATGAAAGAAAATAGATCTATATCTCATTCAAATTTGGTACTGTACCCAAAGCCTCCGACAGTTTTGATTAAGGAGGAACAAAATTTGTTCTGGAAGATGAGTTAAATTTAAAAATGTAAATCTCTCTCTCTCTTTCTTTCTTTTCTATTCACCTTGAACTGTATGTCCTGTCACTGGGAATGCAGGTCGTCCAAATGAATTACCAGTTCCTTTCCATGGGCAAGGTCAATATTCTCATCAAGTGAACCCATTAATGCAAAAAACACCTACACAAACCCCTGGTAATTCAGGTAACTTTTGTCTTCATTGACAATTTTAATTTGTTTACGTTAGGTAACTTGCTTCAAATTCTTACATTAAAAAATGGTAAACAAATTTTTGACTTTTATATAGATTCGTGTCATTGGCTTATAATATACATTGTTAGGTGTTGCGTTTGAGTTGTTTTTGTCTCTCAGCTCACTGTTTACTATTATTTCTTTACTGTCCCAGGTACGGTTTGAGAGAGAATGAGACAGAAGTTTAAGGCTTACAAAAGAAAAAAGTCATAGCTTGTTGATTCAAAGTGATGTCTACTTTCATTATTCACTCTCATCCCATGATGTGGTCCTGGTGCTCATATTAAGTGCAGATCTACCCAGGCCATAGAATGTAGGGGGGGGGGGGAGATAAATGATTTTCTTTTGACTGCTTGATCTATCTTATTCTTGAGTTATATAAGTGAGGAATGGTTTCAAAGATGATGAAGAATAGATTCCTTTGATTTGCCGTTTTAGTTAACTTGTAAGTGTCAAGCAGAAGGAAATCCAAAATGAAAAACAAAAAGGCCAGCAAAAACAGTCCCATTCCCAACTTTTATTCAGCATGCCAAAAAGCATATTGGGAAAAGAAGAAAGGAACAAAAGGCTTTGAGAAATACATAAAGTGAATGCAAACAAACAAAGAAGTGTTTTTGTGAATTCTTATGGGTGTTGCATTATCTGCTCTGCTTGCTGTTAAGATTATAAATAATGGAACTATGTGCATGAAATTTTTGTATGGTGTCTCTTTGTTTCTATTTATATATAATTGAAATAATAAATGTTCTTGCTTTTAATAGTTAAGTGTATAACTAACTGTGAACAGAATGTAATAATTTTCTCCTCTGTGTGTTCCCTAAGTCCTTGGTGAAATTAATCATTTTTGTACTCGCAATCAAGAATGATAATTTTGAAATATAATTCTTTATATTGAAGATAAATTTCTAATCTTAAGCTGTAATTGTATAAATTGTTCAGATTTGTTGCATGGTTTTTCCTGTTTTCTTTCTATTCTTTTGAGCTTTTGGTCACTTTTCCTCACCATTTTCTCTCTACAGCCTACTGTGCTTTTCTCCAGTTCTTTCATTCATACATTTACTCTCACTCTCTCTCTCTCTCTCTCTCTCTCTCTCCCCCCCCCCCCCTCCCCGCTCCCTCCCTCCCTCCCTATATGAGAGACTAAACTATAAGCTCAATTACATTCATCATAAGAAACTTGTGCAATATTTTAGTTTTCTGTCTCTATTTTCCAAGTGTTTAATGTTAAATTCATCTAGAGCAAGAAATAGGTTGTAGGTATGTTACAGAACTTCATATTTGCTGTCTGTAAACAAACAAAGCGAAACTTATTATGACATAACTGTGCATCCTATTATCATTCATTTCCTTCCATTTTCAATTGTGAAATTGCAGTATATTTTGATTTTTGTTTGAATTCAGAACCACCTTCACAGAAATCATCTCGCTGGGCATCTCCAGTATCTGGAACAGCTATTGATGCACTAGAAGGCCAGTTTTCACCTGAGCAAGGTGGGAAAATGTGTAAACCATAAATAAGATATTTTTCTCAAGTATACCAAATGACTTCATCTATTTTTTTCTGATCTATGTTTAATGAGGTCATTGAATCCCTTTGCAAACTGTAGGCTTTTGTTTTTTTTTTTTTTACCAACGAAATAAGTTCATGTTATGTAAAATAATGTCACTGACGATCTATGGAAATATTTGATTGCAGTGCCACAAGGGGTTCCAATGCCAGGATTTGGTTCACCATCAGCCAGTTCCAATGTACCACCACAACCCCAAGGCACTCCTTCGTTTCCAGGCATGGGGCAGGTGCAGAGTCCAGTGCGATATGGACCTCCGCAACCTCAGTCGTCTCAGTCTGGTTTTACTTCAGGCCCCCCAAACCGGGAATGCCCCTTCTTCCACCTCAGACGAGTCAAGCTACTCAGCAATTTCCAGGGCTGCCTCCTAGCTCTCAGACAAGCCACTTCCAGCCCCCTGCCTCGACCGCCAACTATGGGCAGATGCCTCCGATGGTGCATAACACAAGTGGTGGTCAGCCTCTCCCTCCTCCTTCCAGCTCTTCTATGCCTCCGTATGGAGGGTCTGCAGCTGGCTCTTTTCCCCCACCACTATCTGTCGCTGGACAAAGGCCTGGAGCGCCTCCTTCCTACTCCTATCCAGGCGGAATGGTAGGTGGTATATCATTTTATGTAGAAAATTTTAAGTGTATCTTCACTTTGTAAGTTTGAGTAGATGTAGGAAGACATACATGAGCCATTGACCAAATGCTGACTTGGTTTTAAACAAAGAACGGTCTGTAGTTTAAGGTTGATGACATAATTTTATGTGACTATGATAAAAAAAAAGTGGGCTAGAAGAACAAAGGGAAGTCAAGAAAATACTTTTAACTAGGAAAAAAAGGCCCTCTCACCCTGAAAGACGATAATCTTTAAAACAAAGCAAAACAAGAGAAGAAAAAGGAAAGCAAAGCAAGGATAAAAAAAGTATAAATTTTCATTGTATATGGAAACAAAACAAAAGAAGTAGATTTAGGCAAAAAAAATATGCATATCAAGAAGAAATATGTTGGCATGAAGCAAAAATTGTTAAAATAATAGTCTAGATTGAAAAGCTTCCAAATTTTCAGTAATTTGTTATAACAAATCAGCTGATGATTAAATTATTGGGGTGGGTGTTTAAAAGAGAGGATATGATAATTCTAAACTAATCATGCATGCACCAAGTAGGATGATCAAAAGTGCTGACCTGAGGACTTCCTTTTAAAAATATTCCAGAGCATGTCTTACACTCATCTTAATACAGAAAATAAGGTAAAGAATTCTCGCTTGAGAAGAGGCAAATTTCTTCTAGTGTTACTATATGGCCATTATCTTCTCACATTGATTATCTAAATCATCTCACCCTTTGCCGACAGCCTCCACCCTCAGGACAAAGGCCACCTCTTCCTGGTCAGATGATGCCGGGACAGTTGCCTCGACAGATGCCTCCTTTCCAGCCGCCACAGGATCAACCTGGAGCATACAACACACAACCCCACATGTATCAACCTGGTCAGGTGCCTCCCAACCAAGGCCTGCTGTTCCTGGCATGGGCACATATCCCAACAGCGTTGGTGGTGTGATGCAGGGATTCAATCAAATGGGCATTCAGGTGGGCATAAGCAATAAGGCATGAGTTTAATTTGATTATCCAGGGGATTTTAGAATTATTAGGTCTGCATTTCTGTGAGTTTTGATTTTCCTTTTAAAAGGGTATGCCAGGTGAAGAATAGCACTGGTGCACAGGTCTAAAACGAAGCAGGTGGAAGAGAAATATTTTGTGGAGAGTTTCAAAGTAATTGTGTGTGATTCTGTAATTATAAGTTTGCATATGTTTCATTCAGTTTTTATCTCAACCTCCGGCTGAGTAAGAAATTGCGTTATCATGCTCTGGCACAAACAGCTTCGCTTCTGCCGTTTTTGAAGAAAGTTTTATTTTTTGGAGAGATTAGAGAACTTAGATTGCTGTTCCTCACATAGCTTGCCTAAAGCAGTGAACCAATGAACTTCAAATAACCATTTATCAAGTCACAGTAGATGCTATTTCAGACTTTTTACCTTAAAAAATAGACTGCTTATGCTAAGGACACTTGACAGTCAAAAAGCATTTCTATCATTTTCTTTTACTAGGATTCCCAGAGGTCTGTAAATCTTCTGAATGAGAGAAACCTCATTCCACCAGAAGGCCTTGAAACACCCAAACCAGTTTTTGCCCATGATCATAAAAAGTGAATTGCAGCCCAGAGTAAGTTTGCATTCATCACATTTTTACTTAATTTTTCATATTGACCAATTGAGTCCATACAGTGAAATTACATTTTTAACTGTAAAAGGTATGTCCAGCTATCATCGAATGGTTTCTCACAATATGACCCTTCTTCACACTATAGTGTGTTTTAAATATAGTATAATAGATTTACTTTTCTGTTGCTGCTTTTATTTCATCATAGAAGTTGTTGGCCATGCTCATAAATTTATTACTAATTGTATTTTCAGTGTTTTCCGGTGTACTTTGAATGCAATTCCAAACACTTCAGCATTGTTGAACAAAGCAAGACTTCCTTGGGCGTTCTTATTCATCCATTTAGAGACTTATCGGTTTGTATTGGGATTTCCTCTTTGTTTTTATTTGTAACTGAAGCTGAGTTTATTATTTTTCCACTGTCCTCATATTGTTGACCTCCAATCTGTATTTTCATGAGCTTAGAAAAGTAACACTCTTACATTCCTGTCATGTACTCAATTTCAACTTGTATGAAATTAGCTCGCAGTGCTCATCTTTAAGGGCTCAGAAAGCTTGTGAGCTTATTATGGCTGCCACAGACGTACAATGGAGACAAAATCGATTTTAATGCTCACGTTTTCTCCATTAATTATTTCATCCACTTTAACACTGAAAGCAAAGGCTTTTTATTTATTGTCTAAATTATGCTATAAAATGGCTTTACCTAAGAGAGAAAATGACCAAAACTTGAAAAGTTTCTTTGATATTGGGAGAATATACACATCTGTCCTATTTTCAGGATGAATCAATTGAAAATGTAAGTAAATGGAAATTTAAAAGTACAACTCTGCCTTCTTTCTTAGTTATATGAAGACATATATATCTATACACACTTAACGCTAAGTGCTTCTTTTTCCCCTATCTATGGCTTTGGGCTCCCCTGCAAATTGTTTATCCAATCTGTTTATTTGGTTATGGTGTCATTAGCACTCGTCTTGGTACAAGTTTGGGCGTTGTTTTTTTTAAGGAGGGGTTTACAGGATTCTTCTGGTTTTTTTCTCTCGCAGCGATTGTAACAAAACGCCTCACAGGTACATACTGTTGAAAACGATTATCTTCATGTCCGCATGCGTTCATTTTAAGCAATATTGAAATGAAACAAATAAATCCTTTTCATTTTTTTTACTCCTCAGCCTTGCTTTTTCTCTTAAACTTTACGTATTTTATCTCTGATGGAGGAACCCCCCTCCCCCCCACCCACCCCTTCTCTCTGTCTGTCTCTCTCTCTTGAACAACACCTTTAGAATGTGAGGGTAGATAATAAATCTTTGTCGATTCTTCTTATGTCTAAAACTAGCAGAATTTTGCATATGCTGTGAATTTTCATCTTTCAATTGAAGTAGAAGCGTTTTATCTTTTTGTTTCACCCTTTATTGCTTTGTTTAGATGCTTATTTTAGGATTCCTGTGTAATAATAACTCTCAATCTATGATTTATGTTTGCTTTGGGATTATGCTAATTCAAAGCAGCTGAATTTCATCTTTGGCAAATCTATTTATCTATTTTTATTTTCATTCTTGTCGGAAAGAAGATGAATCATCTAAAATGAGCTCCAATCATTTGTTAACTATTTAAGCACTATATGACTGTGTTTGAAGGATAGAAAAATGACACTTAAGCGTGCTTGTCCTGCTTGTGATATGTACTGGAGTATGGATTGCTAACTTGTAGACATTTTCAATTGTATTTTTTTTGTTTTGTTTACCCCTTAAACTATTTGAAAATTTATACCATAAGTAACATGAAACATATAAAAACAATATTTGATGCAACAATACAAAAATGCTGATTTTCGACAAATACACTTTGATTACGTCTTACTTTGGATATTATTTATATCCTCAGCAATTGCCTGTGATCCAGTCAAGTGTCATTGTTCTGTCGTTCTTGTCGAACCTACATCAATCCATTTGTGGTTTTTGTTGATTCAATGGAGATGGAAGTGTAATTTATGTTTCAGAGTCAATGAACGTGAGTTTTAGAAAAAAAAGTATAAATTTTAAAAATAACGATATCTGTAATATCTATTCAATGTGTGAAAACTCTTTGTAAGAATAAGAGAAGCATAGAAAGTAATTGTTGGTGGGTGCTACTGGTAGGTCCTACTTCTCCTTTCCTTCTTTCACTTATCTTTTATCTTGCTGTTTCCTCTTAATTCACCCTGAGATCACCACAATGGTGGACGAGGTAAATTTCAATGAAGCAAAATAGACAGTAATTGCTGATTTAAGTTCAGTTATGTTAAAAATAGGAAGTGAATAGACCTGATGTTCAGGGTTAAAGACAGACTGTGAAGTTAGCCGCTTGCTTTCTGTCTTTGAATTTTTTCAAATTTTATTTGATTTTACTCGCATCATAAGTAAGGTGATCTTTGGTTTTTTGGAAGGGTTTTTAAAATTTTTGTTCTGGGAGAGCTGGTGGACATGATCTTGACTAGAATTGAAATATTATGTGTGTGTGTCATTCCCCATTTTTTGAAAGAGTGAATCAGTGTCCATTGTACAAACAGCATTCAAGGTTTAGATAAGCATAGAAATTTGACAATGATATGTTCTTTTTTAAGGCTGAGCAATAGAATCCATTGTGCTTTTGAAAGCTAAAAGAAAATAATGAACAAAAGCATTTCATGCACAGCATTTATAGTCATGAAAATAATTGTATTCATCAGTACCAGACGAAGTTTTCGCTTGATCCGGTAAGCAAGACTTATGGAGACCTCAGAGGCGACCTGAGATCAAATCTGCCACTATTGAGTTTATCGCTCCATCAGAATACATGGTAGGTTTCTTTATTTGTTCTCAGTTGGTTTGGGTTGTTTTTTTTTTCATGTTCACATTTGATCTTGATCACCTGTAATATGTGTAAGACTGAGCACCATCATTATCCTCTTCAACTCGTTTTCTAGTGATTTCAGTTATAAAATAAACAACTGCACAGTATTTTTACCAATATTTTTTACTTTTGTAAGAAGAAGAAAATGCTTGTTTACAATGCAATTATTAGGCCCTGATTTTCTGTTAAATCTGTGTTTGTACATATTTGACAATATCTGATCTATACATTTCTGATATTTCAGTTGAGACCTCCCCAACCTGCTGTGTACCTCTTTCTGTTGGATGTTTCCTTTAATGCTGTTGAAACAGGTAAACAATTTATAACATCTGTCTCATAAGGCTGTGGAAGTCATCTGATTAACATGTTTAAACTTCTTAATAAGTGGGGACTCGGTAGTCCAGAGGCAAGGTGTCGGCCTCTCAACCAAGAGGCAGTAGGTTTGAATCCGATTCCTGCCAACGGTTGAACAATTTTCTCATGGTTTTTTCGATCAAAATCTACTCCCGCCAAGTCCAGGTAGGTGGATCGATACCTAGTTCCATCGGAGACGGACGATAAAAAGGAGGTCCCATGTACAGATCACAATACTCTTAAAGGTCCTTTTGGCTGTTTACAGGGCAGTCAGGACAAAATAAAAATCCTACCGAAAACTCAGAGATCACTTTAGTTGTGGATGTGGGTAAATCGAATCAAATCAAATCTTAATATGTTAAATGCATTCTTTTCTAGTAAAGTCTCAAGTTTAGGAAAGAAAATCCTGTTGTAAAAGACTGTTGTCCTTAACAAGAACTCCATTCATCGTCCTGGCTCTCATCACCTCCTTGCTCTCATCTCTTCTCTTCCTTGATCTATTCACTTCTTTGCTCTCATCTCTTCTCTTCCTTGATCTATTCACTTCTTTGCTCTCATCTCGGCCTTGCTCTTCCTTCTTTGCTCTCATCTCTTCCTTGTTTCATCCCCTCCTTGCTCTCATCACTTCCTTACTCTCATCATTTCCTTGCTCTCATCTCTTCCTTGCTCTCATCTCTTCCTAGCTCTCATCTCTTCCTAGCTCTCATCTCTTCCTAGCTCTCATCACTTTCGTTGCTCTCATCACTTCCTTGATCTCATCTCTTCCTTGCTTTCATCACTTCCTTGATCTCATCTCTTCCTTGCTCTCATCTCTTCTTTGCTGTCATGAGTTCCTAGCTCTCATCTCTTCCTTACTCTCATCTCTTGGATTGTGGATGTGCTGCTAGGTCTACTCTTTTCTTTCACTCTTTTTTATATATCTTTCATCTTGCAGTTTCTCTTAATTAACCCTGAGATCACAGCATACGGTGGTAAATTCCAATATAACAGACTAAAAAGCTGTCACCTCTTTCTATTTTCCACCATGCAGGTTACATATCTCAGTTTAGTCAAATCCTACTGGATGAGTTGGACAAACTGCCTGAGATGCACGCACCAGTGTGGGATTCATCTGTTACGACTCTGCCTTGTATTATTTCAATCTGGCCAATGGTCTGTCACAACCTCAAATGCTTTGTGTGCCAGATTTGGAAGGTTGGTATAACTTAAGATAACTGCCACCCAGTATGTAAAATTCGTATTTAGTATGTTTTACAAAAAATTTGAGTCTAAGTGTATATTTACTTTGAAAAGTACGTAAATGGGGGTTAAGTAGTAAAAAAATAAAAGAAACCCTGTATGTTAACGGTAGGGACTTGATAAATCTGGACTAGAGTCCAGAGATGCAGTTCTGAATTTGCAGTTTGCCAGAAAGACCATTGATCAGCAGATTTTTTTGTGAAAACTTTGGGGGGGGGGGGGGGGGGGGGTAATTCAAGTTAAATTATCATATTTTTAGCCTAGTATGATAAAGAAAAGTTTGTTTTCAACAACTTTATAACCTTATTATAAAGACAACTAAATTGACTGAAATATTTATCATATTATTACAGTAAGATACTTGTGTCCCCCCCCCCCCACAACTTCATAAGAAAAAGGTATTATCATGAATAGCATCAGCAGATGTGATCTTAAGGTTGTTGTCTCTCATGTGAATGTCATGTAAAGCAGCTTATCAAGTAATCATAATAGAATTGTGCTAAATTAGTTTTTCGGTGCAGAGACAAGTTGAGTACATAAGTCTTATTTTGTTGAAGTTCTAAATAACGGCCTCTGTATTTACTTCCTCTGTATTTACTTCCTATCGTTGCAGATACTTTTCTACCATGTCCAGACAACCTTCTAGTCAATCTCCGAGAAAGCAAAGAGTTAATCAGTGACTTGCTCGAACAGCTTCCCACATTGTTTCAGAATAATCTAGAAACAGGAAGTGCTTTAGGTGCTGCCTCCAAGCTGCTCACAAGCTTATGGTTAGTGGTTTATATTTCTAGTCTAATTACCCTCTGTGTCCTTATCTTACTTGAAACAACTCACTCACAGCCATTACTGACTCAGACGGTTCCGCTCAATATGCTGTAAGCGTCTAAACCCGACACCTGTTGGTATCGACTTTCTTTATATTACCTCCCACATTATTATGTCTCACATATGTGTCAAATCATTTGTACGGAAGCATGCCCTAAAATTGTTATCAGTCAGAACGCTCTTTGCCGGAAATTGAAAGTAAGCGGACATAGCTCCAGAAGTTAATAATTTAGTTTTCCTGTCAACCCAAGAATTTAAATTAACAAGTAAAGCTGATTTTAAATCATCAGATATTAATCTTTATGTTGCTGGGTCATGTAAAAAGAAGTCAAAAACTAGATGTACACCTAAATCTAAATCTGCTATCGAAACAGGTGATGGAATATCTTTTTTTCTGAAGAGAATGTTTTCGAAATATGTATCTACATCAAATGATACAATGATAGTGATTATTTGAACGCCAGGAAGATCCAATGTGAGACAGGACCAATAAAACTATTTACACTTTGGCCCTCGATCGTGATGCATGCCCCGCTTATTAAAAACGCCAGATGATTGCATGCAACTTATGATATCAAGACAGAGCCATTAGCGGGAGTCCTAAAGACTTTAATTCCATTTACCCAGTGACAAACCAGTGATCCAATGGGACAAAGGCTGTGCTGTACAGTGGGTGGAGTTAAGAAGAGAAGACTGGTAATCTTTTATTACATTACAATGGATAGGTAATGCAGGGAGGTTATAATGCATGGCACATTGTTGATGGTCATAGGCCCTATTAGCAAGGGGATTACATGTATGATAAAATTTATAATTTAAAACATCAATTACAGGCGTATTTAATGATTATTTTGAGAAAATGATACCTACAGTTGAAGTTGAGACCGGGCATTTAGGTGAAAATCTTGGTAATGAAACAGGCATTTAAAGGGGCAATTTATATAGAGAGAAATCGGTTTCACTGAGATTGCGGGTATTTAGATGAAACAGGCATTATGGCAGTGGGCATTTAGACCCACACTACTGCATTATTATTATTGTATCCTACTTTTCCAACTTTAATTTCAGGGCTCAACTGGCGGCAGAGTGACTGTAATGCAGACTTGTTTGCCAACTGTAGGACCTGGATCCCTGCAGAACAGAGATACTGGCAACAGTGGAAAGGTACAATTTGATGTTATATTTTATTGATTAATATGAAATACAGATATCTTTGTGACGGAGTAAACTAGGATCATGACCTTTAGCATCAGAAAGAGGCTTGAATAGACCAATTAGCTTTCTATAAGTAGAAGAACTTAAAATAAGTAACAAAAATAGGTTTTCAGAGCCAATCTGATCGTTGAAAGAGAAGGTGTTACCCACGGCAGGGTTTGGTCGGGTCGAACAATGGGAAGCAGTTGGCGGGTAGGCTAAACACGACAGGGTCAAGCTGCAGCCGGTTTCGGATGGGTTAAATCTTAATGAGTTAAAGGAAATTAAATGAACTCTTCTGAAAGGTCCATTTCAGTGGGGTGGCGTGACAAACTTGTGGAATAGTCTCAACCAAGATGTCATATCACCAAGAAATCATAACATTTTCAAAGAGCATATGAATTTTTCCATGGATAAAAACAAATTCCATTATAAACCAACATCTTAAGTTATGAAAATTTTGTTTTCCATTTCATCAAATTGTGATTATAATATGTAATTGCACTACTTATGACTTATTCACTTTTTCAAATAATGTTCTCACCGCCTTAGAGCATTTAGATAGAGTTGTGCACTGTATAAATACATTATTACTATTTCTACATGCAAATCATCATTGTCTGTGTCTAGGCCTGCCAGTGGTGGAATTTTTTATTTGATTCAATGTGTAAATGTGTTCATTTTCCCTTTGTTTTGTTTTAATTTTTGTGTATAATTTCAGCTTTAAAAAGTTGTAAATTTGTATTAGAATATGTCATGAAACATGCATCGATTTTTACAAATTTTAGGTATTTGTATCCAATCATAGTTTACAGCTCAATCTATCTGTTTCAAAAATCCATTACTTACAACAGCTAACAGCTTTCTCATGCCAGACACCTATAAGCCTGATTTTATAGATAACTGAGTCATTTATGATTTTCGGTGTAAAATATCTCAAAACACATTGAAGCTTATGTTCATTGTTATATTTCTTTATGATTTAGAACATACAGTCATGAAAATGTCTTAAAATGTATGTGTCATCTCCAGAATGTTGTGAATATTGGTCCAGCTACTGATTTCTACAAAAGCTTTCCCTGGATTGCTCTGCTCAGCAAATTGCAGTAGATCTTTTCATGCTTAATGGCCAATTTGCTGACATTGCAACACTTTGTAAGTACTTTAGTCCGTAAACATGGAGCACAAGCACTCAATACTTGTGCCAGGTGCAGATAGCACACTTAGGCAATATAAGGGGCTTACACTAGTTTGTAAACTTCGACCAATATTCCTACATGACTAGCGGATTGGTCATTTTCCCCCCCAGGCGTGCATGTGTGTTACTATAAGATTGGATGATTCTGTTTATAGACTATTTGAGCATCCTTATTTTCTGTTTCAAAATGACAGCCACTTGCTTGGGATTATCAACTCGATCTGGAATTTCTTGAAAACTTTGCTACCTAACACAGAGTGCTTAGTCTCTGAGCATTACCGCTTTTATGTTGATGAGAATGTGTAAAATGTTTTGTTTTGATTGAAGGAAGAAAAGACATATTAGACAGATACAGAAAGTTACAGCTATTTGATCTACCAGTCAATGTCAAAACAATTGCTCATTGTTTTGTAGAAATTACTCATCCGTATCAATACAGTCCACAAATATAACGTCATGGAGACTACCATACACACATTTAGTTAAAGAGACAAAAAAAAAATTAAAACAGTGTTGGGGGAACGGAGTCAGCACACTTGTCCTCTGTTTTTATCCATACATTCATGTGACATCCCAGACTCTTGTGTCTCTCTAGTTTATGTAATGTTCACTCTTTTAAAAGGAACTTGATTTCTTTTGTTCATGTAATAAACTTCGTTTGGTACGGTAATTTAACAAACTTCTCATTTTCTTCTTCTTTCCCAAACAGCTTGTATTTCAAAGTACTCAGGTGGCTGTATATATCACTACCCATCCTTTCATAGTGTACGCAGTCCTGGATTAGGAGAGAAATTTGATACAGATTTTAGGAGATACATTACAAGAAAGATAGGATTTGAATCAGTGATGAGAATAAGGTGCACAAGAGGTAAGGAATGATTATTGGAAACTACAGATTTTCGTAAGGCTTCATTAATTTTATTACAATTATTGCATGATTAACGCATTTCGTATTTTTCATTTGTTTTTTGTATTTTAAAGCAACTAAAGGCGTTGTCATTTTCAACTTTTTCCATCTTAATTATATGAAGACAATATCCCTGCTTCTTCACACTTATACTGCCTTTAAAGTCCTTTTTTTTTGTTGGTTTATTGATGAGAGCAAAGAAATCAACTATGCGATATTAAATTATCAAATTACAGATTGAGCCAAGGAACATTATATTATAGTTTAAATTTTACTCTGTGCAGTTGTAGGTGGGTTTGTCTTGTTTTTTGAAGAATTTTTTTATTTTTTATCCAGAACTTATCACTGAAAAATTGATTTTCGTATTTGTGCATTGCACATTGCTTAAAGTTTGTCAACATTTACTATCATGGGCCTTTTTACTTTGATTCTTCATTCTTAACAGAATATTTTTTCTATTTTAAAAACTCTGAATCCAGGTTTAAGCATTCACACCTTCCATGGCAACTTTTTTTGTGCTCCACTGACTTGTTGTCGTTACCAAATATCAACCCCGATGCTGGATTTGGCATGCAAATATCCATTGAAGATAATCTCACTGAGTGCACATCTGTGAGCTTTCAGGCTGCTTTGTTGTATACGTCCAGTAAAGGTTGGTGACATCAGTGTAAAGAAACAAAGGCTTGTTATTAGAAAGGATGTTTAATTACTTTGTGTGAGGAAAGATGTTCACATGAAAACAATTGGGGGGGGGGTTACAAATGTCTTGACACTTAGTGTTAGAATGCAGGGTTTCTTGTCATTATTATTTTTTTATCTATTCATGTGCCAAGTAAGGATATTAGTCCTGTTTGATAATTTAATAGTCTATATGTATTTTATTTCTATAACTTTAGATCTTCTGTGCAAGTAAGATTATAACTTTAGATCTTCTGTGCAAGTAAGATTGAGAATGTGGATAACTGAATGGATATCTTTTTATCAAGTGGTTTAAACTTACTGATGTCGTTATTAAACTGTATTTTTTTCCCTTCTTACTTTAGGGGAAAGGAGAATACGAGTCCACACACTTTGCGTCCCCGTTACCAATCAGATTAATGAAGTTTTTTGCAATGCTGACCAACAAGCTGTCATAGCCCTGTTGGCTAAGATGGGTAAGTTGCATTGTTGTGTGTTTTGGTTGTTTCTTTTGTTGGGGTTTAAAACCAAAAAAAGTAACATCAATTATTGTGGCTCATTTCATTGATGTAGTTTAAAATAGGTATTTCATATTGTGATCTACTTTTATGCACTAATGTGATAGATGAAAATGGAACATTTTAGACTTAAAGGTTGGAATTGGGATAGAGTTTCAATAATTTTAGATAAAATCATTATAAAGAAAAAGAAAAGTAATTTTGTTATATAATGAACATATTCAAGCTTACAGTATTGCCAATGTATCATGTCTTGGGAAACCTATTTTTACCCAAAATTGGACAAATCTATTCGATCGTATTAGTTGATAGAGCAGTTCATTCCCTTCACAAAGAGTCCATGAAAGAAGCTCAGTATCGATTCTTCTGAATTTATACACATTATAAGAAACGACACAGGCCTATCTTTCAACATTTCTGTTGTACTATAAAAAAGCCTTACATTTTATCCAAAAATTTTCAAGTTCCATTTTTGTTTTGATTATCACAATTTACTCTAGGCAGAAGAAACTGTTTTGAATATTGCTTTAGATCGCTGGGAAAATGTGACAGCAGTCGTCAGAAGGTACCATCCCGGCATGAGTAAAAAGGAGCTGGGGCAGTTAAAACAGTGTCGATAAGAAGTAGTTGAGAGTTTCTTAAGGTTTTATGAGGTTTTAAAGTATTATCCTACTCTTTTCTTAGGTTTATGGGAGAGAAAAAATCAAATATCAGAATAAATGAGAAAAAATTAGATTTTCTCAAAATGCCATGTTTTATTAATTATTTTCTATCTTTCTTTTATTTCTCAACGTATCTTCATGAAATTTGGTATGAATGATGGGTAGGGGAAAGCAGAAAACTTTTTTTCGATATGTATTATAGTTTTGTGAAATTTGAATTTTTTTACAATATTTTTGGGGTGTTCTCATATGCTATTTTCAAAAATTCATTAAGAGAAAAAAGAAACAAAATCTGATCCAACCAAATTTAGATATTGTTTCTTAAAAGATGTGAGCAAAGTTTGAAAGAAATTTGTCAAAAAATGTGAAAATCTATCGATGTGGAACTTGTTGAAATTTTGGGACAAAATCTAAGATGGTGGCCGTTTCCCGGAAGCAGTAGAGGAAAAACCCAACTAGATATTTCAACTCAGCACACCATGTCCATTACACCTATACATGAATTAAATGGATAGAAACAAAAATGAAAATTTTCACCCCGAATGACATGTTCATATAGTATGTTTTATTTTCATGCATAGGTTGGTTTAAAAAAATTACAGTCATGATTTTGTAACTATGTCTTGTGTTTTATTCTAACTGTTTAGGTTGATCGATCGTTAAATTCATCGCTCAGTGATGCTCGTGATGTTGATCAATGCATCCCTTGATGCCCTGATGGCATATGGTCAGCAGATTCCTGCATCTCAGAGAGCTGGCTCCCTGATTGCTCCACATTCATTACGACTTATGCCTATGTTGATCCTTGCCATGTTAAAAAGTGTAAGTTTTAGAGAAATGTAAACACATACTTTTCTGTTCAGTGAGTCATACAATTGTGTGAGTGATAGGTTTACTGAAGAGAATTTCAAATTGTTGTGTTTGGTGATTCCTGATGAAAGCAAAATACATTGAGGATTTTGTTGAGGTATTTGATGTTGTTTCTTTAACTGATTTCCTAAAGATTTTTTTTTCAATTTTTAGTCTTGAGTGATCTCTTGCAAGATGCAAATTTATAGTTATGATCATTTGTTACATACATAAGGGACAAGTCTGTATCTTCTCATTACCAGATTATCATAATGTAACTCTAGACAAGCCTTTTCCATCAAAGTTGTTTCAAGTCCAAGGCGAGCATATAATGTAACTTGACAGAAGTAGGGGAACATAAATGCCTTTTTGTATTTCAACGAACACGAACTAGACATCTAATGGTCACAATCTCTATTTTTAAGATGTTTGAAACAAAAGAGATCCGATTGTATTATTTTCCAAGAGGTCGTTGGATAAAGAGAACATAAAAAGCATGCAAGCAACTATACAGCTATGTTTTCATTTTTTATTTTGCAAAACATCTGGAAGTCTATGGCTTGACTACAGATATTGCCAATCAATATGGTTGACAATTCAGGGAACATTGGGATAGAAACTCAAATGCCAGGACTTTGCTTCCTTAAAGATTAGTAAATGTGAAAATTTAGATGTATCCGGTCTCAGTTGGAAACATGGCATTGACAATTATTTATTTTTGATAATGCTGCATTTATATAAGTTTTCTTACTGCATCTGAAAATACATTTATTTGCAAGACAAAATACCCTCTTCAAGAAATAATTGACACAAATACCAAATTTACTATCATGTTGTAGGTAAAATCTCCTTATTATGTTCTGCCTTCTTTTCAACCGTTTCACAGATTTCATTTGGGCTGTCAGCGAGCACCAAGCTTGATAGCCGTGTGTTTGCCATGCAGCAAATGAAAGTGATGCCTGTGACCTCCCTTATACAGAGTGTATACCCTCATCTTTACCCGTTACATAAGCTAAGTGATGAGGTAAGAAATTTCTTTGTTTTTCTATCAATTGATGTTTTATTGGTAGGAGAAAAGAACAAAGTCTTGATCCTTTGAAAGAGGAAAATAGGAACGTTAAAGCAAAACATGAAACTTGCTGGGAGGGAAGCAGCTTTTCAAATTCGTCATCTTAAGTGAGAAATATAACTGCAGCACTGACCTGTGTTTAGAGTTATCCAATTTTGAATGATTTAGCCATTTGTCATATCAATGCTGGCATTGATTTAAATGGCATTCAAGTTAGATGAAACTGAAGTAATTCTCAAAAAAGAATAGTATTGTCTTATTGTTTTGTTTTCATCCTTTTTTATTTATGCAGACTTATGTTAAAGATTGGTGGGGGTCTTACATAATTGTATTTAAGATTCTTAGACCCTGTTCATTGGTTCAAGTATATACTTTATTACCTGTTTTTGTGTTTATGGTGTAGCATGTCCAAAGATGTTGATAGCAGCTATGACAATGAAGTAAAAAAAATCATGTTTTAAATTATAATTCCACCAGAAACCCATTAAGAGGGGCAATGAGGAAATTGCATCAGCCCCAGTCCTGCAGCTGACCTCTGCAAACATTGAACGCACCGGCCTGTTTTTGATGGATACTGGCGATGCCATGATTATCCTTGTTGGCAGTGCCATTGGTGACCAGATGTGTCAGGAGGTGTTTGAACAGCCAAATTTTATGTCCATACCGGACGGAATGGTGAGGCTTTGTCTTGTGGAAAGTTTTACTGTTTGTGTCACCTGTGGGCATTTAGTGATAAACAACAATAAGCGAAAACTCCACCCAAGCAAGACAGAACAAACATGTGACATTGAGGGCATAACCCTTCGACAGACAACAAATGAGGAATATCTACACACTTATACTGGCGTCATACAATGTGTTGTCAGAAAGAAAAAGAAAAATATGTTTGTCTAGCTTCCTTGGTACGATTTTTCCTCTTCTAACAGTTTCAAACTTATGTTGGTAAAAGTTTATTTTTTAAACAAAAACTCTTACGTGTTTTATGATAGTCTGATTTTATATCTTGACATCGTGTTTTATTGTTGACTAAATGTACACAAATCAAAGTCAAGAATTTCATAAAGTATATGCCTCAATTTTTATCAAATGTTTTACATTTTTCATGCTTACGTCTTTTTCTCTCTTTCTTTCCTATTTTGCCTCAATGTGACGTATATAGATGGATTTACCAGAACTAGAAAATCAAGCCTCAGACAGGATCAGAAGTTTTGTGAACTATCTGATTGATACTCGCCCCAATGGTGTTACTTTCACAATTGTCAGGTAAATATGTACATGATGACTAAAACTCCTGAATATCTCAAATGTGGAAAGAAATCATCACAATAATGGATTTTAATTTAAAAAAAAAGAAGTAATTGTTTTAGCTTCATAATCTCTTTTGAGAGACGGCTTATAATACCTGAAAAACTAAACTGAGGAGAATTTTTAAGTGAAGGAATTGCTTGACATAAACCGAAGCAGGAAGCAGTTTACTTTATCCTTTTTTCTGTTTTTGATGTCATTTTTGAAAAAATTTTTAGTAAGTTCAGTAGACACGTAATAATGAATTCACCTATGAAAGGGGCAAAAGTGATCCTTGATTTGGTTCTTAACTCGTGTGGAGCTACCCATTTCATTACACACTGTGTATTCGCGATTCAATCTGCCTCGACGATTCTTACGTCTTTTTGTTACCATAATTAATGACGTTAAACATGAATTATAACTACTCTCCTGGTCACACTGTTAAGGCCAAGTACTAAATGTCAAGGCAGCTCGAGGAACATCTTTCATTCCATGTACTTCGATTACTGTTTCAAGTACCAACGGATTGCCATCGCTAACAATCATATATTTTTGTCCTTCTAATGTTTTCAGAGATGACAGCAAATACAGACATTTATTCTTCCAGCACATGGTAGAAGACAGGATGGAAAGCAGTATGTCGTATCATGAGTTCCTCCAGTTTTTACAAGACAAAGTGAAGGGTTGATGGAAAAATAGTATCGTAGTGAATTTCCAGAGGCATTTCATTTAATATTTTTAGTAACTTATTCTTTCATTTCAAATAAGCAAAGATGAATTTTATGTGTTATCAGGAGAATTTTTGTGTGTTTTTGTTCTCTTTCCCCCCTCACCCTGCTCCTATCCCATTTCATGTAAATATGAATTTCAAGCATCTTTTAAGGGCATTTGCTTATAGTTTTATGGTTGTTGTTTTTTTTTTTCTTTCTTTTTTATTCAAAGATGAAAGCAGATTTTCCCGCCTTTGTTCTTATAAGATAATGATTGATTCCCCCTTCCCCACCCATAATCCGTGTAATTGTATTTATATATATATAATTATATGCTATGTTATGTATGCGTGAACATACAGTAATGTATATTTGTACAGATGAATGTGCATGTGCATAATTTTATATTTATGTTGACATTGACATAAAAGTATGAGTGCACATTCGATTTGTCTTAAAGTACGTATCCTATTGATATACTCAGTACATTACTTGAATATTCAAATGTAAATTCAATATGGTCTGCATCGACAGACTCTTCTATTTATTCCTGCTCTTTCATGTAATTTTTGTGTGAAATCATCTTGTAGACATTTTGAAGGGTGTGAATGAAGAGTGCTAGAGTTGTTGGATCACAGTTTGTTTAGCTCTATCAACACCAATAGTGATCTATGCAATGTTGAGGTATCGTCCTCACCGTGATGATGGTCAGAGAAAAAGATTACGCAAGTGTGATTCTGATTCTGATTTATTGTCGCAATTGTGATTACAATCTTTATTTTCAGCGACAATTGTTATTATGTTTTTGATTGACGGTAGTAAGAGCAATTTAAAATGTTCATTTTCATTTACTTTGGTGAGGATGATCTCTTATTTTGATTTATTTCAAGTGCCAGTATAATACCTTTTTGCTTGAGAAGAAATAAGTTTAAAGTTTGCTCTTCTGCAATAGGATTACAATTTTGATTTATTGTGATAACGTTAAAGTTTAATTTGATTGATTTACTGTAGGAAGAGTAAGTGAAAAGTTGCTCTACTGCAATAGGATTACAATTTTGATTTATTGTGATAAGGTTGAAGCTTCATTTTGATTGATTTACTGTAGCAAGAGTAAGTGAAAAGTTGTTCTACTGCAGTAGGATTATAATTTTCATTTAATGCGGTAATGGTAAGTTTAATTTTGATTTACTGTGTAAGTGTAATTTAACGTTTGTTGTTATGTAGTGTAATTATGATTTGACTTTCTGTGGTAAGAGTGTTTGGTTTTGATTTACCGTGATGAGAGTAAGTAAAGTTTTGATTGACTGTGGTATGATTATGATTTTGATTGATGATGCGTGTTTAATTTTGATTTACTGTAGTGTATCCTTATCATGAGTGTGTGATGTTGTTATGATATTGATTGATTGTAGCAAATGTTAGTCCGATATTGATATGCGGTGGCAAAAGTGACTGTAAATGTAATTTTGATTGACTCAATTGGTAAATGATTAGATGAATTGAAGACAAAAGTTATTTCTGTTAATCGGATCTTTTTTAAGTCTTCATATAATATCATAGAATTTTTATCAAAGTGATGAATGGTAATTGTTGCTTCCCAGCCCCTGTGACCATTCATACAATTTTATCTTAGCTGGGTGTGATAGAAACATTTCAATCAAACATATTTGATTTTTTTGTTGTTGTTGTTTACTTTTTATGTCTTTATTAGTCATGCTCGCTCTCTCTCTCTCTCTTCGTGTTTTGAGTTGGATGGGGTTTTTATTTTAAATTTATTTTCCTCATTTGTTGCTCTTGCCATATCTGCAAAAGGTTAACTGTGTCACAATGATAATCGTCTGCCTGTTTGACTGATAATATAAGTGATGGTTTCAGGGATTTCTGAACTATGTGCCCACTTTGGAACTTCTTTGTACATGAAAAACGATACACACACATTTACAAGAATAAAATACAGAACAAAACTATAAAAGAAGCTAAAGTGTATATGTATATAATATATATGTATTCTCTCCTGCATTAGTCTAGATTATAAATGCATTGTGCCATTGCTCATTTCAAGTTCTAGTTAACACCCACCCTCACCCCCCACCATTCCCCCTTCACCCCACCAATATTTGATTCCTTGCAATCAGTTGTTGATGTTATAGCTCTAAGGCCTCTTTCATCTTTAATTTTGAAAGTTACTACAATGGAATGGTGAAGGCAGACAGTATTCAGTCCATCGACGATTGTATCATTTTATGTATGTGCATATTTTGAAAATGTTGTATGTTTTACTATGCGAAATAAAATGTGCAGAGCATCTTTCCATGCATGTGGTAGTTTGTGTGTAATTCAGAAGGGAAGTGACTGATTCATTAGTGTGTCTTTTTGTGTGTGCCAGTTTTGATGAAGTTATAGTAGTAGTAAAAGTATCATGCTGAATTTTCTACTAATGCCTTGTAAAATTAAAACAGCTACAAAACTTGCCAACTTCAAATAGAAGCAATGCAAATAACTTGGTTTGCAAACAGTGTTAAAATTCTTTAATAAATACGTGTGCAAATGTCATTCAGGAAGGCTGTTTCAAATGATTATACCCGAAAAAAAGTAATTCAAATAAGCAATTTATTTCCGTTTTATTTTGCCAGACATCAGTACCGGTACTTAAATCGTCAGCATTTTCTCCTAGCAAGTAGAATTGCCAAGCTTATCATAGATTTTGGTGCTTTTGGTTTTGTTTGTAACCTATTTTAATTTCTTTGTTCTAGAGGGATTTAATGATTTGTTAAAGGGATAAAGAAACAACAGCTAAATATGATTAATGCAAAATACAAGTGTTGATTCACTGCATCCAGGCATACAAATACATGTATTTTGTAAATGTAGGTTGTTGTGGGTGCTGTTGGTACTGGTAGATCCTCCTGCTTTCCTTTCACTCTTTTACTTAACTTTCATCTTGCTGCTTCCACTTATTTAACCCTGAGATCACCGCATGCATATGGTGGACGGGATAAATTTCAATGAAACAAACAAATTGGCATAAATATATAGTGCTGGTATGACATGGACGTCTTTTTTCCGTTGCAAAGGAGGTACACAGCCAATATGAATCATGAAGCATTACAATTATATTAGTAAAGTAGTATTAAGTAAGATCCAAAAAGCTCAGTGCTGACCATTAAAAAGTTAACTGCTATTTGAAATAAAGGAAAAATTTTCTTGTTAAAAATTTGCACTTAGTAAAAAAAACCACAGCGTAGGCAGATCTAATGTTTAAAGTAAAGAGTATAAAAAATAAGGGGAAAAACCAGTGTAGTTAATACTCATCGATGAGGCAAAATCAACGGATGAATCTCTTTTCTGTCAGTCATTCACCACAGTTATAACTTGTGGATGGATTGAGATTTACAATTAAAAAGCAAAGCTTTCATTTTTATGAAATACATTTTCCACTTTCTAATTCTAATGTCATCTCGTATCTCCCGCCATCCTATTCCAATTCTCTCTTACAAACATCATTTCACACTGGAACTTTACAAGACAGACAACCTTATTATCTGCATAGAGACACTTAACACTCCAAAATGTAGTGTGTACAACATAGACATAATAGTGATAATATTGTTTGCTGGAAGTTGATTCAAAATGCAAAAATTTTATACTTACATTCTTACAATCTAACACACCGGGTATTTAGATTGCTTTGTTCAAAACTTTGCATCTCTACAATCTTATCACTTCCCAAAAATGTTCCTAACAAATTATCAATAGAATTCCTCTAAAATGTTAATTGTTATACTATGTTATTTTGTCCCATAATATTAATAAAGATGCTAACCTGTTAAGAAATTAAGAAAATTTTGTGTTTTCATTCAATTTGAAAGCAATCCTTTTTTTTTTTTTTACCTTTCCAAAGGAAAGAAATACACATAATGTAATCATGATGGGCAAATCTTGCTCTTTACTGACAATCAACAACCTATACAATACCTCGCTAAGTCACAATACTACAAAATATTGTCCAAGAAAGACAGCACACAGAAGACGACCTATGAGGATGTGAATGGGAAGAATATTTGATGTATTTATACTTGCAGTTCATCAATGTCTTAATAAAGATGAGTGATCTTTCTTTAAAAAAAAGTGTTATTATACTTATATATTTCTAAAATTGTAAGCATAGAGGCCTTGGCTTCAGCTTTTCAAAAGTGATTACAGTACACACTAAAGCATCTGATGGGTTACTATTTATTACAATCAAATTCATCATCGATAACAGGAATGATCCTTTCGCAGGTTCATCTACGGAAACCTTGTTACGACTTTTACTTCCTCCAAGACAGCAATAGTAACAGAAACACCATCTTTATTTGTCATATTCAGTGTAAGTTTTGGGCAAAGAGCCAACTATTGAATTGTAACAGATATTTATGCTTTTCTTGATTTAATAATGTTTTGGGATGAACATAAAAATCTGAGCTTGAGAATTGTGCGTTGACCTTGAATAAGACTCTTACAAGACTTGATTAAAATTACATCTGTTGGCATCTGCAAAATCAATACTATCAATTTTATTCATATGTTAGTTAGTGCAGTGATGGTGGTTGTTTTGACATCCCATTAATATTATTTCATTGGGATTGATTTATGCTACTGCTAGTAATTTTTTACCAAGCTCAAAATGGTCTTTATATTTTTACATGTTACTAGCAGCTGACCAAAGACTTGAGAGTCCTTTGTTTTCTGTAAAGGCGATTGGCAATCATTGACATCTTAGCCCCAGAGAAATAGCCCAGCCATTCCATCACTTATTTGGTTGCGCATCTCTAGAATTCTTTTGCAAATCATTTAATTTTTAAAGTTACTCTTGTCTGATTTTGATTTGGTTTGATTTTCCTTTACCCATCTCCACAGTTTTAGTGATCTGGGTTTTTGGTAGAATTTTAAAAATGTGCCCGGACTCCTATAAAGAGCCAATTTTGAGTCGGGATCTTTAAATTAACTTGTGCAGAGTTTTGAAATCTGCATACAGTACCTCCTTTTATCATGCGCCTCCGGTAGGACGAGGTGTCGATCCACCTTCCTGGACTAGGGGTAGGTTTTACTCAAAAAAAACACAGGAGAATTTTCCAACCTCTAGGACTAGTATACATTACAAACCCATGACCTTTTGGTTGAGGCTGACACCTTGCCTCTGGACTACTGAATCCCTTCTTGTCTGATAAGTCATTCTATATTAAGTTTAATCTTTCACTAAGCTCTCACAACATACTAAAATACACAGCCGTTACTGATTTTTGACCGTTCACTCACACTACAAATTCTTAAACATGGCCAGTACAACTAGTACATCTAGTAATATCATTCTTAGGACAGGGACAGAAACAATCTGATAACAATAGCTTTTGTCATCTCAAAATACCATATTGATTGAGAATTTTAACATCAATATGTGAAAAACAAATTTGTGAAGCTTCCATGGGTTGTTATCGTTTCAGCAGCTCTTGGGTATTTTTAATATTAGTAGTGAGTAGTAGTATTAGCTCCTCAGCCCAGTGCCATGTGAAGGAATTGACATCTTTTTTTCCTGCTGAGCTACGTCTGTTTAGAGTGAGGGTACTTTCTGTGAATGGATTGGAAGCCCTGTGTTTGTTTATTTCTAACATTAACAATAACAGTCCGGGAAAATATGGGTGACCGTCAATTTACTGTCATACAAGGAGAAGATCAAGGTTTGCATGTTGGCGGATGCTCAGGCCATGATTTATTTAAATTGATAGTGTAATGGAATGTGTCCATCATTCCAGTTTACAGCTATACACTCTACTCAATACTTTTCTTATAATGTATCTATATAATTCCCTGCCAGTCATTCAGCCAATCTTCTTTTTACTTTCCTTATTGTATCATATGATGCCGGTAAATGCCATGAATGAAAGCTCCTGTGTTAACTTTCCCATTAAAAATGACATATTTGTCCTAGACTTAAAATTATACTCCTGTCATGTTGAATAAGTGTGACTTAACAATGTGACTTAAAAAAGGGTTCATTGAAGAAAAAAGTAATTCATGTAGAGTAAAGTAATACTATTTAGTAGTAAATAAATAAATGTCTGTTTGATTTACTTTTTTCATGATTATGTCTGATGTGAACCACTCAAGCATGTAACGTTTTGAAGACTTAAAAATGACACCTTTGAAAGCAATTTTGGATAACAATGCGGGTTGAATAAAACGCTACAATCACTCAAGTCTTTGTTAAGAGGAGAAAGTTCACTTTTTGAGAAACACTGCACAGCATGTTGTAAACATTAAAGTTTATATTAAGCCTTTATGAATGAATATCACAATAAAAATAACTTTCTCTTTAAACGTTAGCAATTGTTGAATTTTTATTCCAAATAAAATTTAACCATATTAAAATATGCTCCGTAGGCATTGTTGAATGACTTGCTGATTGGGTATTTCAACTATTTACTACTAATAGTATAAGTAGGCTACTAAGCATAAATTTAAAAAAAACCCACGAAATCAGTCCTACAAACAAAATAACCCCCCCCCCCCCTTCCCAAAAAAAAAGAAAAGGGGAAAACACAAAGAAACCCCCCATTCCTCCTCCTCCCGCCCCCTAAAGAGGGAAAGAAAAGAAAGCAATGTAATAATTTTCAAATATTAAATGAAGATCTTTGCATAGTTCATTATTATACATACATGTAGTGTAAACACAAATGATTAGTGGCAGTAAAGCAAAAAATCTCTACATGAAGCAAATGAGACTGCATGATTAAAATCAATTAACCCTTTTTATTTTCATGAGAAATAAGATTTTATAGTCCCGTGTCATGAAATTATTGAAACAGCATTTTTAACAAAATGTTAGGATGGATAAAAGGCAGCTACAGAATAATACAAATAGAAAGACACATTGTGATGACATTACATGAAATATATGTCATGTACAGTACAAATTTTATGGTTGTGATTCAATGTGGTTGGCAATAATACATGTGTACTTATTTCTTGATATTTGATACTAGGAAATGAAAACTTTAGATTTAATTGAAATTGTTGATGAAAGAAGAGAACTACAGTATTCATCTTGCACAAAGGTTCTTGAACTGAAACTGAAAGCTGTCACAGACAATGCAAATCTCTTTTGTATCGTTTCACCATTACATATCAATTAAGGCAATAAGTTTTTAGTAATTCTACTAAGATTACAAAATACTGTCAAGAATGAAATAAAACAACCAGTTTTGTTCTTTCTATGTGTGTTTCCATACTCATGAGGGGACATAAAATTGTCAATTACTACTGCTACTAGATAATCATTATTTGTAATAATTACATGTAAATGTAACGTATGTATTACTTTCAACTAGTGGCCTCTCTTTAACTTTTAATGTCCTTATGTGGCCATAGAAAAACATGTTTGCATATTGCTTCATCAAAAGAATTTTATTGTCCATTCATGTCTTTCTAAGTTCCTGTACATTTTCTCTCTGCCATATCACTTTAATTTAACGGGTTAAAATAACTCTAATTTAGCTTTGTTGTTGTTTGGATTGTGCTTTGGATCAACAGTGTCCTCTATCACACAGTGAAATTTAAGTTGGCATGTTTTAAAATCGTTTTTCTTTTTCCCTTCTCTTCTATTACTTCTAATTTTGTCATCTCCAGGTAATGAATTGTAAATGCGTTTGTAATATTGGTGCCAAAGAGTCGTGTACAAATTATGATCCATAGTGAGCTTCTAGAATCATCAGAAGTTAAAAGAATAAAATATCTTTATGCATGGTATCTGTGAAATGAACAATAATTGTAATTTAATTTTGATTTATGACCTCAAAAAATTCTTTTTCTTTGTGTTTGATTTATCAGTATCAAATGGTGGCCTTTTGCGTTTCATTTTATGCGAATTTGACATATGTTATATCCCATGGAGTTTGATGAGAGCTACAGTTTTTATTATGAGAAAATCATTTCAATATCCAGATTTGCTTTTAACCTCCATATAAAACTGTTGTCGACTGGTGCATTTCTATAACAGCTAAACCAATATTCAATATGATTAGGACGAACATCATGTAAAATAAACTAACATTACTTTATTGAAATGACATGCACAAAAAAAAGTGACAGTTTCAAACTAACACTACGTAAATTAATAATTATTTGTGTACTATGTCTGCCATCTTTACATAGTGATTAACATAATAAAAAAATAATAGACTTGTTTGACATTTGAGTTCTTTAATAATCAGAGATGGATTGGGAACTTTTAATTAATTTAATTATATCATCAATGTCTTACAATGCATTCATGGATGCTAAAAATCTATGTGAATTTGATTTCAAATATTCATCAATTTGATCTACTGTGACACTGTGAGTGTGAGTATCATTTTTTGGGTCTGTGTTTTTGTTTAGCGAGATGAGAAATGATAGTGCTATTTACTGCCTGAATTTCTGGCTTGACCTGTGAATTAAATAAAAAGATGAAAAATGCTTCTCGGTCTTGTATTAAGTAATACGTTAATATACATATTTTACTTTGTGTTGTTCTTAGACTTGATCGCAATGGGCTACATTTCAAGGAAGGTGAAAATGAAAACAACTGATACAATAGATAGAAATCCTTTCTCTTCACTTTTTTTTATAAAATAAAATAAATTTTCTTTTAGGTACCATTACTATAAGCGTTGGTGATTGTTTATCACAATTTTCAAAATTTTACGAGAAAATGCAGCAAAACCATTTCAGTTTTTAACACTTTCATCTTCATAATTTAAAAATAAATTGAGAATAAAAAATGTTATCAAGAATTCAAATTGAGTTGGAAATTGAAGGGCAAAACAAATGAGTGAAGGTATTGGGTAACAGAGACAACCCTTTGCATGACAAAACTTCACTGCAAGACCAGCTGTCAACATGATCTGCATAAGCTTGTAGTCAACACTAGGGCCTAACCTTCATAGACCAACAGTTATCCCCCTGCTTGAATGTCGCCAAGGTCTTTTAGCACATATGTGTTGCAAACTCTGTTATACTGCTATTCTCATTATATCGCCAATGTTGTGTCAGCCCCAAGACTGGCAGTATAAGAGGATTTGACTGTACTAAATTAATCTACTTATTCGTCTGGATCTTTCAGAAGACAAATTATCTGGCATTGGCATATAAAAATTACTTTACTTTACATGTACATTATGTCTGTTGCATGACAACACTACTGATTATGCACGAACCAGAAGGATTATCATTTCATTGTGACTGTAGGCCAAGATAGTGTATTTATTATATACATGTAGATAAGTAAGTTTCTTCAATGCCACAATGGCCCATAGAGTCAGAACGTATCTTGTTTTCTGTAGCATAAACAGGTGATAATTCACTACCTCCTGGACTGGACCCTATTCAACTCTGCACTTTGAGCGAGTGGGAAAATGCATGTTATTGTCAAATGTCTTTGCTAAATAACACAAAATCGGACATTAGCTTTGCAAGGATTTCAGAAGTAAAGTAAATCAAACTTTCTTTTAAGCCTAGAGGCTAGTTGAGCTGGAGCTTTCCCCACTTTTTGTACCATTACCCAGAAGTGTTGAATAATGACATGAAATAATATTAAAACCCCGTAGGAACAAAGACATGACAAACACAAAGGAATAGACAGAAATTTTTTGATCTTTGAATCGATCTCACAACCTCCTCATTAGCACCCATTGCCTCACCATGAAAAGAGAGCACAATACCAAGTAGTGGCTTCAATTCTATTGATGCCCAAAGATTTTTTTCTGTCTAGTCCCTTGTATTTGTTGTGCCTTTGTTCCTACAGGCCTTTAACTTTAATATTTCTCCATGTCCTTATTTATCTCTTTCATAATACTCCTTGCCTCACTGTTTGTCTTTTACCAGAACTGGCATTATATTATATAATACGTGACCAGGTTTTATTTCACAGCAACAACTGCTATCAACTAATAACCATTTCCATGTGGGAGAAAGTTGAGAGAAAAAATATGAAAAGCGTCTCTCAAAGATACCAGTCTTAGTGAAATCAGGATTTAAACCTAGGACCTCACATTACACAGTAGTCTCAAGTCTGACTGTCCACTACCAGATCATTGTGATGCTATGCATCAAATCAGTTGTGACATGGTCATGCAAACAATACTGGTGCCCCATGAGCCATGTATTGTAAATTAATACCTTGCATGAGTGAACACTTCCACTTTTAACTTCTGGACATCTTTTATACATGAAGAAGAGAGAAACAAAAATTGAGATTTAGATTTTGATGAATTTTTTTATTATTATTCTAAATTGCATTATTTATAACATGTACAAGAGAAAGTGATAAATGACTGATATACATAAATATGGCTATTACTATTAAATTTTCTTAAACACTATGTCATTTTTAGACTGCACTGTCTGAAGCTCCACCTTCACCCTGCACTTGAACCAGTGAGACAAAAGTTCTTCCGTGTATCCTTTTAAAAAGTACACTTGTCGAGGATGCAGTCTTTCCATGGAGACCAAGAACGATAAAATTATAAAGTTACTGCGTCGTTTGATGATGACCTCAGAAGCTAAGCTACCCGGCCATGTACCCTCAACAAACTTCCGTAAAACAAAATCTTCAAAGGTTATTTGTCCAGTCCTGCCTTCACCTTCCAGATTTGCTGTGGAAGAAAGAAACCAATATTGCTTACATTTCTTGAAATAAGAGAAAATAAAAAAATAATTTAAAAATGCCACTGATGAAGTGAATTTGGTAGTTTTTAAGCTATGTCCATAACTATGAGCTCATGCCACTCCCTTGGACTGCACTTTTTCATACTCATGCTTTATATTTCCCGCTTTCATTTGCCTAAGAAAAAAACAAAACAAAACTGTTCCAGTAGAAAATCGCATCTTACAAATATAAAAAATTGGAGCAGACAGAAGCAAAATTTGCACTATTCTGTTAAAGACTGTAAAAACTTGAAGAATGCAAAAAAAATTGGGCTGTATAACTAAGTATTATCAAACTATACAAAGCTTTCTCCCGTCTTATAAAAATAATATATGAAAATACTATGTAATAAAACTTATTAAAAGCTTTAATAAGCAAAAGCAAGACTAAACAGCAGTACAATTTTAAGCGAATTATCTATGTCTGTGTTTTTTTTAATAATCGGAAAAAAAAAGAGTAAAATTGTGAAAACAAAAAGCAGTGGATGCAATAAAGTTTGTGATCAAGAATGCAATTCACGACGGAGACATAAATAAAAGCAAATACCCCCTCCCTCTCTTACAAGTGTTCCAAGACAGCCACCCTTTCCTGACATAGATTCTGCTAGGAGGCACTGCCTGTTCATATGTCAAAGCCTTTCTTTTAAAAGGTGTTGTCTTTGGTACTCCAGCTCGGATATTTTTACACAGAAAGGAGTGGTCGTGAGTCCTCTGTATGCTAAAAAGGTTGATGGCAATGGTGCTGTTCGTATGAACTGAAACGAAATATGTATGAAGTACATAAAATACAAAGAATTAAAAATTACTAAATTGAACCAATAAATAGTAAAACATTTGTCTTCATCCCAGCGAATAGTGCTTCAAAAACCAAATGCTGTGACCCAATGAAAAAGACTGAATGTTTATAGACAAAACAATAATTCTGATACTTCATTTAAGAACCATAAGGTGCAAACTCCCTCTCGAACCCATGACTTGGCTTGACCATGTTAGGTCCACTGTCATATATATATGTTGCTACATTGGCATCAAGAATGGCTTCAGTGGCCGAGCAGTTAGGCTGCCTGACTGGGGATTGTGAGGTCCCGAGTTCGAATCCTAGCAAAGCCAAGTCCGATGTTGCGTTCCTTGGGAAAGACACTTAACACACTTTTCCCCACTCTACCCAGGTGCAAATGGGTACAAGCACTAGCTTGGGAGTAAAAACTTGCGTCAGACTAGCGTCCTGTCCAGGAGGTGATTATTGTCACCTGTCCCGCATCACGCTATAGAAACCAGGATAAGCTCTGGCTCTATGGGCCTTAAGGGCCTTGAAGGAACTTTTACATTAGCATCAAGACATTAAAAAACTAAATATATACTGACTCAACTGATTGGCATAAAAAACGCAAATTTTTGAGCATGTAAAAAATGTAAACTACATGCAACGCGAGTGAGTACTTTTTACTTGTCCGGTTGAAACCTGATCTGAACTTGCTTGGTCAGCCTCATTTAAACAACGCAGTGTTTTCATTGGCTTCTTGAGCAATAAACAATTAAATAGTTCAAACCACTCAGTAAGGAAAGCAAATCTTGTTTATGGATGGAGCAGTTCATTCCCTTCACATTGATACCATAAAAAAGCTCAGTATCGATTCTTTCATTAATATAATATTTTTTGAAACAATACAGGCCCAACTTTCAACACATTAGTTGTACCATAAAAACCAGAAATTTTGTTTAGAGCATAACAAATTGGTACTCATCTTAATCATCGAAAAGTACTTTATTCGAAAATGTACATTTGAGGAATTATTTTCAATATTAGCTAAGATTGGCAGTAAATTACGGGAGACATCCCGTGCACCTGTTTAAGAAAAGTGCCATCAGACATGAGTATAAAAGACCCGGGACAGTTGAAATAGGGTCGACAAGAAGTATTTGAGATCCTCTTAAGATTGTATGACGTTTCAAATATTAAAATATTCTTTTCTAGGTTTAAATGTGAAGAAAACATTCAAATAAAGGAAAACATTACTTTTAATGCGATTTTCTCAAAATGTTACTTTTTGACAGTGATCTGCAATTCCCTCTTTTATTTATTTTCCGATTGCCTCAAATTTTGGTATTGATGGTATCTATGAAGCAATACAAAATTTCTTTCAGTAGCGACTTTTGATATCTCTTCAAATTTTTGCAAAAAGAATGAGGCGTTTAGCTTCTACTGCCAATCTGTCCCATGATGCATTGCGCGATTTCCCAGATCGGTGGTAACTCTTTTGCATGGCTGTTTTTTACTAGTGCTATTCATTGTATGGTGACAGCAAAAGACGTATGCGCTGACTTTAACACTTAAATGTTATCTATCTAAACACGTGAATCAACATATATATGACTAGATTTATTTAGATATACATCATAAAATTGTAAGAAAATAGTTGCTATGACATCTTTGACATCCTATGCGCGTCATTTCATGGCTTATTCTTGCCAGTGTCAGCCGGGAGAGCAGAACGCTAGCTCTACTTATGCTTGCATTTTCACCATTTCGAACTTAAGAAATCTAGATTGCTCAAGACCGACTATCTTGTGTTGCCATAGAACAAGATTTTTATATCCCTCTTGTAAATAAATATGTCGTATCTCCCTGTGTCTATATCTATTTATATTAGGTTCTAGTTCTGGATGAAGATGTTCTTCTTTGCAACAAGTTCTAAAAAATGGGACACGAAAAAAAAAAGAATAAATTTCAACCTGTAAGATTGAGACATTTATTAATTTTTTTAGAGAATTTGAGAATTGAAAACAGACTTCACAAATATACTAAAGTGGTGTTTAGCTCGTTTCGGGTATTCCCGATTAGACCTCACCAGATTGGGTGTTGTAACACTTTTGCATCGCCGCATTTCCTCTTGAATGCAAAATCCTATAATACTTTCACATAGAATGTGAGACTGCATTTTTAATGAAACTCAATAATATAAACAAAGAAAATATATAAAGATAATATATTAATCTTGTTAAGTGCCAGTCAATAAGTTGGAAAAATATGAACATGTAAAATGTTATTTACTACTACTCTATTATAAACTTTCTAGTTTTGTTATTATCATTACAAATGGTCATCCTGTACATTCTTCTTCTTCTCTTATTATTATAATAATCAACACATATGCTAGCATTATTATTTACAGTATTAGAATGATTATTAACTAAAGCATAGATGGTAGCATAGTTATAATACAGCTTTTGTAATAACATATTATTTATGAATAATGACGTGGGGTACTCACTGCCCTCCTATTTTATTATAACGCCCCATTGTTTTGTGATTAAATTTGTCAAAAGTTGGAAAGGTTAATATAGATCTATGCATTTTCAAAAACTTCATAAAATCAAAACCGTTTAATTTATTGAAAATTGCTACTGGGTGCGGCTAGATATTGAACCAAATAATGTGTGAACAAAATTATAGCAAAGTTTGTTAAAAACTGAAAAAACCTATTTGAATTGAAGTTGTGGGTATTATCGTAATGAAAATCCAAGATGGTGGCATTTCTATGGCAACCACATGATAAAAAAATATTTTTACATCGTGTACAGCTGTTTTAGACATGCCGAGTACAACGGTAGTGGTTAAAATTGTCTCCTATATATGAAATAATTCTTAAACACATGTTCAGGACCCCCCCCCCCCCCCCCACCCAAATAAATGATTTCCAGGTAACACAAGGAATGGTTGACCAGATAGGAATACCAAAGACAAATTTCTAAAAAGGAATCCAGTGAAAATGAAGACACTCCTTAAGAATTGATGTCCCATTTAACACGGAAGTGAATGCAACTAAAAAATGGCCATGTGATTTTTAATTTGTTATGCTAAAAATAAAATTTACTATTATACATTTAAAAGCATTTTATGGAGTATCAATATAACTAATTCTAAATGACTTCTATTCAGGGGAGAAACCCATCTGAACACCTCCACCCCCCCCCCCCACTACACCTTTTTTCCGTGAAATCAGGGAAGTTCCCCCTGACCCCCCCCCTTATTTTCACTTTATTCTCATTAAAAAATTTAGCGACGGTATTCCGATGTGCTTAAACATTCCTTACCATAAATTGATTATCTAGGAGCATTAAAAAGGGGAGGTTCAGGGTCTTCGGTTTCCCCCTGATGTGAGAGACTAGTGGAAAAACAAATCCAAATGGGGGTGATTGAAATACTTGTATATCAGATCGATAATACTACATGGCATTTTAAATAAAATAAACCCTGGCCAGTTTATCTAGATGCATTCACTTTCGGGTGAAACAGGACATTAGGCCTAATTCTTATGGAGTACTAAAACATTTGTTGATGGTATTCTAAAATCTTATCTAGTCAACCATTCCTGTAGGGACATCGGTAGCGAGGTGTTGGAGCAGGTGTGATATGGAAAGGTAGTTGAGGAGTGGTGTTCAGGGTCAGGGATGGTGATAGTTGATTCCTCATCTATCACTGTGAATGGGAGTCATTCCAGTTTCACCGTGAAACGGTTTGGTTTTATCTTTAGAGTAACCGACTAAAGAGAAATTTACCTGATTAAATAATTGTGACATTGTGGCGTTCTACAGATCAGCGCAATCAAGGGGAGGAAAGGTGAAAGACTGAATTATAGTATTAGTTAGTAGTTTTCTGTACAAAACCAACATGCGGACGAGAAAAGCGAAACTAGACCTCTATCATCACATAAATTGTCTAAAGTCAAGTTGGTCGAAACTCTTCAGCGTCACGAGAGAAATTCAAGTCTTTTCAGCAACGTTCCATTCATTGGGCTGCTATTTCCGTACATCCAATGAAAATAATCAATACAAATATCAAGGAACTACGTCATGTACTGTTTCGGCCATGTTTTTGCTCTGAGGCAGGTTACACGTCCATAGAATAAGAGTTACAAAATCCACAACTCAAATTTGACATCCTGAATTACGTTAAACTGCTGAGAGGTATGGCCTTTTCCACGTCTCAATCTGAATAATTATTTAGTTCATTGTCATTGTAAAGCTTGTGTTTAAAAGGAATTAATAATGTAATGTCCAGCAGTCTGGACTCTGAACCACTGCCTTGACACAGGTTACTTGACATGGCACTTTGGTTGGATGGACAGTTGTGAAAATGAAAAAAGTTATTCTGTTCTTGTCTTCTCCTATCGTAAATGGGAAAATATTGTCTAAAACTGATAAAGTAAATAGCTCTATATATCATTGTCCATTGACGTGCGTGTATCACATTTTTTAACACGTATTCTCATTTGACTAAGATTTCTGGCTTGAAATCAGGGCTAAAAATTATATCTAGATCTAGATATCTAGATCTAGTTAAAAGATAGACTAGATCCAGATGTATGCCAACCTCAGCCTTATGGTTCTCTATGTAAGTTTCAAGAACATTGTTACTTAGATCTAGATCTATATGTTAAAATAGTGTAGAGCTATATTCTAGATTTAGATCTAGATTTAGATCATAATAAATTAGATCTAGAAGTGCAGAATTTCGATGTTTTATGATCTATTTAAATTATAAATTGAAACAATATTTAATCTAAAAACGTCTAGGTCAGCTTTAAGATTAGATCTAGATCTACATTATTTACGAACTAAACTAATGCGGAGGGAGTGGCGATGAACTATTTTATAAGGGAGTATGATAGATCTAGATCTTAATATTTTCAGCCTTAATTCCCTTGGTAGTTTACCACTAGGGAACTCTTAATGTTTTCCTTCCTTTTAACCATTGAACCCAAGTAAAACTCACGATGTTACCGGAAGTGACCTTCTTACAGTGAGGGGTTGCCCCAGCCATTTGCACGAAAAAAACAAGTGTGTACAACGAGTGAAGCTAGGATTTAAACTTAGTTTGAACAATGAGTTCACGTTTACAGATGTTAAAATACCTAGGCCTATAAAACATGCTTTTTCTGTATGTTGAAAGAATAAGGAATTCATATTGAGATGTTATTGCAACAAGAGAAACTTAAAGTAAGGACTAAACAACAGTGATGGCTGTATAATCAACTTAGGCTTGCACGAATGTGTTGAATGGGAAACGTCACTTTGACGAATGATAACAAGGCTACCGGGAAAGCCACTTACAAGCTTAAAATAGATTGTAATATCATTGGCCTTTGTTTACCTATGAACTCAAAGGTCAAACTACGTCATTTAAGGAAAGTGGAAATTTCCATTAAAGAAGCCTAGGTGTCTGGCCCTAAATATAGGGCCTGTGCGCTTCCCATGCCAATGACGGCGGCCCTAAATATAGGGCCTGCACGCTTCCCGGGCCAACTGCCGGCACTTTTCTTGGGTTGACCCGCGTGGAGCTACCCATTTCATTGCAATTACGCACTGTGTTCGCGATTCACTTTGTCTAGACGATTCCTACGTCAGTGCGTTCCGGGATTGCCTGGACCTTATGGCTGGTTGTGTTTTTTGTGCTGTATTATATTCTGATAAAGTTATTAAAAAGTAAATAAGCCAAGTAATACTGTTGAGTTTGGAAGAGCTGTCCTAAAGTCTAAAGCCATGATTATAAATAAAGAGCAAAATACGGTTGGCACATACGTGGACAGTGTGGTCAATTTGTGTAAGAATAGCCCCAACAATACTTCAACAATCGTGTCTGAATTACAAACATTGTCTCTTTGTGGCATAAATAACCCTCCCCAAACCCCTCGGGCCTACGCTATTTACAAAATATACTATTTTCGTGTATAAAGGGGTGGTCAAGACAATTCACTTCAATAAAGTCCTTTCAATCTCTGTAACAGAAGAGTCTTATTCTTTGCACCTTGAAACCTAACACCTCCTATTTACAGACTCTACTAAGATTCGCTAATCCATGAAGCAAGCATCGGGTCTTCTCTAATATGATTGACTGACCAATCAGAACGTTAGTTTTAAGCTTTATTTCGAGTCAATGAGTGGAAATACAATGAAAGTAGACACATTTTGAGTGCATCCCCGATTCACATGGAAATATTCTGTCTTCACGCGACACGGTTTGCAGGAGGAAGACGGCAAGAGCCGACTTTCGCGCTACGCGGTTTGTTTAGCCGGTCGCCGCACCACATGCGTTTAATTCCTGAAAGCACTGTGGAACCTCTCTTATTGTGAAATCCTGGTGGATTGTAAAATTGTCCTGATTTTCCCAATTTCGCCGGGGACCTAGGGACTTTGGTTTTCCCATGGCATTTTGAGGTACCTAAGAAGACATAGTGGATGTTAAATCTCATCGCGTGTTCACCCTTGTGATTGGCAGGCAATGGAAAACTATGATAGTGTACAAGTCTGCCTTCTAACTTGCTAAGCACCACCCCATGTCGACACCATCCTGTATTGTTAGGTGCCCGAGCAAGGACAGGCTCCATGCCTGTTTTCACACCTTCGCAATAGATTTCTGGCTTTTATGGTCATCGGGAACTGGCACTTGCGACATTTTTAATGGATGATAAGCAAATTAATTGTTATCTATGGCCACTATTAGAGTATAGAAGACACAATAGGGTAGTCAGAAAATTTACAGCTATTTTAACCCATATCATTACACGCTGTATGTTCATGATTCACTGTGCCTGCATGATTCGGACATCACGACTCATGGTTGCCTCTGGGTCTACTAATGGCTGGTTCTTGTTTTGTTGCTGTGGTGTAGATTAAAAATCCACATACTTTATAATTAATGTAAAACCTAATGTTTTGTTAAGTTTTATTAGTAAATAACCCAAATGACATTTTTTGAGTTTGGAAGAGCTGCCCTAGAGAGATGATGAATAAGAACAGATATTGTGTATTGTTTCTGTGTATAATGCATTCTTAGTTCCACATTTATATGATTTTTCTCAACAGTCACCAACAATGTTTGTATGGGAGTGGTTTTCCTCTATGCTGAATTTTTTAGGTAAGTTTCGTCTTCTGTAGTGTTATTGGGGATCACATTGTAGACAGTAATGTCATGGATTGGAAACATGTTTTCACTATGCCTTATATTGTTATGTCCTTGGGAAAGATACCATTTAACACATTTTCTTTGCGCCATCCAGATGCAGACATATACCAGCTATAGCTAAGAGGTATTTCATCTGCTTGATTAGTATGTTGTCTGTTTTGCTTAACATTACAGAAACCTCTATCTACTTTTAACTTTTAAAGGGCTGGCTTGAACTTTATTTTTATGTCTATAAACAAATTTGTACTTTCTTTCATGGAGAAATAGAGTCCTTTGACGATTAGAAAAAAAATAAAATATTTGATAATGCCTAAAGTACTGTTGCTTCAATGATGAAAAGACAGGTTTTTTTTACTACATTTGAGGGGGGCAGGGGATTATGTTTCATAGGGGTGACCCCTTTCTTAACCCGTAGTATTTAATAATTTTTCATTATATGTGCAGACCTGCCAGTTATCCCGATTTAATCAGAATCATTCCAATTTTTTAGCGATAATTTGCGAAATTCGATTTTCCATTAGGCCATCCCGATTTTTTTGTAATACAACTGCAGTCATTGCCTGGACGGCATTGTTCCGCATATTCAGGGTGCGATTTTTGTTTTTAATCAGCCAATATCCGGGTGTCGTGCCTATCCAGCAATCATGTTATTATGGGTAATGGTGTATCGATTTTTTCGCTGATATATTGTTCTCTTTGTCCATTCTTCAGAGTACTCGTGTTGTACTTGTTTGTGATTTCAAAAATTGTTGTATGATTACGTGTTATTGAGGCCTACCACGATTACTAGAGCCTTGAATTTCAAGCTGATCAAGCAGAAGGCTTTGCTGATATTCAATGACTTGTTAGATCTAGATCTAAAAGTCCCTAGTATTAGGGACGTCTAAATCTAGATCTAGATGATCTGTATCTGTACTAAGTAGATCTAATAGATCTAAATCAAGTCCAGACTAAAATCTCTGAAACAATGTGACTCCTCCTGCAGCAAAGTGCGATCACATGCGTGTCAGAGAGAGAGAGAAATGTTGTGTGTGTGTCAAAAGAAAGAAATAGAGAGCATTTTCGTGTGTTTTGTGAGATCGCGAGTGTGTGTGTTAGAGAGGGGGTGAGCAACAATTTATGAAGTGAAAGGTAAATGCAAAGAAGAATAGAGGTTGGATGATAATTGACAGGTATGTCATGCAGGTATATCTGACCGGTTAGCAGGAGTGGAGTGGGCATGTGTGTGTGAAGAATGTGAAAATATGATAGCAATGATTAGCAAGATAAGTGACCACTGATGAGAAAGAGAGAAGTGAGTGTGTCTTCCACTTCCAGTATTTAAACAATGAGTGGGAAGGAGGCAACTGTAATGCTGATTTAGTACTAGAATTCAGGTTTTATTTGGGGGGGGGGGGGCTATTATAATGGATATTTTTACTTGGGGAAAGGCAGAACCACCGTCAACAATGACCTTATTTTATTATTATTACGTTCAAGATTAGGCGACCGGCTGACTCTATACCTGAAATGTTCATGTATCCTGATTTTTTTGTATCTAGGTCCTGATTTTTAAAAATTTAGAGTGGCAGGTCTGTATATGGATTTAGCAAGGGTGTTTTATTTACACTGATATATACATGTTGTTATTCAACAGTAAATATTTTTTTCTTTGAAATACAGTGGTCTCTGCCTAAGAGGTCGGCCCTCAGGAGACCACAAAAATGGACCTCTTAGCTGTATGGTCTCTAGGGCAAAAACAGGATATAATCTAGATAATTGTCACCTAAGGTTAATCAGTCAGATCTTTATGCCTAGACCTCAAACTCCAAAGGGGAGGGAGAATGGAGCAGTGTATGTTTCCTTAAAAATAGAATTCATTCTTTCTCTTTTCATTCTGATCATAAAACTAGGTCTACAGAGCCATTGCATCAAAGAATTTGGCCTAATTTCTTTGCAATTTAGATTATTATCAGTCCTTTATCAATGAAAAAAAAGTTCTTATTCGCATTGGTTATTGCAGTGCCTTTGACCTTGTCAAGATGTTCCAATATTGGTGACTGGTCTGCAAGTGTTGTATGTTACTAAGAATCATAGATGTTAGTTGCCTCCTTCATTTGATGAATGTCTGGAGCATAACAATGACGGGGATGGAAATCTGTTACATGTAAAAAAAGCAGCTTCTTAGGCAGAGTCCATTGTATTGAAATGAACTTAATCCTCTCCAATGTAAAGGTTGCTTTCCTTTGTATGTAGCATCTATATATGTTAATTAGTCTACACTTATGTTGACAACAACCAATTTTTCTCTATAATTTTTAATAAAAGGGTTTACTCGCAAGGCTGGTAAACTTGTCCTTTTAGGACTAGACAATGCAGGAAAAACTACTCTACTGGGTATGCTTAAGGAAGGGCATATCATTCAACCTGTTCCAACCCTTCATCCCAGTAAGTGATTGAAAATGTTACCAGTTGAACGAGACACACTAAGAGCATGGACAGCATGTGGCCTAAATCAGGTGTTGCTTCATTATCACAATTGTCTCCACAATGATCAACTGGCTAGGGGGTCATATATCGGATGATTCACACCAAGAAAAGCTAAGACTTTGAGATATGATTACTTTTCGAAGCCGTGGTAGTTTTTTTTGTACTCACCCGATATATGTAGTAGCAGTGCTTGGTACGTTGATGTGGATGATCTTTGTAATGATCACATCCTGTGATCCTTATCCTAGCTCCTTGGGCAATGTGATGCCATTCAGATTTATAACAGGTTTTTTCTTTTCTTTTTTCTCTCCTTTTGTCTTCGCTTTTAAAAAAAAAAAAATATTGGGAAGGAAGAGGGGGATTATGTGAGGAACAGATTTTACATATGAAGGTCGTCTTTATTTTTCAGTTTTCTCAGGCCTTGTTAATTCTCCTAAAATTCTCTCCCTTGCTTCATTGATAAGTAACGTTTTACCAAACCATCTAAAGCACCACACACAAAAAACAACCCGAGAAATACCCAGAAAAAATGTGGTTCAGTTTGTCTATGAATAACTTTAAAAAAACCAACTCAAAACCTGATATGCATTGCATGGCTTTGTTTAACCCCAAACCATATCTGTGTTTCTCTGCCCATCTCAGGTTTATGGAAGAAATCGGGTAAATTAGTATTCCTTGGATTAGACAATGCAGGAAAAACTACTCTCTTACACAGACTAAAAGATGATCGAATGGCCCAGCATGTCCCTACTTTGCACCCAAGTAAGTTTTACTAGCATTAATGATTTGATTTGTCATTGGTAAGCAGTAATTGAGTGATGTGTTTGCCAAAATTAATTTCGTGCTTACGCTCACTGACAAAATACATACTAATAAAGTAAATGCATCAGGACTGTGTGTGCCTTGTCGATTACACAAAGCAATTTTACAATATTTGACTAGTTCTAAAAATGTTCTCTTCATCTTGCTTTGATTGTCAAATTCTTTCTTCCGGCTTCCAATTTCCGTCATGAAAAGAGAAATCTTTCAGAAGAAGAAAGAGAACAACTGGATTTGATGAGTGCATAACACAACTTTTTTTTTCTGCCTGGGCGTGCTTTTTTGCATGAGAGAGAGAGGATAACAAATAATTGAAGATAAAGATTTTCTGACTGTTTGGCAAATTTTGATTTGTTAACATTTAAGCATGTATCATAAGACATTTTGTGGGCTGAGGAACCATTTGCCCCTTGAGCACAGGCAGATGGTTAAATTAAATGCTAGATTACATTGTAACATAAGATATCTGTTTTTGAATGGTGAATGAGAAAAGCGTTCTTTTAAGTAGCCAATGGATAGCCTCATCAGTGATTCAAGACTCACCTCAATTGTCTTAGATTAAAGGAGAATAAAATGAAAATGTGCAATAGGCAGCTGTAAGTAAATCAGTGAGTTAAAAAGAACAAACAACTTTCCCTAAAAGACACCTGTTATTAATTACGTTATTCTCCTTGTATAACTGGTACTGGGGGAGCTGCATCCACCGAGATTGCATGCAATGAAATGTCGGTTAAAAAAGAGGCCAATAGAAATACTCCCTTTTCCTTCTTTATTCTCTTTGTGAGCAAATGACACATTCAATGAGGATCCGGCATGGGTAGAGTCGCCTACAACGAGGTTGTGCTGGTCGATAAAGGCTGTGAATCCATGACTTTTCACTCAATTCACTTCGCTTCATGAAACTTTCTTACCAGCGAGAAGCAGCCTAAACACCCAAGTCATTGATTGATGCTTCACTGTGTGCGTGTTTGGGGGCGAAACTGGTGACTTGTTAATTGTTAACAGCCAGGCTAGGTTGTGTAGTGGGAGCAAAGACACTAGAACACTTAATTGTTCCACTGTACATGTAGTATTGTTGGTGTGAGTGAGTGGTAGATTGGCTAGTGGGAAAAAGCGCTGGACCAATCAATATAATTTTAATGACCAGCATGATCTTGTTAACGTTAAAGGCCGAGGGGTTAGGTTAATAACTAATTTTCTCTCTGTTTCTCACTTCTATGGCGTGCTAGCGTTCACACCTGTAACTTGCTGTACCGTCACTTCATTCTGATTTATCGAAATGGCATCTACCTCTACATCAAAACCCATAAAGCACAAAGGCCTTTCCTTTGAAATTAAACTAGAAATAGTCGATGCTGTTGAAATGGGAAGTAACTTGTTGACTTTGCATTCAACGAAAGGTCTCATACACGGAGGATTTAGCGACAGTCTGGACAACCTCGTTGAATCCGACTCCCACTGTACTTAAGTGAAAGTTGTTTGTTTGTTTTTTATTCATTGATTTACAAACGGGATGCCTATTGTACATTTTTATTTTTTGGCAATCAAAGGGACAAACAAATGCAAAGGAAAACAATTTTAAAATGACAGCACAGTGTACTTAAAGGGAAGATCAAATTTCAATCTAATTTGACAGCTATTTATTCTATTCCCAAATGCAACAGTAGCAAAATAGACTGTTTTCTTCTCTCTCAAAGGGTTGTGATTTTTATAGTGACCACATTAGTAATAGTATCAAATAACATTGCATGAACTAATATTATGTACACTCAACATATTTTTAGGCATGTCTAACATTGATGAATTTCTGGTACATAACATAGTTTACATCAAGATTGCCATATATGTTGTCTTGAAGAAATATAATCAAAGTGCTAAACACATTTCAAATAGGGACAATTAATAACTGTTTGCAATTTGTCTGTTAAAAGAAAAAATTATTGATTGTTCTATGTTTCTTTGAATACATTCAAGTGCATGTGAATCTTGATTTTTATTTAATGTTCTTTTGACTTTTCTGCACTTTTTTTCCCTCTCCAATTTGTTAATTGCAGTCATAAGATCTGCTTCTTGATTAAACATTTACATTAGTGTCTATCATGTTCATTCTGTAGATCAGCATGCCTAATAAACAGTACTTGAACTGTAAAGTGTTTATAAGGAAAGGAAACTTTATGCTTTGCATTCACAAATCAAAGCATTTTATCCTGTGAAACAGGCAGTCAGTGGTTGTCTTTTAATTCATGTATGGTTAGTTCTCGCTTCTTCTCAGTCTTACGCAAAGAAATATATGTTAATTTTTTTTTACCTCTCTACATTCAGCCTCTGAAGAACTATCAATGGGAGGAATGAAATTCACAACATTTGATCTTGGTGGCCACAAGCAAGGTAAGAAAATGAGGAAAGCTATTTATCTACCTCTAATATGTGAGATTTGGCCTAAATTCTTAAATGTGTGTTTGGGTGTGTATAAATAATTATTTAATCACGCAGAGGTTATGGTTGAAATTGTATGGAAATAATGTCCTCGTTTTAAGACTTGTGTTGAACTATTTGTATATAATTACTGCCTAAATGCCCACCGGCATACTGCCTGTTTCTCCTTAATTCCCGTAATTTCTGTGAAACTATTTTTTATTAATAAATTACCTCTCTAAATGCCCGTTTCAGGGTTCCCAAGCGTCCCATGTAATGTGGACAGGGGACAGTAATATTGAGGAGATAAGACTCCGTCAAACCAATTACGACCAGAAAGGGAGATTTCTCACACTAATCACATGAGTCGATTTTTCGTGTTAGTCGATCTTTTAATCAAGGTTCCTTGAACTTGAACATCGACTTAATCAGCATTCCCTGTATTAAAGAAAAATAATGGCTCCTGCTTTCAATGGAATCCATGGCTAGCCCTTCTAAAGGCTTGCAAATCAGCTACAACTGTCACTCTGACTAACTCGGTCAAGCACAGTTTGTAGACACAAAGTATTTGTTTAATTTAATTTTAAAAACTATGAGAGGACATTTAAGTAAAGACTTTCAGAACATTATAGTGAAAACTCCTAGTCTTAGTGATATACCTTTCTCTTTCAGTTTAATTTATACTGTGATTAGTCTTTGAACTGTAGAGTAGTGGCTGAATCAAGAATCATGGTTTATTTTTTTGTATAGAAATCTAAGATTTATTACATATCAGTGCATTGGCTCTAATTTAAAATTGCATTCTATATTGTTTGTCATTCCTGTTATTTTTGTGTCCTTGCCATATTCTAGTTACGGTACATTTGAAATCCAGAAAATATTTAGAATTTTAAAAATTAATACAAACAATAGTGATGGCTAGGTGTGGGAATGAGAGAATAGCCTACTTTGTGTGCACGACTATGAATTTATCAAATACATCGGTCAGTCTCACCGTCCTTCATTTCACCTCCCTGTGTCCCTCATTTTGACTGTTCAAACTGAGCAACCCTGCTTTTTGAAAAGAAGATTTCCCCCTAAATGCCTGACTTACGGGCAACTGCAGGTATATTCTCCGCCAAATTTTCACAAAAGTATGTCCGTAATTAATTAAAAATTCTTCTTTTTAAAAAAAATCATGAATGTAATCCCATCGCTAATAGGGCTAATTTTATTTAAGGGGATATATTGGAATCAGTGCAAAAATTGTAGTAAAAGCACAAAACTTGGCTATATTGTAGCTAATACTAATAGAAATGATTGTTGATATAGGATCACTTTTAGAATGTACCCTGAATGACCAAAACTGACCAGTGAAATGTTCACTATATTTGTAATATTAAAAAAAAAGTTCCTGGGCTGACCAAATTTTGAGAACAAATTGTATAATCGGCAATATATACTTCATGGAAGGGCAGAGTAAAGTTATCATAATGTATTGACAAGCGCAAACAAAACGATGACCGTTTGACCGTGAATGACCAACCCTGACCAGTGAAATGTCCACTTTATTTGTATCTCAAAAAAACCTTCCTGGGCTGACTAAATTTTGAGAACAAAGTGGTTGATTGTTAATGAATGTTTTATGGAAGGGTAAAGTAAGTTTATCACAACTTATTATTGACAAGCACAAACACAGTGATGACCATTTCACCAATATTACTGAATGTCCGAGTGAATTGACCATAAGAACAAATTTATACAAATTTGAACAAAACTTTGGAACACAATGCCAATGTTGTTTCCCTATACTTCCCAATGAAGAGGATAAAACGATAGTGATAATTCATTAACTGACCAGTATAGAAAAAAAAACCCAACATAGTTAAATGCTGAATGTTTCAATTTGTGATAACAATTAATATTTAAGTTCAAGGGAATCTTTTTCTAACAAGCACTGAAATTATGAGGAAGAGAAACGCAAGAGAAAAATTATTGTGCCGTGTTCATGGTCACAGATTTACCATAATGACCTTGCATTTTTCTTCCACACGTCATGTGTACAGTGCATAGGGTGATGGTATTAGGAACCCATGGTAAGCAGTTGTATTCTGTTTTAAAGTTTGCTCTTGTTTACAAAGAAAGGGACCCAATTACATAAGAACATAATAATTATCTTACACAGTGCTGGAATCTACAAAAAATAGTCATAAATCAACTTTGCATTGCTATGTCACTCACACAGACATGATTGCACACAGAAACATATTATGCGCGCGTAAAGAAACACACATAAAATTTACATTTCATACAGCACAGTCTTCTACTTATTCCATATTGGGACTTCGGTCATTTGAGCTCCGAGCGAACTCTTAAAAGGGCAACCATCGTCGTTACTTTCCTCAAATGGCTTGAGGCCAGTTACGGATACCCGCTGCTCAGTATTATGGTAATTGGGGGCCCCATAGCTACACTAGGTAGAAAGAAGCCCCCATTTCAATGCCAAATATGGATTAGCCCCATCTTGAGAGCAGGTTTGCTGTTGGTCACCAAGTGGAAGAATCCAGTCATTGTTGAGCTGGGCTCTAATTAGCTTTGCAACCGTTGTGACAAGACAGGAAGAGTGCTCCGGCCAGGGATGTCATGAAGACTTAAACTTATGTCCCTAGAAATCTACGACCTCTTCCCCGAGGCAGCGGTCTGATGGGGGCAAACTAGTTCACTATTTAGCAATCCTCAGCACAGTGCAGTCCATAGCTCTTACTTTTTTTGTTGTAGTTACATGCAAAACCCTACACAAGAGCACAGTTCTGTACAAGGTAATGCAGCTTTCCTGCAGCAACAAGTTGCTTTACACGCTTTATGGCAGCCACACTCAATTATTTCCTGACAGGATTTGAATTTTTCAGACAAAGGTGTCCAGATTGGAGCAAGGCAATATTCTTTGAAGATCCACCTCCCAGTCAGGGGGGTTTTTCGTTTGATCTTGTCGCTGAAAGAAATGTTCTCTAAATATGGCCAGCTTAAAAGGCTGCACGTTAGATGTGCTGTAGAAGTGCATGTTGCGTAGGTGGGATTCGGGCCGATACTTCTACCTTTCCGAGCCAAGAAGTTCCTTCGCAGGTTGTTAATTGACTATATTGAGGTGGACTTGCCATAAATCTGAACTGAACTTTTTTCTTGTCAACAAGTATTCCAGTTCAACTCAGGTTGAAACATTTGATATTGTATGAAACATTGTGGTCGCAAAGGGACTGGACTTCCAAACGGACCAAGCGTGGGCTTTTTGTATTCAGATTTTAAGAATCTTTTAACCCCTGTAAGGCTGACCTCACGAGGCTTCTGCACATGGCACCGATAAGTTTTCTCGCCCCGCTGATGAGGCTGTCGCACTTGACCACGACGTACCTGTGATTATTGTGATTGTTTTTGATCTTCGCTGAATAAGGTGGCATAGCGAGCAATTCATATTGTTATTGTCATCGTGTTTATATTGCATTGTTTACTAACAATAACATCTATTACAGCCTACTGTTATTAAACATGAAAAGGAATAATACTGCAGTTGGCCCATTACTAATTAAGAGGAAATATGAAAGGTATACTACTAATAGATAGAAAACAGGTCAGGACAAAAATCTTCAGTGTGCCCAACCTTCATAAGCAACAAGGAGACATAGAAACAAATAAACACTAAACAATGCTGAACGAAACTAATACTAATAGAGCCATTGGTGCAACGGCCCATCGATGTTCATCAATAGAGCAAGCCTCATAGCAACAATAAACAAAAAGAAAAAAGAAAACGAAATACAACTGCCATAAGAGAGACGGAGAGAGAGGAGGAAGGGATAGCAAGGGCGAGAGAAAGAGGAAAGGAAACAAGAAGGAGACATAAAGAGAACACGAAAGATAAAGAAAGACGAATAGAGAGGACAGAAAATGAGAGAGAATAAGAAAGAGAGATGAGGTAATATATAGAGTGGTAGGGTGCATGTGGCTGCATGGTCAGGCTTTACTCCAGTCATTCAATAATAGCGTGGCTGGCTTTGTCGAATTTTATGTAGTAGAGTTTCAATGAACAACATTTATCTGTATTTCTAAAGGAATCATTTTCATTCTCACATCTAAATAAAATGATGGAACTATCATACTAGAGGAAATGTCCAACCGCCTTTCGCTAATCCCATGACCTGAGTCCAATGTGCATAGATAGGTAACTTATTCCCATGATGAAAGAAACAGGCCCCATGGTTTATTGCTTTCACAAGTATGTATCGCGCCAGCTGCGGCAACACGCTCTATCCCAGACCTAACACCTCTCCTCAGCTACATGCATCCCATGCTTTTGAAAAATTCCTCCCTACCCTATGTCTGTTACTAGTATCACCCTCTCTTCTCCTTTACAATGACACGAGGGACCATCGTTTTGTATTCTTGGCTGTTCCCTTCCTACTGTTCATTAGTAATCCACCTCCTCTCAAACAACCCCACCCCTTACGCAATCCAGTGGTTTTTCACATCTTCCCTCCACTTCTGGATGTAAGTCTCTCTTCTTAGCCCTTTCTATACAGTAGGAAGATAGCCTTGTAGTTTCTAATGTCTATACACTTCAAATAGCCGCCCTTCCTCTTATCCAGATATCACATGTCATCATGACCATCTGAAATGGACCTGTTTGAGAGATCAAAGTTTCTTTGTTGCTGGTCACTGAACTCAGATGAAAGTTTCATCTTTCCCTTGTACTTTCAACACTCTAATCTTTTCATTCTTATGTCAAAAAGAGGTGGAGATGTATTTTGACGTATGTGACGTTTGACAATATAACCATCAACACAATGCTCCCGCTGATTGGTCAACCCTGAACATGGTTTCTTTCTATTGACTGAAGGTCACACCCTCCATTCAGGCTGACCATAGGTGTGCAATGTGATTGGCAACTGTTATCTTTTATTTATATCAATCACTATTTCTTGCTTGTGGGTGGAGCTTCTTATTAAAGTAATTGACATCTGTCATACGAAGACAAAAGCCTTTGGTCTTGTTCACTTTGCAGAGGGTCCACAGCCTGCATTTGAGATATAGCTCCTGTGTGTTGTATCTCTCTAAGAAATATATTGATATAAAATATATATTGATATATAAATGAACAATCACTTTTACCCCTTTGAATAATAGACTTTCTCTTAAATAATATTGACAATAATTCATCAAAAGTAGATACTTCAAATAGTATATTTGTGGTAATTAAAATGAGTACCAACTTAATATACTTTAGCCAAAATTTCCAGCTTTTATGGTACAGCTGATGTGTTGAAGGTTAGGCCGGTATCATTTCTAAAAAAAAATCATATAAAATGAAAGAATCGTTACTGGGCCTTTGTTATGGTATGAATGTCAAGGGAATGAACTGTTCCATCCAGCAGTGCAATAAAAAGAGTTTTGTCCCATTTGTGGTAAAACTGCCTTCCTTCTCAAACCCCCCCCCCCCCCCACCCCGTCAGTGGCTTTCATGGTTGACAGGGGCATCAAATTAAGTGCTTGAAAGAAATAGAAATTTATATGCTGTGAAAGTGATATTGTATCGAATTCATGATACAAAGAATTAGGCTTGGGAACAGAGTAAAAAATAAAAAAATAAAAATTTATTATTACTTCACAGACCATGAGTTTTAATAAAGATACTTTTATTATTAAAAAATATTATGAGCTCTGTAAGCAATCTTGATCCAGAAATTTCAAAGTTATGTGTGTGTTGTATTATATATATATATGAAGGGGATTTCTCTCTATCTTGTTCTTTATCATTAGACTATTTCATTCATTTCCTCACTGTACTTTTCATTTAAACTTTTATGGTATTTATTATTTTTACAGTAAGAAGAGTATGGAAAGACTACTTTCCTGCTGTGGATGGAATTGTATTTCTTATTGATTGCCATGACCGACAACGATTTGTTGAAGCCAAAGCTGAACTTGATGTGAGTGATTTTAGAACATTCGTTCATGACAGTTTCTTGATAAAATATATTTCCCAGAAACTCCAAAATTTCAGCCCATCACAATTGTTTTCTTGTCTATTAAGACATTAATGTCGATTCTTGCTTCCATGCCTAAATTTCCATACAATAGAAGACATTTTATAACACAGAAATGTTGTTTCAGTATCCAGGTATATATATGCGTTAAGTTGAAGATGATTTTTTAATGTGACAAATAAGGTCCTCCTAGATTTGTTGATAGTCTCCCAGAACACAGAATCTCCAACAATTGTAGATAGTCTCCTAGAACATGTCTTAGAATCTCAAACAATTGTAGATAGTCTCCTAGAACATGTCTTAGAATCTCCAACAATTGTAGACAGTATGCTAGAACACCTCTTAGAATCTCCAACAATTGTAGACAGTATGCTAGAACACCTCTTAGAATCTCCAACAATTGTAGACAGTATGCTAGAACACCTCTTAGAATCTCCAACAATTGTAGACAGTATGCTAGAACACCTCTTAGAATCTCCAACAATTGTAGACAGTATGCTAGAACACCTCTTAGAATCTCCAACAATTGTAGACAGTATGCTAGAACACCTCTTAGAATCTCCAACAATTCTTGATAGTCTCCTAGAACACCTTTTAGAATATCCGACAATTGTTGATAGTCTCCTAGGACAGCTTTTAGAATCTCCAACAATTTGTGAAAATCTTCTAGAGCACCTTAGAATCTCCAGAAATTGTTGATAGTCTCCTAGAACACCTCTTGGAACCTCCAACAATTGTTCATAGTCTTCTAGAATGCCTTTTAGAATCTCCAACAATTGTCCATAGTCTCCTAGAGCACCTTAGAATCTCCAACAATTGTTGATAGCCTCCTAGAACACCTCTTAGAATCTCCAACAAAATTGATAGTCTCCTTGAATACCTTTTAGAATCTCCAATAATTGTTCATAGTCTTCTAGAATGCCTTTTAGAATCTCCAACAATTGTTGATAGTCTCCTAGAACACCTCTTAGAATCTCCAACAAAATTGATAGTCTCCTAGAACACTTCTTAGAATCTCCAACAACTCTTGATAGTCTCCTAGAACACCTTTTAGAATATTAAACAATTATTGATAGTCTCCTAAAACACCTTTTAGAGTCTCCAACAATTGTTGATAGTCTCCTAGAACACCTCTTAGAATCTCCAACAATTGTTGATAGTCTCCTAGAGCACCTCTTAGAATCTCCAACAATTGTTGATAGTCTCCTAGAACACCTCTTAGAATCTCCAACAATTGTTGATAGTCTCCTAGAACACCTCTGAAAATCTCCTAGAGCATCTTAGAATCTCCAACAATTGTTGATAGTCTCCTAGAACACCTCTTAGAGTCTCCAACAATTGTTGATAGTCTCCTAGAACACCTCTTAGAGTCTCCAACAATTGTTGATAGTCTCCTAGAACACCTCTTAGAATCTCCAACAATTGTTGATAATCTCCTAGAACACCTCTTAGAGTCTCCTACAATTGTTGATAGTCTCCTAAAGCATCTCTTAGTCTCCAACAATTGTTGATAGTCTGCTAGAGCACCTCTGAAAATCTCCAAGATTTGTTGATAGTCTCCTAGAGCACCTCTTAGAATCTCCAACAATTGTTGATAGTCTCCTAAAACACCTTTTAGAATCTCAAGAATTGTTGATAGTCTCCTAGAACACCTCTTAGAATATCCAATAATTTGTGATAGTCTCCTAAAGCATCTTTTATAATCTCCAACAATTTGTGGTAGTCTCCTAGAACATCTCTTAGAATTTCTTACTATTGTTGATAGTCTCCTAGAACACCTTTTAGAATCTCCAACAATTTGTGAAAATCTTCTAGAGCACCTTAGAATCTCCAGAAATTGTTGATAGTCTCCTAGAACACCTCTTGGAACCTCCAACAATTAGTTATCAAAACGGTAGGCATATTTTTCTTCATTTGCAATTTCTATTCTTAAAAGTATGGATCTCTTAGTGACATTAAAATATTTCAAGCTCATGTCCTCACATTTTGTCACAAAATTTAGATATAAAAGTGTCCAACTTCACATTCGATGGGTAAATCTTTGACAGCTTGACTAAAACTAAGTAATCATTCTTTGCAATTAAATGAATCGACACATTTAGGTTCTGACTTCACCTCATATGTTTTATAATCAGTTGATCTCAAGAGATGGAATGGAGGGCAGTCTAAATAATTTGCCTCAGCATTTTTTTCTGTGATCTTAGCAGGTTTGGAAGGCAGTGAATAGGGGGGGGGGGGGGTGTGAAAGAAGAAAAGACTTGAAATCATTTATTACTCCTTGATCAGTAATATGTTCTGGAAATTTACTTTTCGACAGTATAAATGATAGTGTTGATAGTTAATATTTCAATAAATTTAAATCTGAAACCTATTTCTATGTTAATGTGAATTGCTGCTAATTTCAACAAAATGCCCCAAAAACATATTATGTAATTATAGATATTATGTAATTTGTCTGTACTTAAAATGTTATTTTTTACTTTCAATCAGACATTAAATTGTCTCTTTTAAAAAATTCATTTGTAATAGAGTTTACTGACAGATGAGCAAGTTGCCAATGCCCCAATTTTGATATTAGGGAATAAGATTGACAAGCCAGGAGCAGCTAGTGAAGATGAAATACGACATTGGTTTGGTCTTCAAAGCCTCACAACTGGAAAAGTAAGCCTGATTTTTTCTTATCTCTCACAGCATTTTGAAATTTTGTATATGTCCTACTTTGTGCCCTAAAGTTTCTCTCCCCATTGCGTTCAATGTAACAACTTTGCTTTATCTTTCGTAGTTAAAAGTAAGATCAGAGATGGATTTTGATGAAAACCACTTTTAGTTTTTACACTCTATAGGCATTGTTTTTTGTTTTTACATATGAAAATTTTTGGGGTTTTTTTTTGTTGTTTTTTTGCCATGTGAAGGAAGACTCAGCATGTTTTTTTGTTATTTTAACTCCATCAGTGTCTGGGCACTTTGGGTTCAGATGATTTTGAAGTGCCATGCATTTTGGTACTTAATTTTTTAAAAAATCACTTTTATTGTATTATTTTAGGTACATACATAGTTCAAAAAGCGTTCTCTTCAGAAAAAGAGAAGATATTCCAGTAAATGTTAGTATACTTTCCATAATTTATTCTGGAGAAAAAATGTGAAAACCATATAAAAAATGGGGAAAATAACCTTTTCTTTTCAAGGGAATGACACATCTTCCGTAAACTGTTTTTTAGATTTAGACATATTTAGTCTTTGGTTTCTTTTTGGAAGATTCAGCAACATACAGATTAGTATCTGATGATTCAGAACCAGATTCACTTGTAGATGTAGATCTATTTCTTGAGTTAACATGAATTTTTTTCGTTTTTGAGGACAATTATTGACTACTAGTGTTGGTCTACTTTCGATTTTCAGCGAGGGGTGTACCAACCAATAATAATTTTTTTGTCAAGTTTCCTACAACTAATTTGATCACATTATGAGAAATGTCAATACTAAAACTAAATGGTATTGGAATGTAGTTGCGGCGCACATCCTATTGACAGAACCCGTTGCGAGTTGGTAACATTTTTTGCCTGATCGTTCTACCCAAATATGCAAAGACATTTTGGTCCCAAACTCGCCAATCCAGATGATCCCCCCCCTCTTAATGAGCAAGTGCTTTTCGAGGTGTTTATTATCCTTTACTACACATTTTGTGAAACATTGTTGTGGTCTGTATTTTTTTCTTACAATGACTCAACTTTATTCTGAACATTCTACTTAAGATTATCAGATATGGTCAAGATTTGGGCACAACTTGCATGCACTTTGGAGTCTTATTTTTATGTTTGTACTGCTTCTTCTATTTTATCCGCTCTCCCCTGAATCTCCCTCTATTTTGTATACAATTTTTCTTTTCTAGGGCACAGTCTCCGGGTGACCTTCCAGGCAGGCCAATGGAATTGTTCATGTGCAGTGTACTAAAGAGACAGGGCTATGGCGAAGGATTCCGTTGGCTGGCTCAGTATATCAATTGATGACATGATGTGTGTGTGCAAGAGGATGGATGACTGAAATTTATAGGCTTGAGAGACGGGAAACTGGGCCGCTTGAGTGAAGGGAAACTGGCCATAGACGCTCATGTCTGGAATGTACCTGTGTTTTGAATGCACATTCAAATGTCAAATGTGGATTATACATGTTATGATTATATTATGATATACATATGTAAATGAAATGCTAACCATGTAGCAAATGCAATTCCATTATTGGCAATGCATGGTAAGATGAAAGGAAACTGAGGTGTTAGGCTAGTTTCTACCCCTTGATTTGTTTTGTTTAGTTAGGTTGTTTTGGTTTTTGCAATAGGCTCCGCAAAGACTCCTCTGAATTCATCATTATAATGTGTGTTATTAGAGAGTGAGCGAGAAGGCCTTGTTGTCAAACATTTGAGCGAGACATTTGCTTTGCTGGTGCAATTTATCAAATATCACAATCTATTGAGTTAACCACATTGTTGAATATATATATCTGAGAATTCAATTGTTACATACATAGCTCTACTCGTTTTTTTGCATGTTTTTCCCCCTGTCCCTTCTATTCTCTCCCTCCGATAGTAGAAAGAGCAGTGATTAATTTGTTATCCCTCACAGTGTGAACAATTCTTTTTATTTTACTACGATAACTCCTAGATATACATGAAACATTGCTGAGTGATATTATAAGAATGCTTGAAATGTTTTCCAAAAGTTTGTTGAAATCTGACAGCATTGCTTGACTTTCGTTTTCACATTGAATGGGTGGAGGAGAAAGGAGAGGCTTTGCGAATGACACTTTTACCTTTTATTTGCTGGCTTTGTTCAGGTATATAAAAAGGTCTTGTGGTGACAGATGCACAAAAGAACTGAAATAATATTTGCAATGTTGTGTATGGAGTTGATAGCGATCACGTGATCCTGGTCATTCTGTGTTTATTCCTGATGCCTGAAGGTTTTGCCTATTTCTTTTTTAACCAACAGGATTGGCCTTTTTTGATTTCATGAGTGCTTGAAAAGGTTGTTTATGAAAGTCAGAGTCGTAACATTGATTCCATCGCCGGGATGATTGCCATAGCCTACATACACCCTTATGATGTGTCTTACACTAGGACTTTGTGTCAGAGTATAGAGGAGATAAAAGGCTAAATACCTTCCAGAGGGAGATTACAATTACATTTTCCAGTGAACCCATTGATGATTTTTTTATTATTAAAAAAAATAAATCTATATATTTTATTTCACAATTTGGTGCAGTTTATATTATCGATGTGTTGATGTCAAACATAGGACAGCCAGGCAGGTGTTTCTTGTTTAATGAAGCTACCCAATATGCAGCAAGTAAATGTGTATAGTTTATCTCAAGTTTGGGCCTTTTAGTCTAGTGGTATCATTGTGAGTCTGCTTTTGGTTATGTGTGTGTTTGCGCTTTAAACCTGCTAACCTTGCCTGATTTTGTTCACATCCTCTTTATTACTATCTTCTCTGAATTAACACAATGTGCTTATGAGGAATTGTTTATAATGTTACTTCAGCAAAACACTGTACTATCTTTCAGTACAGTTTTGTTAACTAATGTAAACTACTGGATATTTTCTTTTGAAAAATAGAGAGCTTTTCACTTCATTTTCAGTTTATGCCGACTTTAAAACTTAAGAATAAGACAAAGGCTATGAAGCAATTTTTAGAATTACATGTTTTTCCTCTTGCTCTTTAATCGTCCTTTACTCTTTCTCCTTTTTTTGTTTGTTTCTCTTTTTTCTCTCTTCATTCTTTTCCTTATCGTCCACCTTTATTTATCGTGGGGTGTTGTTTGTTTTGCTGGGGTTTGTTTTTTTATTGTTCCTATGAAGATTTATCCTTTTAGTGCTTATTTGTTACTAATACTAATGTGTTTGACTACCACCCAGGAGGCCTGAGTTTGATTCTCAGTCGGGCAAATTTTTCTGGCTCTCTTTCGACCCAGCAGAGAAATGTGTAGCGGGTAGCTATGTCTATTCAGACTCTGCGAAAGTAAAGGTGGCAAAGAAATCAATGGCAAACTGGCACATTATGCCGTATCCTTAGAAAATAACCAGGACTCTTCTTCTGATTACCCTAAGCTCAACTCTGGAGTATGGGACTTGCTTTACTTTATTTTTCATTAATATGATGTAATTTTGTTGGTTTCTTATTTACATCATTTGGCTTTACGGCATTTCATTTTCATGCGTCTTAAAACCTATGTTGAAATGAGCGGTTGTGGGGCTTGTTTGTTCTTGCTTTGTCATGTTTTTTTTGTGGGTTTTTTTCTAGTTCCAAGTCCAAGCAAATAGCCTCGGTAGATTTTGTTCATGATGTGAAGTTCGGAGACCGTTATATTTATAGTAAATCATAGCATATTATAGCATAAGTCTTGTCACTTGAAGTAATTATACAGATGGATATTGATAGCATGTTTGGTTTGAAAAAACATCGCAATTCATAGTGATAAAAAATTTGTATCATGTCGAGGTCAAAGGTTTTGTTATCTTGAAAGCGTTTTTGACAAAATTGAATTAAAATCATAGACATGTTGTGCTTCCTTGAACTATTACCATTCAGTGTGTGTTTGTTTCATCCTTTTTATTAGGTTTTGTTTGGGTTTTTGTTTGTTGGATTGTTTTTTCCCTTCCAAACAACTACAGTTTAAGATTATACATGTATTGGCATTCTTATTTGATACTCTGTATTATTGTTTTCTCAATCTATGATAATAATTTCTTTCTAGTTTTTCCTTTTTCTTTTTTTTTCTTTTCTAATCATTCTTATCAAAATCAGTTTGCGGTGGGAGGTGTTTGAGGTTTAAAATTTTATCAGGTATTTTACAGAAAACTCTTCTTCCTTCTATCTATTTAATCTGCATCATCACTTGATGATGTACTAGCAGTCATGAATAACCATCCATACACATTGAGTACAGAAGAAACAGCATTTCTGTACTTCAGGATTTTTGAATTGATTAAAGACAGCTATTACGAAAGTAAACCACTCTCTTTATCTTTTTCATATTTTACTGTTGTCTGTTAACATTGTCTGAAGAACTAAGGTAGTATGTTTTCTCTTCTCCTATGATTCTCTCCTGCTTACTTTGATTTGCCATCCCCTTGTCATTGATGGGCTGTTGGTAGGCACTGCTGGTGGTAGTGGTAGGTCCTACTTCATTTTTTTCACCTATATTTCATCTTACTGTCTCCTTGTAATTAATTCACCCTTGATCACAGCATACAAACAAAGCTTGTGTAGACTCTTCTACTTCTGTCCTTTCGCTCGTCTTTTCTTCGCCTCACTGTTTCCTCTGATTCACCATATTTTCATTACATGTACCACTTATTATATAGGACAGTAAATTCCAATGAAACACTGTTTCATTGTTTTTATTTCTTTAAAAAATATATAATTTACGTTGCTGTTATTATGGTATTTATTAGTATAAAAAAGTGTCTTTTTGTGTGTTTGAAGATCGTTTAAGAAGAAACTTATGGAAGGTGTGTGTGTGTGTGTGTCTTCAGAAGACCAGGAGACAGGATGAGAATAACTAAGCTTTTAATTAAATTACATCATATTCTTATGGAAAAGGTGTTTTATTGTTACTTTCTGATAGTCTCATGGAAATGGTCACAGTTGATGTCATTACCATTGTTGTTTGTTCATTCATGTCCACCAGCAGAGTAGAGTGGGCAGTTGGCGGGTACTGCTGGTAGGTCTTTCCTCTTTCCTTTCAGTCTTTCCCATGTCTTTCTGTCATCTTGCTGTTTCCTCTTATTATTAAATATTACTCTTAATTCTTTCCTTACGTTCACCGCATATGGTGGTCAGGGTAAACTTTAATCAATCAACAAACCTCCAAATTCACCCTAAGACCACTGCATATGGCGGACAGGGTAAGTTGCAATGAAACAAGCCACTATTGGAAACCTGATCAATAACAGGGTTACTGGAACTTGGACTGTTGTATTCTTTTTAGAGGTTATAACCAGTTCCTGTTACAGTTACATGTATGAATTGAACTGCAGGATTACGATAAGGAAGAAACCACCAATTTTGATTTAACTTGACCACAAATTTTACTTGAAGAAGACTAGATTAAATTGTTCAACTGTCCCAGGGCTCAACCCATGACCTTTAGGGTAAGAGTAATGAGAGGCTGATACCTTGCCTTTGAACTACTGAGTCCTACAGAAACCACTATTATTGCCTCAAATATTACAACTACAAACTTCTATGACACGATTAGGGGGGGGGGTCATGGAGTGAAAATGTTCCGTTTTGTTCCTATCAATTTAACTTATGTATAGGTGTAATGGGCATGGTGTACTGAGTTGAGATATGCCGCTGTTTTTTTCCCTGCCGCTTCCGGTTGCCATGGAAACGGCGGCCATCTTGGATTTTGCCCCCAAATTTCACCAAGTTCAATATCGATATGCTTTTTCATTTAACACATTTCTTTCAAACTTGGCACACACCTTATTTGATACAATATCTATATTTGATTAGATCGATTTTTGTTTCATTAGTAAGTTTTGATTTCATGAATTTTTGAAAATAGCATATGAGAACAACCAAAAACATACAAAAGTATTGTACAAAAAATTCAATTTTTCCAAAACTAATACATATCAAAACAAACATCTGATCATTTCTTTGTTTTACCCCACCCATTATCCATATCAAATTTCATGAAAATACGTTGAGAAATTAAAAAAAGTAGATAATGAACAAAAAAGGACATTTTGAGAAAATCGTATTTTTCTTATTTTCTGTTATTTGTTTAGTGTGTCGATAAAAATGAGTACCGGTACCAACTTCGTATACTTTACATAATATTTATGGCTTTTTATTGCATAATAGCTGTGTTAAAAGATAAGCCTGTATCGTTTCTAAAAAAATCCTATAAATTCAAAGAATCGACATTGAGCTTCTTTTATGATATCATTATGACGGGAATGAACTGCTCTATCCGCTAGTATGGATAGACTAGATTTGTCCCATTTTCGGCAAAAATGGCATTCCCAGAAGCCTCCTCACCCCATCCCTTCACCATTTTCTGAAATGGAATCACATCTTGCCTATGATTTCCAGTGTTTTTTTTTATATGGATTATTATGTTTGCCGCTACCAGTATACCACACGGAACACATTTACTTCATTGCAATAATGTTGTCCAAGAAAGTGGCATATTATGTTATTGTTACAAAATGAAAGACAACACACATTCACTATACATGAATTATTTTTCACTCACAGACAGACAGCTTAAGCACATTTAGGTTTAAGCATTACGTCATTGACATATGTATAACATAACATAGAACACATTGACAGTAGCAACATCCTACTAACTAACAAGCCTTAATCACGGATTCAGGTCCGGATACTCCTGTGAGACACAACTACTCATCACAACAAATGACTTACTCCCAAGCACAGAATGCAGGTACTCAAATTGACGTGGAAATACTTGGCTTTTCCAAGGCTTTTGACACACTCCGACAAATATGGTTGACAAAAGCGAAAAATGAGAGTAGTATTGGAAGGAGCATCATCAGAAGAGGCCCCTGTAACTGTACCATCAGGTATACCACAAAGGCACAGCCCTAGGCCCTCTTTCTTTTCTTGTGTCATATAAATGATCTACCTGGAAAGATTAACATCCTAGGTGCTATTATTTGCGGTTGATTGTCAAATCTACCGTAGTATCCAGTCAAGCCAAGATCAT
>JAXRKP010000868.1:0-15000 GCA_037039925.1 Doris montereyensis
TATGGAATGTATGGAAGGCGTAAAAGTGCTATGGAATGTATGGAAGGAGTAAAAGTGCTATGGAATGTATGGAAGGAGTAAAAGTGCTATGGAATGTATGGAAGGAGTAAAAGTGCTATGGAATGTATGGAAGGAGTAAAAGTGCTATGGAATGTATGGAAGGAGTAAAAGTGCTATGGAATGTATGGAAGGAGTAAAAATGCTATGGAATGTATGGAAGGAGTAAAAGTGCTATGGAATGTATGGAAGGAGTGGAAGGAGTAAAATGCTATGGAATGTATGGAAGGAGTAAAAGTGCTATGGAATGTATGGAAGGAGTAAAAGTGCTATGGAATATATGGAAGGAGTAAAAGTGCTATGGAATGTATGGAAGGAGTAAAAGTGCTATGGAATGTATGGAAGGAGTAAAAGTGCTATGGAATGTATGGAAGGAGTAAAAGTGCTATGGAATGTATGGAAGGAGTAAAAGTGCTATGGAATGTATGGAAGGAGTAAAATGTATGGAAGGAAGTAAAAGCACACTGCCATGTTGACGTATATGATATGTATAGAAGGTGTAAAAGCATTTCATGTATTTCATGTATGTAATACCAAAAGGAACTGTGACGTGTATGGAAGGCATGAAAGTACTATAACATGATGAAACGTAATAGTGCTATAATTAGTATGGATTGTGTGAAAATCCGACAACTTGTATGAATGGTGTGAAAGTACAGTTGCATGTACGGGAAGTATGAAAGTACCTGTGCATGGAATGCGTGGTTTGTTAATTTCCTGCGAGGATGTAATGTGTATGTGTGTCTTTGGGTAGGGTGAGGGGGAAGCGAGGGGGTTGTATTGTTGCATACGAAAGTTTGAAGAGTAATTACGATTTCATACTTCAATAGTGTAATGTTGTTTTATTGTACATGTTTCTCTATTCGTTTTATTTACCTGTCTCTTTCTCTCTTTGTTTGCTTTCTGTTCATCCGTCAGCCTATATCTTTTTCACCTTCCTTCCTTCCCCGCTCTCTCTCTCTCTCTCTCTCTCTCTCTCTCTCTCTCTCTCTCTCTCTCTCTCTCTCTCTCTCTCTCTCTCTCTCTCTCTGTCTCTCTGGCTGGCTGGCTGGCTGTCTGTCTGTCTGGCTGGCTGGCTCTCTCTGGCTGTTTGTCTGTCTGTCTGGCTGGCTGTCTGTCTGTCTGGTCTGGCTGGCTCTGTCTGTCTGTCTGTCTGTCTGTCTGTCTCGCTCTCTCTCTCTCTCTCTGCTCTCGCTCTCGCTCTCTCTCTCTCTCTCTCTCTCTCTCTCTCTCTCTCTCTCTCTCTCTCTCTCTCTCTCTCTCTCTCTCTCTCTCTCTCTCTCTCTCTCTCTCTCTCTCTCTCTCTCTCTCTCTCTCTCTCTCTCTCTCTCTCTCTCTCTCTCTCTCTCTCTCTCTCTCTCTCTCTCTCTCTCTTACTGTGTCTCTTCATTTCTCTCTTGTCTCTTATATAAACTCTTTATGCATTCGTATGCACAAGCTCGGTACGATCATTAACTAAATAAATGAACTCATTCTACATACACATTACTAACGCTTTCCATCTCCAGGTATGAACGGGTCAATGATCTTAAAAAGATAAATCCCAAATTGAAAACTCTGCTGGCCCTTGGAGGCTGGAACCTGGCTTCAGAGCCATTCACCAAGATGGTGGCCACGGCGGAGACACGGAAACGATTCATCGAAGTACATAATTATTAATTTCTTGAACACTAATTATTTAATTAATTAATTAATCTTAATATTATAATGGTTTCGATTGGGGTAAAATATTCAGGTTTTGTTTTCTTTTCTTGTAGTCTTGTGTTCGTTGCTCATCCTCGTGAGCATCTTGGTTGTGACATGAAAATAAAAATTCTTCTAATGTTACTGCAGATTATGTTAGATAAACCACAGCAATAGAAGTGATATAATAACACCCAAATAAAATTCCATCCCAAAACAACAACAACAACAACCAAACCTCCTAGAAAAATCAACAATAAAATAAAATTTCTTCCCCTCTCCTCCAAAAAGAAATTCAACAGCAACAACAAAAGGAATCAAAAGAGAAACAGCAAGCAACAAAAAATACAACAACTTGTAAAACAATTCTTAAAAAGTTGGCGAGACTAACTAGCCGCCTCCCGTTCTAAAACATAACAGAAAATACGGCCATAATTCACTACTTTTTTTTTGGCAAATTAATCGCCATTTCGTTGCCTGTGTTATCTAAAAAGTCAGGCATGCAAGAGATAACCTGAAGCAAAATAAATGGATCAAACAAATTCAAACGACATTCCAGGTGGCTCAGTCTCTGTCTTCTCGTGTTTTTATGTCTGTCTCTCTCACTTATTGTCTGTTTGCACCTACCCACTCCATCCTTTCTCTCTCTCTCTCTCTCTCTCCTCTCTCTCTCTCTCTCTCTCTCTCTCTCTCTCTCTCTCTCTCTCTCTCTCTCTCTCTCTCTCTCTCTCTCTCTCTCTTCTCTCTCTCTCTCCTCTCTCTTCTCTCTCTCTCTCTCTTCCCCACCGCCTTTACTTTCGCCGAGTCCGGCCGTAATAGGCCTAGCCACCCATTTCGCTGCTGGGTCGACAGGCCGAGGGCAAAAAAGATATGCCTGGGCTGAGAATTGAACTCGAGACTCCTGGGCAGTAGTCAGACGCTTTGACCAACTGAGTTACCGGCACATGGTGGACAAAATAAGAAAAAAAAATCCTCATAAATTATTCGTCTGTTACATTGAGAACGGTTTAAGCGCTAGTCAGCTATTAATCAGCCGGTGTTAAATAGAACGCCTTACACTATTTGACTAAATCAACCTTTATAGGATGAAGGTTTGATTTGGTTTGTATTTCAACACCACAGCACACTAAAAAACAAAACCAAAAACGAAGAAATTAGCGCCGTCAACGCGGGCATCGAAAGGTGTTGCGCCTGGCATTCTACTTTTTTAGAGAAAGGGGAATATAATTATCGGACTTACGCTCGATGCAACAGGAGTTATCCATGTTTTCTAAGAGAGCAATTGGGGTAAACGTTCCGCAGCCCCTTGGCCATCACATCTGAAGTGGGGCTCGAACCCATGACTCTGGGTCACAGTGCAATGCCCAGCCACTCGGCCATCTTGCCTGAAATGGGGTTCGAACTCAGTAACTCTGGGTTACAGTGCAATGCCTCTAGCCACTCGGCCATCTAGCCCTCACAGTACTCCCACTCAGGCATTATTTATACATTCATCTCAGACAAGATAAGATGCAATTCCTCTGGGGGTTTTCCTTTTTTAAAATTATCTTATGCACCTATTAATTGGAAGGTTGTGGGTTGGTTTTTTGTTGTTGCGTGTTTGTCTCTTCTGCGTTCATATTAAAATGTTAATATCGTGTCTGTATTTGATATTCTTATGATAAGTAAACAGTTATCTGCTGTATAGAAAGTGGGGATAATAATATTATGATGGTTAATGTCAAATGTCCCGTGTCACAGATTACATTCTCCTTGATATGTTGTCATGCCACAACGATATTGTTCATAAGTAGGCATACTATGTGTATCAAATTAGTAACCCTTTTCAAAAACCATTGAAAAAAATACTGCGGTCAAAGTATTTTCTCCTAGCTATCTTTTGAACGTATTACAACTTTACAACCTTTAAGTTCGGGACATTCTGTTTTATAATTTAACTTTCGGCACATTTTTGAAATTATAGCCAATATAATCTAACCTGAGTATCCACCAACATTCTCCAGGCGTATTACTCTTTTAAAATCAGTCAGCCATGGTGTCCTAGACTGTCTTTCTTCTTTCTTTTACATGTGGTGTACTTACTTACTTACTGACTGACTTACTTACTTAGGTCCATAGCTCCTGGATGAGCATAGGCTAGCTGATTGACGACACCCTGCAATCACACTCTGTTCTGGGCCGCCTGCTGAATTCCTGTCCAGTTGGTTCCCTGCATCCTTATCAGCTGGTCTTTAGTTTACGTGGCATGAGTGATTAGAACTCCCAGAAAACCCTTTAACCGACGACCAGCGTGCATACTAAAGCCTCAAGTGGCTTAGAGTTGGATATCGAAACCCAAAGCTTGATTTTGGCGATCGTTTTAAATACATTGGGTGTTTTTTGTTTGTTTGTGTTCGTGTTTTGTTTGTTTTTTTTGCCTGCCTGCCACGTATTGAATGATACACTGAAAAGAGATAGAAATGAATATATTGACCGAATGAATAATGTATAAACTGCAATGCCATGGACATGTACCCTATGGACAATAAAGTTTTTTTCTTACCTTATTATCTTATCTTATATCAAATAGCTCATCTGTAACTTAGTTTTCATGACATCGGGTCGCGGGGTTAACTTCCTAATATCATGTTGGAGCAATAAGTACATAACAACATATCAACAACAACAGTGACCACAACAACAACAACAATAACAACAATAACAACAACGACAACATTTTCCAATGAGGCTTTGTGATTATTATTAATTTTTGTAGGATGAAATAGAATGTATCTGTTATGAAAGTTTTAGCAAAAAGCAAACATCAATAATAACACCAGCAACGTGAAACATTATCAACAATAAAAGATCAATCTACACCATATGACCTCGTCTTACTTGTGTTTCAATTTTTGTTTTCTAAAATGATTTCTCTTTTATTTCAGAGTGTGATGCCGTTCTTGCGCAAATGGGGTTTTGATGGCATTGACATGGACTGGGAATATCCCGGAGGTCGAGGAAGCCCACCAGAAGACAAACAACGATTCACTGTTCTACTGCAGGTATAGGGATTATGTGTGTGTGTATGCGTGTGTATGTGTGTTTGTATATGTGTGTGCAGTATTGGCGTCACGGAAGAGGCGAGGAGGGGGGGGAGGGAGGTAGATGTTCCCAAGCGCTGCAGTATTGGCGCCAAAATATTCACGGAAGAGGCGTTATGGATATCTTCTATTAGAGGAGCCACAGTGGGAGTGGGGAAATATGACAATGTGACAACTCCACTAATAAAGACAGAGCGAAACACAAGTAAGACGAGGTCATATGGTGTACATTGATCTTTTATTGTTGATAATGTTTCACGTTGCTGGTGTTATTATTGATGTTTGCTTTTGCAAAACTTTATAACAAACATTCTATTTCATCTACAAAAATTAATAATAATGCCTCATTGGAAAATGTTGTCGTTGTTGTTATTGTTGTTATTGTTGCTGTTGTTGTGGTCACTGTCTGTCTTTTTGCTCTGTCTTTATTAGTGGAGTTGTCACTTATTGTCATATTTCGCCTCGAGATATCTTCTAGCAGGTTCAAGCTGTTTTTAACATATTTACGCTCAACAATGAGTTATTAGAGATTAAAATCAGTGACTTTTTTGAGCATTGAAAAAGACATTTTTTTTATTAAATTGTTTTTATTATGTATATTGTTCCACCGCACTACCTATTTACTCACCTTTGCATCTTTATATATTTCTCCTAAAATCTATATATTTAATGATTAACTTAAGATAAATTTGTTTTTAATTTAAATGCATTGATTTATTCTTTTTATTTTTCACACAGAAATTGTGATAACATAAATATAATTTCTTTTTTTATAGGATCAATAAAGATAATCGAATTAAATTGAATTGATTATTAAACTAAATTAAACTGGATAAAATTATTGAGCAGTTTAATCTAGCCATGTCTGCTTTTCATTGCAAATAATTTTTGGCATATAATATTCAACAGTTCTTTTTATTTTCGATCCTTAATTCTCAGTCTCATAACCACTCTTTTTTTTCCACCACCAAAAGAGATTCCTTGAAAAAAAGTATAAAGTTAAAAACATGTGTGTGTACATTGCCTCTGTAACATGTAACACATTAATGCTATTTGCTCTATCATTATTTTCTTAACCATTGTCACCGGACGCCGCCTACCCTTGTGATGCCCCTGTGTGTGTGTGTGTGTGTGTGTGTGTGTGTGTGTGTGCGTGTGAGTGTGCTGGATTGTGAGTATAAAGAAATCAATAAATCAATAAATAGATAGAGTATAGTCTTCATGGTATGTTTCCTCACTTTCCCATTTGTCAGCCAAGTTTGCATGCATCCATACCAAATGACATTCCCTTTATTCCAATCCCAATATTTAAAGCCAAAGTTTGTGTCACGTTCAGTCTTGGCCATTTTCAGGAAACTATGAAGATGTTCAAGGCGGAAGCTGTCCAGACTGGCTTGCCACGATTGTTGCTGACCGCTGCCGTCGCAGCAGGCAAAGATGTCATTGATGCAGGATACGAAGTGGAAATAATTTCGGGCAAGTTTTTTCTTTCTGTTTTTGCGTTTGTCCAGGTACAAAGTTGTGCACGTAAACTTACTACATAATAGATGACTCGGATAAGCCCAAGACAATATATTATTATGCTGGGCTACTCTGGCAAGCCAGAAATCCAGAAGCTCTCACCCCATGTGGGTTATGGTAAATTATATTCGGATTCATATTTGTTCAATAACGAGTTTGCCAATTGATACTTGGCAGAGGGGGTGGGTGGAGGGCGGGGGGGTGACTCTGTGGTCCAGAGGCAATGTACAGGCCTCTCACCCTAAAACAAATCATGGGTTCATAGCCAATTGTTTGAAATGATTTTTCGATTTTGTTTTCGTAAACCTCACACCCATGGTCTAGGTAGACAGATCAACACCTACATGTCGTAGTCCCATTACAGATGGACGGAAAATAAGAACGTTGCGTTCGCAGATCACAACATTATTCATGTTAAAGATTCCCTTGGCTGGTCACAGGGTTGCCAGGGTAAACCTAAGTAGAGCTCTGCAAAACCTCAAGATCGCTTTAGTTGTGGACATGGGTAAATCCTATCAAATCCAACATCGTTAGAGACAATCTAATCATTCTAAAATAATCGAAGCAAAACATGATATCATTATGATATGCGCTCACATTTGATTATCTATCCATCTATCTGTCCGTTTATCTATCTATCTATCTATCTATCTATCTATCTATCTATCTATCTATCTATCTATCTATCTATCTATCTATCTATCTATATCTATCTATCTATCTATCTATCTATCTATATATCTATCTATCTATCTATCTATCTATCTATCTATCTATCTATCTATCTATCTATCTATCTATCTATCTATCTATCTATCTATCTATCTATCTATCTATCTATCTATCTATCTATCTATCTATCTATCTATCTATCTATCTATCTATCTATCTATCTATCTATCTATCTATCTATCTATCTGTATATATATATCTATCTATATATCTATCTATCTATATATATATATCTATCTATCTATATATCTATATCTATCTATCTATCTATCTATCTATCTATACATCCATCTATCTATCCATATATCTGTTTATCTATCTATCTATCTATATATCTATCTATTTGTCCATATATCTATCTATCTATATCTATTTATCTATCTATCTATCTATCTATATATCTATCTAGCTATATATCTATCTATCTATATCTATCTATTTAGCTGTTTATCTATCTATCTTTCTTATCTATCTATCCTATCTATCTATCTATCTATTTATCTATCTATATATCTATCTATCTATCTATATATCAGTCGGTCTATCTATATATCTATTCATATATCTATCTTATCTAGTCTATCTATCTATCTATCTATCTGTTATATCTATCTATCTATCTATCTATTTATCTATCTATCTATCTATCTATCTAGCTATCTATCTATCTATCTATCTATCTATCTATCTATCTATCTATGTATATATCTATCTATCTATCTATCTATATATATCTATCTATCTATCAGATATCTATATCTATCTATCTATCTATCTATCTATCTACCTATCTATCTATCTATCTATCTATCTATATATCTATATATCTATATGGCTATCTATCTATCTATCTATCTATCTATCTATCTATCTATCTATCTATCTATATATATATATATATTTATCTATCTATATATATATATCTATATATATATATATATATATATATATATATATATATATAGGTCTATCTATCAATGACAATGATATTTGATTTTGATTTGATTTGATTTAGCCACATACATCCACAACTAAGGTGATCTCGGGGTTTTAAGGTAGGCTTTGTAATTTTGCCCAAACTGTCTTGTTAACAGCCAGGAATTTTAACGTGCACAGAGTCTTGTAATCTGCACTCAGGGCCTCCTTTTTATCTTCCGTCTCCGATGTGACTAGGCGTCGATCTACCTACCTGGACCAGGGAAGTAGATTGTCTCTCGAAAAAACTAGAGAAACGCTTTCAACTGTGGATGACTCTTGAACTCACGACCTTTGGATTGAGAGGCCGAGAACCTGCCTCTGGACTACCCAGTTATAGAACTGGACTACCCCCATTTATATATAATAACATAGAACTGGACTACCCAGTTCCACAACTAAGGCAATTAGGTATTTATAATAATAACATAAACTGTCTTGTTAACTAGCCAGTTACCCATTTATAATAATAATCTTGTAGCTGGACTCGGGGCCCCTTTTATCTTCCGTCTCCGATGTGATTAGGCGTCGATCTACCTAATACCTGACCAGGGAAGTAGATTGGTACCTGAAAAACTAGAGAAACGCTTTCAACTGTGGACTACTTTTGAACTCACGACCTTTGGATTGAGAGGCCGAGAACTGGACTACCAGGTTACCCATTTATATATATATAGTAATTGACTACCCAGTTAGCTATTTATATATAATAACATAGAACTGGACTACCCAGTTAGCCATTTATATATAATAACATAGAACTGGACTACCCAGTTACCCATTTATATAATTAACGTAGTAGATACCTAGTTACCCATTTACATATAATAACTGAACTACCCAGTTACCCATTTACATATAATAACGTAGTACTGACTACCATTAAACAATATCAGTAAACAATAATCCTCGCGAGGAAAGCAGCTGGTAACCCTTCTGGATTACTTTATGTCGTTTCCTCGATGAAATTTATTAAGGGGTGTCCTACTGAATTTTCACTTTTTTCCCCTAATGCATTTTTGGCTAATTTTTTTCCTGTCAATGTGTTGCTTGCATCTAAGTTTATATAATAACGTAGTACTGGAAAAATTACCCAGTTGCCATTTATATATAATAACATAGAACTGGATGCCGAAATTTAAAATAAAAATTAAAAGTATATGGGCTAGCAATGAAACTTTTCAGATATATTCTTTAAACCCTTAAATAGGAGTAAGACATATTTAATGTGTATCTCAGCTGTTTTTTTAAATGTGCTTAAAAAAATCAGTTTTTATTAAAAAAATAACTGGATTACTAAATTTTGTAAATTTTTTTGATTTTAAAGGCAGCACAAAAGATATGAAAATCAAAATAAACCAGTGAAAATCTCTAGTTCCCAATAACAAATACTAGTCTAGCTGATTACCAAATTTCAACACAGTTGGCATGCCTGAGATTTAGATTTTAAAAACGTTGTACTGAAATCACATGTTTTGAAACAATCAACTTTCTTCAGAAATGACAGCAGCAATATTAAACAATATTAGTACCTTTTTCAGGCGAAAAAATCAACTGATGTAATTGATTCTTAAAGATGTTGCCTCATTCTGATTATTTATGTCGTTGAGCCCCTTCGATGTTAAACCCGACGCCCCCTTAAATAGTAACAGGAATGTCATTAGAACCAACGTTTAATTCTTAACGAAATGTAAAACGACTGAACAAGTCTAAATATCGAGATCGAATGCATCTTTAAAGGTTGTTAATTTTGAGAATGAATCTTTTAATGTGGTCAACTGAAAAGTTTACGTTTTTACATATCTGTCCTCATATTATTGTGAAGTAAGAAATAGAGACAATACACGGATGTTTCATGTGGAAGAGAAATAAAGAACTAGTGTCTAAAATGTGCCAGTAATAAATGGAAACAATACATAATTTTGAATTGGCCGTTCTTTTTGTGTCATAAACTCTCTTGTCAGGCCACTTAAAGTAACTAGTTTGTGTACAGTTTCTAAATGATCCCAAGATCGTTTTCAGGTTGGGAATTGTTCTACTACTAGGAAGCAACCTTTAATTAATTAACATCTGATCGTTTCTCAGTTTTGAAGTGAATTTTCCTTTCACTTAAGTCAACATTTGAAACACATTTTATAATAATTGTTGGAATTATAGTTGAAATAGTATCGATAGGTGAAACCTCAAAATCGATTGCGCCCATATGTGCTTGTACACCGTCGTAATCATCTTTTATTGCTGTGTCTGATTTGCAGCATTCTGGATTATGTAATGTTGATGACTTATGATTTCTTCGGGGCTGGGACAATAACACTGGGTTTGTCAGCCCGCTGCATCCACCTACCAATGGGACACCTTTGGAAAAAAATCTTCAACGTGGTAAGAAACGTAGACTAAGACCCATACTCAGAGTTGAGCGGAAGGTAATCAGGCGTAGAGTCCCACTTTTCTAGGCATAAGGCATAATGTGGTAGTTTGTCATTGCTTTCTACGCGGTTTGTACTTTCACCGAGTTCGACCAGCTGCCCATTTCGCTGCTGGGTGGGCGACAGGTTGGGGGGGCAGATATGATATCACTCGGACTGGGAACCGGATTCGGGCCTCCTAGATGCGACTGAGCTAACAGCGCCTCACTAACAACGTGGGGAACTTGGGTACAGTTGTATTTTTGTTGTGTTTGAACATCAACTTCCGTGCACAGAGTCCATTTCATTACACGCTTATAGCTTTTTTTTGGAACCTTCGTGAAAATATATTTGTTTTCATTCATCTTTCCTAGACTTTCTATGCTCCTTTACATACTTTGGCAAAGAGAATTTAAATATGCGACTTATGGAATGCAAGGAAGTTTGGTGTCATTAGAAAATAAGAATTGTGTGTTTGTGAAATGGGATTTTGCACCGCCTAACGACTTCTTCGGCTGATGGGCAAACTTATATTTCTATTCTCACTACATCATGGTATATCAAAATTGGACAAAAAATATTTTACTTTATATTGCAACATAAGGATTATGATACTATTATTATTATTATTATTATTATTATTATTGTTATTATTATTATTATTATTATTATTATTATTATTATTATTATTATTATTATTATTATTATTATTATTATTATTATTATTATTATTATTATTATTATTAGTAGTAGTAGTAGTAGTAGTAGTAGTAGTAGTAGTAGTAGTAGTAGTAGTAGTAGTAGTAGTAGTTGTAGTAGTAGTAGTAGTAGTAGTAGTTTGTAGTAGTGTATTATTTTTTTATTATTATTATTATTATTATTATTATTATTATTATCATTATAGTAGTAGTAGTAGTAGTAGTAGTAGTAGTAGTAGTAGTAGTAGTAGTAGTAGTAGTAGTAGTAGTAGTAGTAGTAGTATTATTAGTAGTAGTAGTAGTAGTAGTAGTAGTAGTAGTAGTAGTAGTAGTAGTAGTAGTATATTATTAGTGTTATTATCATTAATACTATTATTATTATTATAATTATCATTATTATTATTATTATTATTATTATTATTATTATTATTATTGTAATATATTATTTGTATTATTGACATTATTACTATTATATTATTATTATTATTATTATTATTATTATTATTATTATTATTATTATTATTATTATTATTATTATTTTTATTATTATTTTTTATTATTATTATTATTGTTATTACTATTATTATTATTATTATTCTCATGTCATCATCATCATCATCATCATCATCATCATCATCATTATCAGTATTATTATTATTATTATTATTATTATTATTATTTTTATTATTATTATTATTATTATTATTATTATTATTATTATTATTATTATTATCATTATCATTATTATTATTATTATCATTATATTATTATTATCATTATTATCATTATTATTATTATTATTATTATTATTATTATTATTATTATTATTATCATTATTATTATTATTATTATTATTATTATTATTATTATTATTATTATTATTATTATTATTATTATCATTATTATTATTATTAGTAGTAGTAGTATATTATTATCATTATTACTATTATTATTATTATTATTATTATTATTATTATTTTTATTATTATTATCATTATTACTATTACCATTATTATTATTATTTTTATTATTATCATCATCATCATCATCATCATCATCATCATCATCATCATCATTATTATTATTATTATTATTATTATATTATTATTATCATTATTATTATTCTATTATTCTTAAGTTTAATTATTGTTCTGTTATTCTTATAATGTTTTTGTAGTATAGTTTTTTTAATGATTCATTAATTTCGTGACCTCTCCATCTCCCACGACCTCTTCTTACCACCACAGGAGTTTGCTTCAAATTACTGGGTAGCCAAGGGGTGTCCTAAAGAGAAATTGATCATCGGTGTGATTCTTATGGCCGCTCCTTCACTCTTGCCAATCCACTGGAGAACTCCCTTCACGCCCCAACCACTGGACCAGGAACACCAGGGCAGTTTTACAAGAGAGGCAGGCTTTCTGTCATATTACGAAGTAAGACTCATGTTTTTAAAGTCTCCTCCTACCATATTGTGTCGTGTCATGATACATTGATTGTGAAATGCTAGTTGTACACCTACATTATGAAATCGTGAACCATTATTATTATGAGATAATTGATGCCTTACCATGCATTTCAAGCGGCTACAGTAACTTTACATAATATAGAATATTAAGGATATCATGGGCGGGGAGGGGGTTGTGTCAAATGAGAAGGTACTGGGCAAAAGAAGAGCACCTGTAACAAGTATTAGAAAATGGCCAATGGAATTCATTCACTAGACATATAAACAGGAAGAGAGTACTAGAGCAACTAAGTATGTTACGAAAGATATTGGAAACAAAAGCAGATGAAGGCAAATACGAATGATATACATACAACGTCTTAACATTTTGGCCACAAGCAGGAACATCAGCAACAAAACTTCATCAGATCCTCGAATAACAGAGAAGAATGGAGATCGATGATCGTCCATGACTGCCTCAGACTCGGTACATAAAGAGAGATAGTAACCATCAAGTAGCTATAGTAACCAATGCTACATTGAACGCTACAGATCACCCTTTGATACCAATTCGTTTCCAGAATCCACAAGTCAACCCATCCCATGGCTTTGTGTCAGATAAAACCTACTGAGAATCGATGAATGTTTCAAAGAGAAAATTGCCAACTCGGCCGCTCCGAGTACATAATTTGTACAAGTACACAAAATCCTGAACCGAGGACTTTAAGCCCGAATAACCCTCCAGGAAAGTCCTCTAGAGAATCAGGTAGTATCAATACTCTTCTGATGATAGTCATAATTCTCTTTCATATCATAATAAGTAAAGAATAGTTCCTTCAAGGCTCTTATGGCCCATAGAGCCGGAGCTATCCTGGTTTCTATAACGTGAAACGGAACAGGTAATAATAATCACTTCCTGGCGCAAGCTAGTGCTTGTAACGTTTTGCACCTTGGTCGAGTAGGGGAAATGTGTGTTAATTGTCTTTCTTACAGATCACAACGTTGGAAATAGCTTTGCTAGGATTCGAAACAGCGACGTCATGATGCCAATGCTGACGGCCTAACCTCCGACGCCACCGACGCCACTTCATAATAAAAGGACACGAAATAAATACTATTGAAGCACCGTGGGACACAGACGAGACAATGCAAAGGAATAAAGAGAACACAACCAACAACATTGGACATAAGACAGAATCGCACCACGACCTCTGCGTCGGCAACCACCGCCTCGCCATGAAAAACCTGCGCACTAGGAAACATTGTATCAAATGCTAGTAGTGCGCTCTTTTTTCATGGCAAAGCGATGGCTGCTGACAACGAGATTGCGAGAACGATTCTGTCTGTTGATTTGTCTCGTCTTTGTTCCTATGGGGCATCAATATTTATTTCATTTATTTTAGTCACAACTTTCGACATGCCTGGTGCCTCATCGAACTTTTGTTTTTAGTTTCATAATATTATAATATACGTTACAGATCAATGTGATATGGAATCTGTTATATGGCGTTGTAGCTGAACCTTAGTGTTGTGAGCTTGAAATCACGACGATATGGCATCAAATCTCACGGCTGGCACAGGTCGAGGTTTTCCACAACGTTGTACTCTTAGGAAAAGTACTTCACTCTTCTTTCCACACTTAACTCAGATGCGAATGAGTACCCAACTATAGGTAGGGGGAAGATCTTGTCGAAGCGTTTGTCCGAAAAGGCTAACCGGCTTGTGTACTGTATACTTCCCGGGAGTTGAGAGGACTATGAATGAACTGATTTGCTGAGAAATAAATGATGTAAAGTCAATGAGCCAGTGTTTGGGGATACAGACTATAAGTACATCTTTATCTTCGTCTTTATTTCTTTCCCAATTCCTTTTAGATATGTAAGATGATACAGTCTGATGCCAAAATTGTCTTTACGAAGCCACAAATGGTGCCGTTTTTGGTCTTGGGAAACCAGTGGGTGACCTTTGAGAGCCAATTCAGCATGACGTATAAGGTAGGTCAAACTGGACTCCAGACATTCCCTAAGTCAATAATCAGGGGATTCAATAGTCCAGAGGCAAGGTGGTGTCGGCCTCTCAACCAAAAGGCTGTTGGTTCGTGCCTGACAGGTTCTAAACATTTCTCGAGGTTTTTTTTTTTTAGAGTAAAACCCAGCACTATGGTCGGGTCGGAGACGTACGATAAAAGAAGGTTCTGCGTGCAAGTTCACAACACTCTGTACACGTTGACGATCCCTTGGCTGTTTACAGGGTAGTCTGTGCAAAAGAAATAATCCCACCAAAAAAAAAGTTGTGGAGGAATACAATCACCAAGCACATGGATGGATCTCTGTGGACATAACGTTAAAGTCTTTCTCAAACTCATCTAGTCTAAGAAGCTGGGTAAAAATACCTCATCCCAATGA
>JAXRKP010000868.1:22500-32500 GCA_037039925.1 Doris montereyensis
ATTATTATTATTATTATTGTTATTATTATTGTTATCATTATTATTATTATTATCATTATTCTTCTTATTATTATTATTATTATTATTATTATTATTAGTAGTAGTATTATTATTATTATTATTATTATTATGATTATGATTATTATTATTATTATTATTATTATTATTATTATTATTATTATTATTATTATTATTATTATTATTATTATTATTGTTATTATTATTATTATTGTTCTTCTTATTATTATTATTGTTGTTGCTATAAATTGTGAAGCCAAGCCCAATGTCTATCCAATATTTGTTTGGAATACCACCCTAACCGTTATATAAGAAGATTCCATATTATTATCAGATACTTTTTTCTCAAGGTTATCACAGCTTATAGAGCCTGAGCGTATCACGGTTTCAATAGCATGAAGCTGAATGAGGAAAACAATACGATATCCTCCTAGACAGAACGCTGGTCTGTCGCATGGTTTTACTCGGTGTCCATTTGCCCCTGCGTTAAGTGGGAACATGTGTGTTCAGTGTCTTTCCCAAGGAACACGACAAGGTCAAACTTAGATTTCGAATCCAGGAGCTCACGATCCCAAATAGCCTAGCCTAACCACGAGACCACAAACGCTACTAAAGAGTTAGTAAAATCTAACTAAATGCATTGCATCTACAGAAAATTTCCATCTTACTGAGACCAAATCCCACCGTATAAATCGATAACATTATTTGCACAGAAAATGTGATAGCTGTGAACAAATTAATTCGGTGTTAGTTCGACTAGCAAGGGACATAACCACGATTTCGTCTACATTGTTAAGTAATATATTTGGACTTATGGGCCTTTAAGAAATGAGGCCTTAGATCATTTGAAAGGTGATCAGCCGCTTAAGCAGTTGAAAAACAAGAAAACAGAAGAAAAAAAAAAGGAAGAGGAAATAAGATGAGAAAGTTGAAAGGCAATATGTAACTAGCATTCACGCACATACATACACACATACGCACACATACATTTATTCTCTGTCTAAGGGTGCCCGAAACGTCAAATATCTGTTTTGTTTTCCTTGACAGAGTTGTCACTAACATCAAAAGTAGGCAGAAATAAATAGTAGAAACAGAGGGCGAATTTAGTCCTTATGAGCCATACAACTACTATCACCTCCTTTAAAAAAAAAATTCAATTAGAGGCGTTCAATGTTATGTCAATTTTAGTTCTTTGTTCTTTTGCAACATTCAGTGATTATTTGTAAATCAATATTCTTTTCCTACTTGTGAGATCTTGTTTTTATGGTCTGCTTTTTAAAAGTATACTATTTGGAATCGTTTCTATAACGATTTAATTATTTTGAGGCGACACTTTAAGTCTTAAATCTATGATGACAGCGGGCGCTTGGCGGGGATACTGGTAGGTCGTACTTCTTTCGTACTTCTTTCCTTCTTTTCTCACTTGTCTTTCATCTTGCTGTTTCCTTTAGTTCACCCTGAGATCACCGCAGTTTGAAAGAAACAAACAAACAAACTATCATGACAATCAAAACGAGGCAGAAACATATTCGAGCTAATACTTAATGCAAAATGAAACATTGCTAGGTTTTAGAGCCAGTAGCGAAGGGTTGTTACATGACAATAAAAGTAGCTCTTTCTACCGATATCCACAGAGTTCAATTCTAATGTTTATCATGTCAATCAGAGTATCGACTCTCTTAATAGATGCCTTTATAATTATATTACAACAATGAGTGGTATAAGTCAGAATGCCTTCTGTCTGAAACCAGTCCATATCTCATGAAATCAGAAATCTAAAGAACCCCCCCCCCACGTTACCGGCCCTGTATACGATGACAAGGCCCTGTATACGATGATTTCAAGATATAAAAATTTCACCGCATTCAGATTAAAAGAAGAAAGTGTGTAAAAAACAACAACCTCAGAACAAATGAAACAAAATTTGTTTGTAACATTTGTATGAACAACGAGTTTTACACAGCCCACAAATCAACCTATAAAATCGCAGCTCTCAAACGGATAGCAATTTCCCAAGCACATTAAACGAACCACACCCATCTTGCCATTTCGATAAAATCGAAAGATGGGATAAACGGAAGATTTTTTTTCTCAAAACGACGGGAACATTAAAAGTAAAAGAATCTAAACAAATAGTTTTTTTTTAATAATCAGATTAAAAGAAGAATCAACAACAAAACAGAAGTGAAATCTGTTAAAAAAAACAACTTTGATGTGGTTTTTTTTTAACCTCAGAACAAAATGACAAAACAAAATTTGTTTGTGTTTTTAAATATTTGTATGAACAACGAGTTTAATGACAGCCCAGACAGAAATCAACAGAGAGAGACAGAGAGAGATGGAGGGAGAGAGAGAGAGAGAGAGAGAGAGAGAGAGAGAGAGAGAGAGAGAGAGAGAGAGAGAGAGAGAGAGAGAGAGAGAGAGAGAGAGAGAGAGAGAGAGAGAGAGAGAGAGAGAGAGAGAGAGAGAGAGAGAGAGAGAGAGAGAGAGAGAGAGAGAGAGAGAGAGAGAGAGAGAGAGAGAGAGAGAGAGAGAGAGAGAGAGAGAGAGAGAGAGAGAGAGAGAGAGAGAGAAAGAGATAAAATCAGAGAGAGAGAGAGAGAGAGAGAGAGAGAGAGAGAGAGAGAGAGAGAGAGAGAGAGAGAGAGAGAGAGAGAGAGAGAGAGAGAGAGAGAGAGAGAGAGAGAGAGAGAGAGAGAGAGAGAGAGAGAGAGAAACATCGGCTCTCAAATCCGGCAGGGTGGATAGGGCCAGCAAAATTTCCCCACATGATAAGGAGTTTTTAAGCACATTAAACGACAGACAGACAGACAGACCCAGTGTGTATGTGTATATCATGTTTTGTAGAGAGAGAGAGAGAGAGAGAGAGAGAGAGAGAGAGAGAGAGAGAGAGAGAGAGAGAGAGAGAGAGAGAGAGAGAGACAGAGACAGAGAGAGAGAGAGAGAGAGAGAGAGAGAGAGAGAGAGAGAGAGAGAGAGAGAGAGAGAGAGAGAGAGAGAGAGAGAGAGAGAGAGAGAGAGACAGACAGACAGACAGACAGACAGACAGACAGACACCAGAGAGAGAGAGAGAGAGAGAGAGAGAGAGAGAGAGAGAGAGAGAGAGAGAGAGAGAGAGAGAGAGAGAGAGAGAGAGAGAGAGAGAGAGAGAGAGAGAGAGAGAGAGAGAGAGAGAGAGAGAGAGAGAGAGAGAGAGAGAGAGAGAGAGAGAGAGAGAGAGAGAGAGAGAGAGAGAGAGAGAGAGAGAGAGAGAGAGAGAGAGAGAGAGAGAGAGAGAGAGAGAGAGAGAGAAAGAGAGAGAGTGATGACAGACAAACAGAACCGATAAAATCAGAGAGACAGCGCAGATCGATGGGATCAGACGATTGACTATGACGGATTGCACGATTAGTCCATTCCCTTACATAACTTCGTGGGATCAGTAAACAAATATAGAAATGAGTTATTTTCTCCTTTTTAACGGTAACACAACCAATAATAGAGGATAATATCAAATATTAGCACAAGTTCAAATATCTTGATGACCCCAATGCTCTGTTCTCACACAAATTTGGAAATTACAAGAATCGTATTGAGGTTTACAATTTATTGAATGACTGAACGAATCAAATGGCATTGTTTAGTTTGGAATCAGTAAAAAGATAAAACTCTGACCTTAACATAGTATACATATGTGAATTGTCGTCATTAATATAAAAGATACGAAACAAATTGTTCACCATGACATTACACTGTACTATGAATGATTATTACTTTTTAAGCGTACTGGATAATGACTCATGAAATTTGCTTCTCATCAAGTATTCAGTTTCATGTTGGTAGTGTGATTTTTTTCCTGGGAAAGTGAGCAGCCGGTATGAAATGAGCTATTATTAACGGTAACACAACCAATAATAGAGGATAACATCAGATAATAGCCCAAGTTCAAATATCTCGATGACCCCAATATTCTGGTTCTCATACAAATTTGGAAATTACAAGAATCGTATTGAGGTTCCGGGCAGTGGACAGGTAAGCACCTGTACGGTGAGTAGATGATACTGCCCTCCACGAGTCTCCTGCTGCCTTGCAGGCAGGTTAACCCTGAACAACTTGCTGCCTTGCAGGCTGCTGACCAAAGGCTAAGGGAGTTAACTCTGACAGAAAATAATAACCTGCTGTCTTGCATGCTGGTCTTGAATGATTAAAGACAAAGTGAGTTAACCCTGAAAGAAAATAACAAGGCCTGGTAGAGGGCCTCAAGGTGGCAGCCCCACCATCTACCTAGGGTACAGTGGGCTAATCACCTGCTTATCCAAAACCAAACAGATTCAGAGAAAAAAAAATAAATATAATATAACCGGCTTGATCTTTTGAAGACAAACTTGAAACGAATACGGACTGTGATTTTTGGAACATGGAATGTTAGGGCAATAAATGGAAAACAGAATTAGTTGAAGAAATGGAAAAATTCAAAGTAGATATTTTGGCCATTACAGAAACAAAGAAAAAGGACAAGGAATAGAAAATGTAGTACCGAATCATATTTTAATCTTCTCAGGAGTAGATGTCAAAGATAGAGCTAGAGCAGGAGTAGGCCTACTAGTGCATAAAAAAGCATGAAAAGCTACTAGAAAGTTGGAAATTTATAAGCCCACGTCTATTAGAGGCAAATATTAAACCAAAAGGACGAGAAATTAAATTATTAATAGCTTATGGACCAAACGAAGTCGCAACTAAAGAAGAAAAAGATATCTTCGAAAACGATTTACAAATAGCTGCAGAGAATCTTAAACCCAAACAGGAACTAATGCTTTTAGGAGATTTAAATGCTACAGTAGGCAACAATGTAGAAACGTCAGGGGAGTAATAGGTAAAGAAGGAGAGACAACAACTTGTCCAAATGGAGAGACTAATAGATTTTTGCCTAAAGAATAACCTGAAAATAGCCAACACTTTTTTTCCTCATAAAGATATCCACAAATATACAAGATTAAATGAAAACACATAATAGTTAGCAGCTCCCTTTTTTTTTACAATACATTGATAAACAAAGGAGCAGAAATATTTAGTGATCATCACTTAGTGATTGCCAAAATGAGATTACTGACTGAAGAAAACAAACAGAAAAGAAAAAGAAATACTAAACTCAAAATAGAAGAACTAAATAAACCAGTAGTAAAACAGATATACCAATCTAGGATAAAGATTTATCAGTGAAAGACAGATGGATCTGAATGATACAATAGAAGTAAAGATTAAATGAAGACTGTGGTAGGAAACAAATACAAGGAGATAGGAAAAGAACAAATGGTGGAATGAAACGTCCAGACTAAGATCAGAGAAAAGAAGGATGCCAAGAAATACTTGCAAACAAACAGACCAGAGGATAGGATAGATGAATAAAAGAACCCAAAGAGGAAGAGGCAAAACAAACAATGGGAAGAGTTTGGACAAAGGCTTCAAGAAACATCAAGGAAATCAAAAGCTGTTCTGGGTGGCAAGAAGAGCATGGAGCATGCCTAATACGACAAATTAAAACAAAGAGTGAAAGAAGACGAAACATGGAAAATGGAAACAGCATATTCACCAATTACATAATCCCTCCAGAACATATGAAAAAGGATCAACTAAGTAAGGAATGACAGCTGAAGATGTAAATATAGAAGAAATCCAATCAGCTGAAATTAGCAAAAGTTCCAGAAAAAGTCCAGAAATTATTAAAAACCAAGTGAGAGAGGCAGACAAACTACTACATGCTATATGCCAACAAGCATGGAAGTCCAAACAGGTGTCAGACGACTGGAAAAAGGGAAGTAGAAAGGATCAGATTGAATGATCAAACATAGAGTGGATCACTTTAGCATTCCAGGAAAAGTATATGCCAGGATACTGGAAAGAGTAGAGGGTCAGATTGAAGAGATCAGAGTGGATTTAGACCAGGAAAAAGTGCACAAGACCACAATAGACAAATGAGAAAAAAATCCTTAAGTAAAAATTGACCTGCACCTGTGTTTTATTGACTTAGAAAAGGCATTTGATACTGTGAGGAGGGACGAACTATGCATTCCTTAAAAGAACACAATTTAAATTTAATAGAAGCCATTAAAAGTTTTTACAACAAACCAACATATGCAGTGAGAGTAGCTGGGAACAGATCTGCAGAATTTGATGTAGATATAGGAGTAAAACAGGGTTGTATCCTAAGTCCTCTTTTGTTTAACACATTTATGGATTCAGTCGCAAAGGCATCCTCAAAAATGAAGAAAATGAATGTAGGTATGTGGAAGCTCAAACCAGTAAATGTATCAATTTGACGATTTTCTGTTTGGGTTTAGTTCTTCAGTCGAATATCAACATTATGAACAAGAACAAAATAAAAGAGGAATAAGAGTAAATGCAAAGAAAACCAAAACAATACTAGTAACTAGGAAGCTAAAACACACAATCTTAAATTGGGCAGAGAGGATTTAGAACAAATTCAAAGCTACAGTTGCTTAGGAGTAATGATTAACTTAGAGGGAAAACTAAGAGAAGAAAAGCCAAAGAATCAAAAAGGCAAAAGCAATATAAAACCATCTAGGAAAGGCATTTATATGTAAGCAAAAATTGTCAACGAAAACCAAAATGTCAGTATACAATACATTTTATTGTTCTTCTCTCCTCTATGGCAGTGAAATATGGACCTTAGACAGTAGAGAACACAGTAGAGTACAAACAGCTGAAATGAAATATCTAAGAAGAGTAGTAGGGAAAACTAAAAGAGACAAAATCAGAAACACAACAACAAGAAATCAAACCAAAGCAGATGGCATAAAAACTAAGATAGAAACAAATCAATTGAGATGGTTTGGGCGTGTAAACAGAATGAATGACAATAGAATAGCTAAATCAGTATACAGTGCTGAAGCCCAAGGTAAAAACCAAAAGACAGACCTCGGAGAAAGTGGGAGGAAGATACAAAAGAGGCATTGAAGCATAGAAACTTAATATTTTTGGAAGAAAACAGAAAATGCCAGGACAGGGCATCCTGGAGAAAGATCATCTCGGCATCTGCAAAATGGAAGAATAGGAACAGATAAAGAAAGAAAGAGTATTGAGAATTATAATTTACATAGGGCGATAGGTTTGGTTGGTCAGCTCTGTGTATTGAATGACTGAACGAATTAGTTTGCATGGCTTACCGGACTTGCCCACAGGGTTGACCTTTTTTCTTTCGTTAGTCCCATATGAGCGTCCAGCAAAGAATCACCAATTGGCATGATGTTTGCAGATGACATGGTGTTACCGCATGGATCGTAAAGGAAAGGAAAGCAAGAGAGAGTTGAACTGAACGAGGTCTTAAATCCTAACAGTAAACAGACACCCCATCACCCCCGCCACCTCCACCCCCCCCCACACACACCCATTCCGCACCCACCAACGTGGATGCAGAGTAAGCCAATATAAGAAAGGGGAACAACAAACAAATGTTAATATTTTTGAATGAGGGAAACTGAAATGAACAAATAATACATTTGATCAAGAAGAATGAGGGAAACAATAAATGGACAAACAGAAATGAATCAGGAAAAACACACGTGTTCAATTACATAAATGTAATTGAAATCAGATGGAATGATCGTTGTCTTTCAAAAAAAAAAAAAAAAAAAAAAAGAAAGAAGGAAAAAAATTGTTTGCTAAAACAAGTAAGAATCTTCCAGTTGCATAAACTGAAGAGAGGCACAGCAGCTGGCCAGTGTGGTTTACACAAGTTATATAAAAAAGTTATTTCAATGCCATTGCTTATCCCGGTTTCTATAGTATGAAATAGAACAGGCCTGGACAGGACGTTTGCCTGATGTAGGTTTTGACTATCCAAGTTAGCACTTGCACCAATTTCCACCTTGGTCGAATGGGGGGGGGATGCGGCTTTCCCGAGGAATTCTACGTCGGAATTAGTTTTGCTAGATTCGAACCCGGGATCTCATGATCTCCAGTCCGGCAGCCTAACCTCTCAGTCATCAGATCGAGAGAAGGATGGCGTTAAGTCAGGTTGAGAATACATTTGCACTGATTGTTAATGGTTTAAACAGAATACATTTTTACCCACATCCACAACTAAGGTGATCTCGGGGATCTAATTGGATATTTTTATATTTTGCCCAGACCGGCCTGTATAAACTGCCAAGGAATCTTCAACGTGCACAGAGTGTTGTGGTCTGCACAACGGACATCCTTTCCATCGTCCGTCTCCCAATGAGAGTAGGTGTCGATCCACTTACCTGGATCAGGGGGTTGCATTTTACTCGAAAAGAAAACTCAAGAACACGTTTTTCAATCTTGTCGATGCATGAACCCACGACCTTTTGGTTGATAGGCCGACAAATTGTCATTCGACTACCGAGTCCCCCGATCGTTAATAGGAAATAATGTGACGATGTTTAGGCTAAGTAGTAAGATTATGATCATATCGTTATACTGTAGGACAAAGAACTAAAATGGCCCCTCTATGTTTCGCATTTAATCTAAAAATATAAATATTATAGGAACAAGTAAGCTGTCCTTAACGAATTATAAATAAGGAGCTCTTAATCCCATCGAAGACAGGTGGACAGGAACTGGGCCTCTGCGACAACGTGCTCAGTCATGGAGTATGAGGAAAAGGCTGCCCAGGCATTGGTCACTAGATTGACCTGAACAATACTATGAGCCATTTCATGTAATGACACAAGATAATATGAAAGCCCCATAGGAACAAAGACCAGACAAACGCAAGGAATAAACAGAAAACAAATCCTGGCCACCATGGGGATCGAACCCGCGACCTCTGCGTCGGCACCCGTCGTCTCGCCAAGAAAAGAAAGCGTACTACCAACCGAGCTAACTATGCTCCCTACGAGCCAATTTAGTAGGAGATGCAACAAAGAAATAACTTCAAAGGAAAATGATAAGCGAATCGTGTTCTGTTTATGACCAACATGAGCTGACCCTAGTTGCGTATCACAGAGCGTTGTCCTGACGTGACCCAACTAACTACTCAAAAATGTCATAAATGTCATAAATGCAAAGCAATAACTCAAAAAAAGTAAGAGAACAAAAATCTCCATTTTTATATTATACACGCAAGAAGCGACAAGAGGAGGAGTGACTCATAGAGTATTGCTAAGAAACGCTTTTAAAAGGAAAGCTCAAATCAGCGTGGCAGCCATGCGTGACCAGATGACAGCAGGGGCTGAAAGAAACCACGCCAAGGACTTACAAGTGATAATGAGTGGGACAAGACCTTGACATCCGTGAACCCAAGTTCTATTCTTATCATTATTGGCATGTTCCTGTTAGTTGGCTATGTGAATGGAGGTTAACGCAATCTATTGCACTGTGCCTCCTATTAAACCCTGTTACAATGTTCGCTTCCTATTGGACCAAATATTCTATAATAAAACATTATTATGGATGTGTATCCCATTAAAAAGTGTCTTTGTTACAATGTGTTCGTACGATTGACACACTTCCCATACATCTTTTTATTCGTTTTAGTTCCTGTTCATTTTGATTCAATTTTACTTTTTGCTTGTTTTGCTTTTAGTTGAAACGTTGATAAGAAAGGTTGCGTTACTTGGTGGTTTGTACGGAGGCCTAGGTTGTGCCAAAGCGTCATTGCATCGTTTAATGGGATGTGAGTGGGGGTTTCTAGTTCTTTTCTCCTTCTCTACCTGTCTACTGGTTTGTTTATCTGTCATCCTGTCTCATACTTTCTGACATTATGTGTCTCTGTCTGTCTGTATGTCTGTCCGTCGGACTCTCTCTCTCTCTCTCTCTCTCTCTCTCTCTCTCTCTCTCTCTCTCTCTCTCTCTCTCTCTCTCTCTCTCTCTCTCTCTCTCTCTCTCTCTCTCTGTCTGTTACTCTCTCTCTCTGTCTCTGTCTACCTGTCTGACTCTCTCTCTCTGTGTCTGTGTCTGTGTCTCTAGCTCTCTGTCTCTGTCTGTTTGTTTGTCGGTCTGTTTGTCTCTCTTTTTTTTC
>JAXRKP010000868.1:37500-50000 GCA_037039925.1 Doris montereyensis
TGCAGATTTTTTTTCCCAGATGCACCTGCCCTGGTCCCCCACCTTGCTCTGACGTCCAGGTAGGCGAACTGACACCTTGTCCCATCGGACGATAAACAGGAGATCCCATGTGCAGATCACAACGCTCTGTGCACGTTAAAGATACCTTGGCAGTGTACAGGGTAGTCAGGACAAAATAAAAAATCCTAGCAAAACCCCCGAGATCACCTTAGTTGTGGATGTGGGTAAATCACGCAAATCAAATCATTCTGGTGACCATGAGGTCAACTCTAGAGTCCGAGACTTTGCTTTGGCGATTTTTAAAAATTATCTTTTTGGTTTGTTGTGTTTGTTTTGTTTTGTTCCATAAGTTGTGTTTTTTTTTGTATCGGTCTGTACTACGATCCTTGACGATATTGATAATAGTTTATTACTGCTACATGAAAAGTAAAAGTAAAATCCCACACTCAGAGGGTAATCAGGAGTAGAGTCCTGGTTTTTCTAGGCACACGGCATCATGTGGTAGTCTGCCATTGCTTTTCACGTCACCTTCACTTCCGTCGATTCTAAACAGACCTAGCTACCCACTTTGCTGCTGGGTGGACTGGAAGGCCAGAAAATACGCCGTTTTCTCTTTCGTCGAGTTAAAAAAAGGCATGGCTGTCTATGCCTGAACTGGGAATCAAACTCAGGCCTCCTGGTTGGTAGTCGGACGCTCTAACGATTGATACACTGGCGCCTCTCTTACCTCTATTACTTGGTTTCAAATTAAAATCATTATATGACAATATTTGGCAGTAGACATATCTAAAGCTGTTCATCCTCATCATCATCATCATCATCATCATCATCATCGTTATCATCATCGTCATCATCATCATTATCATCATCATCATCATCATCATCATTATCATCATTTATGGCTTGCGTTATTCAACACGTAGCCGACCATCCCTCTCCATGCTATTCTGTGTTCAATGCTTCTTGTAAAATCCGAGTTGGTTGTGATATCGGACGTGTTTTGTCTTAACGCCGTTACGTATGTCTTGCGTTGGCTGCCACGAGCTCTTGTCCCTTCTATGAATCCAGATGTTGCTAGTTTTTCTACTACGTTATATCTCCACACATGGCCAACAAAATCTGTTAGTGTGATAATAAAGAAACGAACTAGTCATCGACTCTCGTGTACCTTTAATGCAAAATAAATCCATTTCCACTTCCATTACACAGCATGGGAGCCTTTACCCTAATATTACCGTGCGTAAGTAGACTACTTCTAAAAATAGGCTAAGGTAATCATGTCATGTTTCCGCTTGGTGGCATAATTTGATGACCACACCTATGGTAAGCCTAGATAGTATAGTTGAGTTGGGTGCGTGGGTTTTTTCTCTCTCCATCTGGTAGGCCTACACCAAATTATGTTAAAATAGAGAGACTGTAGGCAATATAATATCTAATAGGTGACAGCTTGGAGTGTAAATTGATGAATTAGATGGAGTTGCGTCCAGCTTTGTTATGTTCCATTGATGAGTGTAAATTCTGCTATGATCAGTAATTTTGAAAATTCATGATATGGAGTGCATAATGTATATCTAGCTAGTAAAGAAAAAGTGACATTATTCTAAGTTGTGAGACTGCAGCGGTCAGAAGGGGGGGGTTGAAAATAACTGACTTTGAGGATATGGAGATGCAAAAATATGTTAATGTTTTTAACGTATCAGTCTGTAAAACTCATTTGATTGTGTGTGTGATCTATGTTTCTGTGTGTGTGTGTGTTTATTTGTCTCTGTTTGTCTATCTCTCTCTCTCTCTCTCTCGCTCTCTCTCTCTCTCTCTCTCTCTCTCTCTCTCTCTCTCTCTCTCTCTCTCTCTCTCTCTCTCTCTCTCTCTCTCTCTCTCTCTCTCTCTCTCTCTCTCTCTCTCTCTCTCTCTCTCTCTCTCGTTTCTCTCTCTCGCTCTCTCTCTCTCTCTCTCTCTCTCTCTCTCTCTCTCTCTCTCTCTCTCTCTCTCTCTCTCTCTCTCTCTCTCTCTCTCTCTCTCTCTCTCTCTCTCTCTCTCTCTCTCTCTCTCTCTCTCTCTCTCTCTCTCTCTCTCTATCTCTCTCTCTCTCTCTCTCTCTCTCTCCCTCTCTCTCTTACCTGCGTGACTGTTATCCTGTATGTCTTTTTATCTCGTCCTTATCTTTGCCCCCCTCTCTAGTTATCTCTTTCTCTTTTTTTTTTATTATCTATCTTTCTTTATTTATTTATTTCTCACTCGCTGTCTTTCTTTCTGTCTCAAAAGTCTTACCTTTACGCAAATCTGTTATACTGCACAGACGATGCATTGCAAGCCCCATACATTCTAAACACGTACCGCTCCTAGGGCAATACCGGTAAAGGAAGAAATAGCCCTCACACAATACCGGCTTGGCATGTGCCAGTGTCTATAGATAACGACTGGCATTCATAATAGGATGGCTTAGGGGGCCAAGCTTCTAGTGGGTAATGTTACTAGCATATGTGGCACCACTTTGCTTGTCACACTGGTTTCTGGTCTAGTATCTTTTAGTGCCTCGTAAGCCATCGGATGTCAGCTCAATAAAACTGTGTGTCTCGTAACAACTTTAATAAAGCTCTAGTTATTTTATTAAACTGCTGTTACGTCAGTTTGTCACCCCCGTCCGTGCTTGGAGGAATGGATGTGATGTGGAAATCAACCAACGTCATTGGGTGTTTAGATAAAGTGAAAACAAACATTGTCTTTTGATTAAAGATCATTTCATAAAACAGTACATTCATTATGTATAAAAAAAGGTAAGTCTACTGAAGAAAGGACAAGAACCAACGATGGTCGTTGAGGAATATTTTTCCAGATTCGTTATAGAATTGTTATAATTATACGACTACATAAGTCCTCGATTATTGATTGTCCAATCATTTAATATTGATTTTTTATTTATAAATGTATGACATCAAAATGGAAATGATAATAATATTCTTATTCTGAAAGATTTGAAAGAGAAAAAAAAAGAAGTCACATCAGTATATTTCTATCTGTTCCAACTTAATCTTTCATTGGATAGACATGAGTGAAGACGATTCTGAGATAGCCACGGCGTTGAGCCTATTTTATAACGATAACTCTATTATACTTGCACGCGTTCCAGATTTTCTTTCACACCAGCTCTACTTAGTTTCTAAAATATAGTATGAAGGAGTTCACTGTACGTAAATAGTAATCATAACTTCACAGGAAATATGAAATAGCATTGTGAAGTGCTCTATTGAAACGATTAAACAAAAAGTAGATAAGCATCAGATTTAATCACTTCTTCAGACGTCGACCATCCATCAAGAACGTCGCCTTCAGGCCTTGACGGCCAATGCCCCTCATATAAGAATAATTATAATACAGGTATGTTGTCTCATGCTTCGATAATTTAGTGTAATCCTGGGGCGCAGTACTTGCCTCAATGGCTGAATGTCCGTCCACGTTTCAAACCCTGGCCCCAGCTTGAAATGGTCTTTACTTACCGAAAACCGTTCTCTGATCTTGTGGGAAGGTGAATTTATCACCCATGACTGAGGGAATAAAAAAGATACGAGCGTAATAATACATAAAACTGATTATGCATCGCAAGTTGAAGGTCCTTTGGTAAGTGAAAGGGCTGTTTGGGAAGATTTGAAAAGGCCCTACCCAAGACCCCCATTGCTTTGGGAGGATATAATGAGCCAGCAAGATATCAACAAAATGAGGAGTGTTCACCGTCGCTTCTGTCCATTCTGACACCAAAATGAAAATTAAAACGAAATAAAAGTGATATAATGGCTGGCTAGTAGTAACTTTAGTCATGTATCCTCACAGTAAACGTCTAAAGACTTACGACTAATGGCTGGCTAGTAGTAACTTTAGTCATATATGCTCACAGTAAACGTCTAAAGACTTACGACTAATGGCTGGCTAGTAGTAACTTTAGTAATATATCCTCACAGTAAACGTCTAAAGACTTACGACTAATGGCTGGCTAGTAGTAACTTTAGTCATGTATGCTCACAGTAAACGTCTAAAGATTTACGACTAATGGCTGGCTAGTAGTAACTTTAGTCATGTATCCTCACGGTAAATGTCTAAAGATTTACGACTAATGGCTGGCTGGTAGTAACTTTTAGTATCCTCGTCTAAAGACTTACGACTAATGTATCCTCACAGTAAACGTCTAAAGATTTACGACTAATGGCTGGCTGGTAGTAACTTTAGTCATGTATCCTCACAGTAAACGTCTAAAGACTTACGACTAATGGCTGGCTAGTAGTAACTTTAGTCATGTATCCTCACAGTAAACGTCTAAAGACTTACGACTAATGGCTGGCTAGTAGTAACTTTAGTCACGCATACTATAGTGCATGCAACCTTTGTATGCCCATATTTTTGTCCAAATTTTAATGCGATTTCAACAAAGGTTTATAAGATACATTATGAATTGAGATTTCAAAAAATAAAAATAACATTCTGCCTCATGTCTTAACTCCTTTGTAGAAAACGAATACAAATAACAATATGAAGTCGTAGTTAATACTTAACAAAAAATCAGGCCAGGCAGTTTTACTCTAATTAAAAATCCTCCTACCGGGCCAACTTATCCGAATCCTTCTCAGCTCCTTGTAGCCTGTCAGGCTCATCACACTAGAGCACTAACAATACCGTCACTCTCTATAATAGCTCTAGGTAATCATTCACGCCCTGACCAGGTTACGAAGAAAGACCTGCCCAGACCAGCTTTCTTACCATGACTTCCACCGTGATCATGAGTTCACACACTTAACTCATCCATCAAGCAATGACAATCCTCCCTCAGTTTCTTTCCTTTCCACGAAAGACAGAATAGTGTCTGAAGTACGCAAAGTACCTTAGCGGATGAGAAGGTATTACGGAGACAACTATAACTACTAGTTTGCCTTAGGTCTTCTCATATCTTTTTATCGTAAAATAGGTCGTGTTTCCAATATTCAATTTTTAGCCTGTAAGATCGTAAATGAGTTAATGGACCAACAACGACACATTAAATGGTTATAACGAAGTAATATGTATTAATGAATACATACATTTAAAAAAAAACTAAATAAACAAATAAATATATAAATAAATCAATAAATATTAAAAAATAAAAAATAAAAATAAATAAATAAATAAATAAATACATAAATAAATATAGATATGCAAATCCAAACAAGGCAATACTTATGATCACCGTATACTTGTACATATTAATTTTACATTGCTGGTTACACCAAATCTGTTTAGGTTTAACCCCTTGCTTCTTTTGTTTTGTGTCTTCTGAAACATTCACAATTTTTATTTACTTTAACATCGGAGTGTATAGGTGAGACAGAAGCAAGTATCGAACTACTTCACTAATAGTTTCCTTTGTTATAAAAATTCACTTATTGTGATAATGTTTCACGTATACGTAGAAGGTGCATATATAAGAAATATCTGACTTGTTTGAATAAAGCGTCCGCTATGTATGATATTGACAAATTATTTAACGAATTTTGACCATTTCTGCCAAATAATATAGAGATTGGAAATACAACTCTGTATGATTGTACAATTGAACATTATTTATTTGTAAAAGTAACCTATACATCGTAGAATGCAGTTAGAATATATTGATATATTGGGCTTTGTAAGTATTGATGTGTCCGAAAGAGACTTGGGTTATGATGCTTTACAAATTTTACTTTTCATCTATTATACAAGAGACTCTCTTTGATTTCTTCTTCTTTTCTTGATGCCAACAATAGGCAAACCCATTTTGAACCTTTCATGTTTCTTTGTATCGCCGTGTCCGGACATACACGAATAGATCGATACATGTTTCCCGGTATTGCTGTTGTCACTGTAGCACCAGTCTTAGCAGAGGGTTGCTAAGTGTAGCTGACACGGACAGGATTGCTACTCGTCAGATGCATTTTGTACTTGGCTTTACTGTTCTTCATAATACGTCCACGGTGCTGAAAGAAGGAGAGAGAAAAAAAAACATTTATGAGTTAGCAGTGTCTGCTTCTTTGTCTCATGTGACCATTGTGGTCTCCGTATAAGATACTATTCTTCGTTCGTGGAGGTATGACGTTCGTATCCTAACGAGATCAGACAAACATTTTTTTTACCTGCGTTGAAAATTTTAAATGAGATTAAAGTGAGCCTGCATTTCACAGTAGGTCAGATCTAGTACTTAAACCCTTTGTGCTTACAGCTTACTTAACAACTGGTATCTGCCAATCGTCAAATAAGTGGTTTAGCGCGGGATTCATCTTGTTTGATTTTATATAATTATTTGATATAATTAATATACGATAGAACGCTCCGCCAGAACACTGAAAATCAGCAATGTCCGCTCCACACAACGGAGAGGGCAGCGATATGGCCGGGCCAAACACGTGTGGAAGAAAAGCTCTACGGCCCTGTGGAGAGCCTGAAAAAGACCATCCACTTCATGGAGACAATCCGCATCCTGGTCTGATCCACTGGCGGAGAGATCGAAGAAGAAGATATTCATTAGAAACCATGTTGTCTTTTTTCTTCTATTTAAATCTAAACATGCATCCTGAGCTAGCCAAATGTCCAAAGAATATACAAGTGCATTCCAAATTCCGAGATTACCGTTTACGGTGTATCGCAATGGATAGGTCAACTCCTTTTCACACTAGACTGCAGACTGGAGGCTGTATTATTGTCTCCCCTCACCACTAAAAGCATTATAGAACATCGATGATCTTTCGTACAATTCGACTTCAGACAAAACAACTCGCACTGTATGAACTTATTACGAATATTGTTAAACTTTTAAGGTATCTTAATTTACTATAAACTTGGTTCTTTTGCTTGATTGTCCGTATTTTGTTTGTGTGCGTGAAGGACACACACACACATCATTGTGTTAGGCCTTGAGTAGTAGTCATGCTTGGATGGAGAAAATCGATCACAAAATGGCGCAGCACAAACCCATCGTTACTTAACGACGGACACGCGCAGCATAAACGAAATGCTTCGTCATAAATTGCCATACATTCCACATTTATACCATGAGAACACCGCATATATAACATTATAGTGGACATGGTACATTTCAAAGAAACAAAAAAAAAACCCACAATAAACTTTACAATGAAAATGAGAAAGTGAATAAAAAGGTTTTCAAAATTAGAACGTGAATTTTCAACAAAAAATGGAAGCTTGGTATTACTATGATTAAGAGACAGGGGAGATAACATTCGTGTATGGTCAAGTAATTTCTTTATTCATGCTATTCATTAGTCTGTGTACGAGAATTTGATATACTTTTGAATATCTGTAAAGGTATTGTACAAAACGGGTTTTTTTTGTGTAATATAAAACTGTACTGTATTCCAACGTGTGTGTCGCAGTGCTGTGAATTAACTTGATGATTCATAAGGACAATAACGTGTATTACATAAAGGCAATAGATTTAAGATCTGTGCAACAAACTTTTTCATTTTTTACTGTGACAGACGTGCTGAATTGCAAACGTTGTCATGGCTGTATTTACCTTTTCTTTTTTTTTTTTCTCTTATCAGAATTATCACCATTATTGTCATCATCCTCTTCTTATCGTTATCCTTCTCAGTTGCCTTTCATCGTCGGTGGCGATTTTTAATGAGTGCCCTCATATTATGGCGCTTTCTCTCTTTAGTTGTATTTTAACAATTTAAAAAACAATTACTTTCTGTCTTTTGCATCTTATCTTGGGGTTTGCCATGTCAGGGGAACCGGGCCTCATTTCAGGGCGTTTTTTTACTGACTACAACATCATCATCATCGTCGTCTTCATCATCGTCATCATCATTATCATCATCATCACCAACATCCTTATTATCATCATCATCAACATCAACATCATCAACATCATCACCACCATATCATCATCATCATCATCATCATCATCATCACCATCATCATCATCATCATCATCATCATCATCATTATCACCATGTAATCATCCTCGTCACCATCGCTAACATCATCATCATCATCGTTATCATCAACGTCGGTGGAGACAGCGTTGTCGTTTTTATCAATGGTATCATGTATCATTTTCATTCTCCACATTTCTCACGATGTTTTTTTTCAGTGTCAGGATGAAAAGAAACATCACCGCAGTAGGCCGATAATTAGACCAAAGAGCAAAAGGTACACAAATAGAAACAGAGGCCTCTGTAGCCAAACGGGGTAGGGCAATATACAATGAAATTGTCAGGCGGTGCCTCCTTTCACTGCCGAACAAAGGAGGAAAAGTGAACAGCACGTCACAACGTGGAGAGCAATAAAGGGAATGAGAAATATTGATCTCATGACGGTGATATTGATTTATGTCAAAACTGGTTCGATTTTGTCTTGTGTTACTGATTTTGTTCTGTCTTGTCCCTAGAGGGGACGCGGTAGTCCAGAGACAAAGGTGTCGGCCTCTCAGCAAAAAGTTCGTCGGTTCAAGCCTCGACGGTTGAATGCTTTTTCTTTTCTCTCGAGTAAACACCCCCTCCCACCCCTACCCCCTTTGTTAAGGTAGGTGGATAGACATAGTCCCATCGGAGACGGACAATAAAAGGAGGTCCTGTGTGCAGATCATGATACTCGTGTGTGTTAAAGATCCTTTGGGTGTGTACAGAGAAGTCCGGGCAAAATTTAAAATCCTACCAAAACCTCCGATATCACCACCTTTGTTGTGAGGGTGGGTAAAATCAAATCAAGTCAAATCAAGTCTTGTCCCTTGTCTTTGTCTTGCTTTCGTGGGACACTGATATATTATATGCTAGCAAGATACCAAATACGATCATTAGATCGAGTCAGTATTTGATACTGATGTTACGCAGGTAGACGTGAACCATAGCTATATTGCGTGAATAACTGAATGGTACACTTGCAACTTTTTAATAATCAAACCTGTTCAAAATGGTGGCTTAGGTGAACGAAAATTCTAGGCTACTCAAAGATGGGAAACGATGACAATTTCAATAATTGAGACGTCAATTCTGAGAGAAAACTTCCTCAAATGAAAACGATGTTGGGATCATTTATACGGTTACCCTTCGTGGCCTCGAAATGTTTCCAATCCAAATTTAGCTGTCATGGAATGTAATGATAATATATCATTACGTGATTTTACAACGTTTTAATACGCACTCATAGCCTCTCATTTGAGTGACGGGCACTTGATGGCTAGAGATCTCAAGATTTGTTTCATGTGCCGATGGCCTTTATGAACCAGACCCCCAGACCTAAGCCACTCGTCCAAGTCCCCGTAAGACACAAGTCATGTACCCACCTGAAGTCCTTTTATGATACTTATAACCTCCAGAGGCCGTAAACTGACAGCTGTAAATATAGTTCCTTGCTACATTGACAAGTGACCAACGAGTAGAGAAACAACCTAAGAAATTAACAATGCATTGCAAAATACCTATGATAGTATCAGAATGGTACAGTATCAGATGTTGTCAATATACTATCTGTCTGTCTGTCTGTCTCTGTCTGTCTGTCTGTCTGTCTGTCTGTCTGTCTGTCTCTCTCTCTCTCTCTCTCTCTCTCTCTTCTCTCTCTTGCTCTCTCTATCTCTCTCTCTCTCTCTCTCTCTCTCTCTCTCTCTCTCTCTCTCTCTCTCTCTCTCTCTCTCTCTCTCTCTCTCTCTCTCTCTCTCTCTCTCTCTCTCTCTCTCTCACACACACACACACACACACACATACACACACAAGCACACACACACACACATACACGCACATCCATAACGACTAAATAACTCATCTAAATAAAAAATTGTCTCTTCTTTATCTTATTTACTCTTAAGAACGTTGAAATTCCATCCATCTATCTCAGGGCAGTTTTTCCAGAATTGGCATTACACTGAACTGTTATTGCTCAATATTATAGAATTTGTTTATCACTTAAAGGTACGTCAGTATTTATCTTAACCCAATGCGTGAATACCGAATCAACGAGATGTTAATAGTCTGACAGGCCATGACCTTCGCAGATTTAGGGACTCGTTCGTAAACCATGTTGGTCATCTTGACCCACTATTTATTATGGGATGTCACAATTTCAAATGGCGCGGAGATGGGCGGGGCCGAAGGAGATGAAATAATGTATCCTTTTCCTTTTTCGAGACATTTTCTGATAGTTACATCTAGGACATATGGTTATTATGCTATGTTAATAATAGTCTCTATATTTGCCCTGAAGGAGATAAAATAATTTCTCCTCTCCTTTCACGACATTTTCTGATAGATACCTCTAGGAATGATAGTTATTATACTATGATAATACTATTCTCTATATTATTTGCCTTTTAAAAACAAAGATTGCATTACTATAATGTCATTGTGCTGATTGATCCATTGTATGAAAGAAATACAAACTGATAATCAAAGTATTGAGATGTCATAAAGTGATACAGAAAGCGTGCTCAATTGACACAAAAAATAGTTGTAAGTTTTTTAAATTACTAATCACTTTCCATAAATGGTAAACTGCATAGCAAATCATCTTATTGTGTATACAGTACAATGTCATTCTGAGTTGTTTGTTTTTGCGTTAGCCACTAAGAATAACCAGATTTTGCGTGCAGGTTCTACATGATCCCAACATCGTTTTCACTTGAGAAATTTTTCTACCATAAGTTACGTCTAATTACGGAAACTGTCATTATTTCCTCGTTTTTTGAGTAGAGTGAGCATTCATATTAACCACTATGTTAAACATATTATAATTTTAAAACTTGATTAATATCGTTCACGCCTATCCACGTGACCTCAGTATCGAAAATTGATTGACCTATTAATTGTGCTTATTGTCGTTTTATGTCTTATTTGATAATCGAAATATGTAAACGTGTATGAAAAATCGTCAGAAGTGGGATTTAATTATCAATGAAGTTAATTGATGCCTTGTCAATAAAGCTACAAACCGTTTATGGGTAAAACGACAGAAGGGCATCGGGAAGGTCGTCATATCATATTTGAACGAGGGAGACTCGGTAGTCCAGAGGCAAAGTGTCGGCCTCTCAACCAAAAGGTAGTGGGTTCGAGCCCTGTCAACGGTTGAAAACTTTTCTCGATTGTTTTCGAGCCCAATTTAGCCCTAGTCCAGATAAGCGGATCGACACCTAGTCCCATCCGAGTCGGACGATAAACAGGATGTCCCGTGTGCAAATCACAACACTCTGATGCACGTTAAAGATCCCTTGGCTGTTTACTGGGCAGTCTGAGCAAACTTAAAAAATTCTACCAAGAACCCTGAGATCACCTTCGTTGTGGATGTGGGTAAATCAAATCAAATCAAATCAAATCATAGTTAAACGTCTCAGCATTTTAGATACACGATGATATTATTATATCCTGACAAAGCCAGGCAGGCCCAACGCTATTATGTTCCTTGGGAAAGACATTTAACACGTATTTTCCCAACTCGACCCAGGTGCATAATGTGTGCAAGTAAACATCTGCGTCAGACTAGCGGCCTGTTGAGGAGGGTATTATTTCCATCATCTGTTCCACTTCACGCTATAAAAACCGGGATAAGCCAATGGGCCTTAATTGCCTTTGAAGGAACTTTACCTCACTTCTAATGTGCAATAATGATATGATACTATTGACACTATGGCCCGTGTCCCGTGTCCCTTCAGAGTGAACAGCCATGACGTGTGATGCTCGCTGATGCATAGACTATGTTAGAAATTGACACACATTGAACTGATGCATAAACTATGTTAGAAATTGACACACATTGAACTGATACATATAAACTATGTTAGTAATTGAGACACATTGAACTGATACATATAAACTATGTTAGAAATTGACAAACATTGAACTGATACATAAACTATGTTAGAAATTGAGACACATTGAACTGATGCATACATAAACTATGTTAGAAATTGACACACATTGAACTGATACATATAAACTATGTTAGAAATTGACACACATTGAACTGATACATAAACTATGTTAGAAATTGACACACATTGAACTGATGCATAAACTATGTTAGAAATTGACACACATTGAACTGATGCATATAAACTATGTTAGAAATTGACACACATTGAACTGATACATAAACTATGTTAGTAATTGAGACACATTGAACTGATGCATATAAACTATGTTAGAAATTGAGACACATTGAACTGATACATAAACTATGTTAGTAATTGAGACACATTGAACTGATGCATATAAACTATGTTAGAAATTGACACATTGAACTGATGCATAAACTATGTTAGAAATTGACACACATTGAACTGATGCATATAAACTATGTTAGAAATTGACACACATTGAACTGATGCCTAAACTATGTTAGAAATTGATACACATTGAACTGATGCATATAAACTATGTTAGAAATTGACACACATTGAACTGATGCATAAACTATGTTAGAAATTGACATACGTTGAAATTATTTTTTCTTTCTCTTCTTAATGCGTTGTATCATTTTGATGAACTCACATT
>JAXRKP010000868.1:60000-80000 GCA_037039925.1 Doris montereyensis
GATACACATCCACCATTTGCGGTGACGTCATGATTCATTTAGGGGAAACAACAACATTTAGGTCAAGTGTGAAAAAAGGAAGAAAATTATAAAATAATATACATGTATCACCAACTACCGCCTACCAACCACACGTATGTGCGTATGAGGCATACTGTTCATCATCGGCTCAGGATAAGGCTATGCTGTTCTAGCTACACATCATAGTCACACCATAGACTCGTTATTGAGGGAAGAAATTGTTCATTTCTCAATTAGAAAGAGAATATCGAGTTAGGACATAATGCTGATTTGTTTTGATTTTACCCACATCTACAATTAAGGGCTTTGGTTGGAGTTTTGAATTTGTCCGGATTGCCTCGTAAACAGTCAAGAGATCTTTAAATGTGCACAGAGGGTTGCAATCTGCACACGGGAACTCTTTTTTATTGTCCGTTTCCGGTGGGACTAGGAGTCCTTTCATCGACCATGGGTGGAGGGGAGATTTTACTCGAAAAAAATATCAAGAAATTATTTCAACCGTCGATGAGGCTTGAACCCAGCAACATATGGTTCAAAGGCCGACACCTTGCCTCTAAACTAAGAAGTCGACACAAAGTGCAAGTGAAATTTATAAGATTTGTGAAATAAGGGATAGACATTGAACGAAGTTCGTTACAATTTTATGTGAGACATGACAATTGACAATAGTGAACCTGATGATGATAACTCCAAAATTGTCACATGTGCAGTTAGGACAATATAATTCCGAGCTGACGCAACATGCCGACATGAGTGTAACATTGACAGCCAAACTGTTCTGAAAGGGGCCATTAATTATATAACAGTCGAGACGTGCAAGTTGTGTGGTTTTGGTGAGTATTCATATGGGTCAAGAATGCATGGAATAATATGTAGCCACATTTTCTTTTTCAAGTTGTCTCGGAAAGGGTGTGTGGTGGTGGTGGTGGTGGGGGGGGCGTGTTTGTGTGTTTCTCTGTGTGCGTGTGTGTTCAGTGTGTGTGCGTATCTATGTGAGGAGGGGACGAGGGTTGAGCTCGGGATGGATTTACATTCCAATTCTTAAAATTCTTTAGAGAGTTCAGAAAGAAGTTAAAGACCTACTTTCGATCACTCCACAATCTCTACTCTCATTCTTTATTTGATATATCATGTCATTAATTATTGCAATACATCTACTATTAACTATGCAATCTGATCACCAGAATTCAACCGAGGAGCTCCTGGATGACAATGCTGGTCTCCTGAGTGTGGTCACTTGTCTGTTAAGTAACTACTCAAAGTCCAGAGTTACAGCCCCTTGAGGTGAATGTCTTTAATATATTATGTAATCTCTATAGTCCTATTTCATCGTATTATGAAGTGCTTTGTAGATATCCTGTACAGTTTGTTAAAATAATTGAAACTATCAGAGTTGGTTTACGTTAATTGGGAATAACGGTTTAATTGAGACTCATACTTTCATTTGGATTCACAGTTTAATTGGGAATTACACGTTAACTGGCAACCACTGTTTAATTGATATTCACAGCTTAATTATTGAAAATCACAATTTAATTGGGAATCACAATTAATGTTTCTATCTGAAAAAAAAAAAAAGAACACTTTTGAGGAGATGTTTTATGTTCCTTGCGACATGATTATTTTTATGTACTACAAAACGAAACAAACTTGAAATACTCTATTATTGATGGCCACCTGCAAAACCACTAAACACAAATTGCCTTTGATTTGGTATTGTTTAATGGTTGCTACACTGACTTGTTTTTTTTGTTGTTGTTTGTTTTTTTGTGCTTAAACGTTTGTGTATTTGCTTGTCGAGCTTTTTCTTTTTGTTTTCAGGTAAGGAGGAATAATTTTTCCCTCATTTTTCCCCTTGGGGTTTCCTGTAGCTTCTGTTTCATGTTGGCAGAGGGTGGGGGGTAGATTAAAATGTTTTTTTTTTAATCACATTATGCACTTTGCCAAATAGTAGTTCATGAACATGTATATTACTAATCATGATGACAGGTTTTAAAATGTTTATTTTATTTTTGTCTTTATGAAGATACTTACACTTATCATCACTGGACCTTCATCAGTAGACAAAGTTCTGGAAGCTTTCACATCCCTCCGACTCCAGTATGCAGAAAGTACTCGTTTTAAGATGCTGACTAGCATGATGCAAACAAGAGGGGTCTCGCATGTGCTCTTCCAGGTTTGCCATGATATGCTGTATATTTGTAATTGATTATATAGTTTCTGTATAGATTTAAGAAAGGAGAGTAGACTCTCTTCAAGGCTGTGTCAGTCCATATAGCTGGAGTTTATAATCCCATTTTCTATGGTATAAAGAGAACTAGGGGATCACATAGCCTTCTTAACAGGACACTAATCTGTCACAGGTTTTACTCCCCAGATGATGCCAGTACATTGATCTAATGGGAAAATACACTGTGTATGATCATTGTCTTTTCCAAGGAATACAATGTCGTATCTAGAATTGCTAGCATTTGAAAATTAACCAAGACTTCACAATCCCAAGTCAGGCACTTCAACTATTAGACTACTTAGGCTACTTAGTAATGATTTGTAGTTATTAACCATGAACTGGTGGAACTGCAAACCTTGTCAACACATTCGTTTTCTGCCTTCATTTTTATTGTATTGGATAATGAATATCTTTCCCCTTTTCATTCATAGCCAGAAAGTCACTTTCCAACCCATTAAATCTTAGAGAATATGTTATTCCTCATAACGATAATGTGATACACGACTTTGAAAACAAAATTAAATACATTACTTTAAAATCAAAATTGGAGCAACATAATTTTGTGGCTTCATGCCCGCTGAAAGTAATACCCAAGAATTGAGTGAGTTAGTTATTATGAAGATGATAGAATACATGTATTATGTTCTCAGCATTGCTTCCATTCAGTCTCCTTTTGTTTTGTCTTTGTTTTGTTGTACATGAGGTACTTTATTCAGGTTTGTGGTTTGATTTCATAAAGATTAATATGTAAAAAGCCAAAACACTGTTAAGAAAATTGTTGACTTTAAAGTTCACAGAGTTTTTACGTTGGTCTCTTGTATTTTATAAATAACACTTTAGTGCTTTTCAATTTGTTTTTATTGAGATACATGTGAATAATTATTTGGTTGTGGATTACATAATTTTCTTCCGTAAAGAAAATTGCTATTGTTCTCATCTTAGAAATTTGAAGTGGTGATTTAAATTTTTAAATTTTCTCATTTCTCTTCTTTTGTATTCTATATATCCAGGTAAATTGTTTATGACTTCCTAAACAGTTTACTCAACATGTGCAGATCGTCAAATATGCGAGTTTTTTTACAATATGAACTGGAAGAAGCTGGTTTGAATTTGGACAGCATACAAAGGTGGTCAGTGAAAAAATCGTAAGAAAATTGAGTAGCTGACACAAAGGTAAAAAAAATTAATGTGGTAGATTTCTTTCTTTGCATAGAAAACTTATGTGGTTAAGTATTTTGCTTTATACTGTCGATATTTGGTTTTGCCGTCAGGAGAACATTCTGTAGCATAGATCATCTTTTTTCCAGGCTGATAGTATGAAGCTCATTTATCTCAATCCATTAAATACGTAAAAGTTAAAAATGAGAACTCATTTTCTAAACTGATGTACAGGTATTTGTCTGCTGACATAATTTTCTTATCTGTTATTTTTTAAAACTTCTTTTTTTCTACATCTTTTTTTTTTCAGTCTAAATTTATGTTTTTTGTTGCTCATATACTCTTCCATTCCTGTGTGATATTCTCTTTTGATTCTGATTTTTTATCTAAAATTTTTAAAGAGCGTATTAATTATAATGTTTAAATGGAAAAATGAAACATTATTATTATTATTATTATTATTATTATTATTATTATTATTATTATTATTATTATTATTATTATTATTATTATTATTATTATTATTATTATGATTATTATTATTATTATTATTGTTTTTATTATTATACTCTTCTTCTTCTTCTTCTTCTTCTTATTATTATTATATTCTTCTTGTTCTTGTTCTTGTTCTTGTTCTTGTTCTTGTTCTTGTTCTTGTTCTTGTTCTTGTTCTTGTTCTTGTTGTTGTTCTTCTTCTTCTTCTTCTTGTTCTTGTTCTTGTTCTTCTTCTTCTTCTTCTTCTTCTTCTTCTTCTTCTTCTTCTTCTTCTTCTTCTTCTGCTCCTCCTCCTCCTCCTCCTCCTCCTCCTCCTCCTCCTCCTCCTTCTTCTTCTTCTTCTTCTTCTTCTTCTTCTTCTTCTTCTTCTTCTTCTTCTTCTTCTTCTTCTTCTTCTTCTTCTTCTTCTTCTTCTTCTTCTTCTTCTTCTTCTTCTTCTTCTTCTTCTTCTTCTTCTTCTTCTTCTTCTTCTTCTTCTTCTTCTTCTTCTTCTTCTTCTTCTTCTTCTTCTTCTTCTTCTTCTTCTTCTTCTTCTTCTTCTTCTTCTTCTTCTTCTTCTTCTTCTTCTTCTTCTTCTTCTTCTTCTTCTTCTTCTTATTTTTATTATCATTATTACATGTCTTATTGTTATTATTATTATTATTATTATTATTATTATTATTATTATTATTATTATTATTATTAGTATTATTATTATTATTATTAGTATTATTATTATGTTTTATTAATGATACTGCAAAGGAGACCATCAGTGATAAATCCTTGTGAAAATTGTGTACTAGAGGTATTGCAATGCAAAAAATTACTATCTTTTTCAATGTTTTTCAGAATGCTCAAGGAGATGGTTTAGAATATGATGATCTCCGAAAAGAAATCAGGGAGTGGAAAACTCGTTATATTGATGTAAGTTGGTTCTATTTGTTCTTAAATTTGATTATATATAATATACAAACATATTATAATCAGGGCAATATCAGTACAATAGAATTGAGATAATTATGAGGCACGCACAATTCTATTCCAATTTTTTAATTATAAAACCTATTGAAATGGTGGCTGAGGTTAATGAAATTTCTACTCAAAGATGGGGAAACAATTATATTTTCCTCCACATGTCGTAGAAAAATTCCACAAATGAAAATCATACGGGGATTATTTAGAACCTACATGCAAAATATGGTTACTCTTAGTGACTTGGTAACAGACCCTTTGATGCACAAAGAACGACCATACCAGTATTATATACATTATATATATATGATAAATGACTTCCAATTTATATATGTTTCACTTAAGTGAAGGCATGTCAATTTAACACCTGGAATTGAGATCAATCTGATGCATTCTTGAATTAGTTAAAATCAGTCTACAATTTAGTTCAACGTTTCTTTAAACACAGATATGTTCATATTTGAACTTAATGTTATCACTTTAAGATGACCTTTATCAACTTTAAATGTTTTCTTTCTGTTTCAGGTTGACACACTACTTAGAAAAATAAAGGTATGTTGTGGCTTCTGTCATTGTTTATTAGAAAAATAAAGGTATATTGTGGCTTCTGTCATTGTTTATTAGAAAAATAAAGGTATATTGTGGCTTCTGTCATTGTTTATTAGAAAAATAAAGGTATATTGTGGCTTCTGTCATTGTTTATTAGAAAAATAAAGGTATATTGTGGCTTCTGTCATTGTTTATTAGAAAAATAAAGGTATATTGTGGCTTCTGTCATTGTTTATTAGAAAAATAAAGGTATATTGTGGCTTCTGTCATTGTTTATTAGAAAAATAAAGGTATATTGTGGCTTCTGTCATTGTTTATTAGAAAAATAAAGGTATATTGTGGCTTCTGTCATTGTTTATTAGAAAAATAAAGGTATATTGTGGCTTCTGTCATTGTTTATTAGAAAAATAAAGGTATATTGTGGCTTCTGTCATTGTTTATTAGAAAAATAAAGGTATATTGTGGCTTCTGTCATTGTTTATTAGAAAAATAAAGGTATATTGTGGCTTCTGTCATTGTTTATTAGAAAAATAAAGGTATATTGTGGCTTCTGTCATTGTTTATTAGAAAAATAAAGGTATATTGTGGCTTCTGTCATTGTTTATTAGAAAAATAAAGGTATATTGTGGCTTCTGTCATTGTTTATTAGAAAAATAAAGGTATATTGTGGCTTCTGTCATTGTTTATTAGAAAAATAAAGGTATATTGTGGCTTCTGTCATTGTTTATTAGAAAAATAAAGGTATATTGTGGCTTCTGTCATTGTTTATTAGAAAAATAAAGGTATATTGTGGCTTCTGTCATTGTTTATTAGAAAAATAAAGGTATATTGTGGCTTCTGTCATTGTTTATTAGAAAAATAAAGGTATATTGTGGCTTCTGTCATTGTTTATTAGAAAAATAAAGGTATATTGTGGCTTCTGTCATTGTTTATTAGAAAAATAAAGGTATATTGTGGCTTCTGTCATTGTTTATTAGAAAAATAAAGGTATATTGTGGCTTCTGTCATTGTTTATTAGAAAAATAAAGGTATATTGTGGCTTCTGTCATTGTTTATTAGAAAAATAAAGGTATATTGTGGCTTCTGTCATTGTTTATTAGAAAAACAAAGGTATATTGTGTTTGTCATTGTTTATTAGAAAAATAAAGGTATATTGTGGCTTCTGTCATTGTTTATCAATTGATCTTCAGCATCGTGTGTGTGTGTACAGGGATTTCTTTTATAAATTTAATGATGTACTTACATTTTTTTAATAAGATGTTAAATAATTGAGCACATAATTTTTTTGTCACCATGTTTTTTCTTGTTGTTTTAAAGCATGTAAACAATCTTTTATTTAGAAAATGCCAAAGAAAAGTGAAATGTTCTATATAGTGACATGAACCTTACTGTTGTTACCTTTTATAGTACACATATAGCAATAGAAGAAACTCATTTGTGCTATTTGTACACCTGATTATTTCAAATTACCATTTTGTCTCTTTCTTCCTTTTTGCCTTTAAAGAGAGGAGTTTTACATGAATCTAAATAGATTTAATTTCTTATTTTTAATAATCTAAAATTTCATTTTTATTTTTCATATTAGTTTGTCTGATTATAATTGATTTTTCATATTTGTCTTCATTTTTCTTCAATGAATTTGAATAACTAGTATTCATTTTTCTTCATGTACTTGTTTTTCCAGTCCGATATGAAAAAAGAGTTTCGTTCAGAAGGCCTTCAGAATACTATTTGATCAAAAATATGGAAATACGAAAGGTAGGTATAATATTTCTTTGTTTTTCTTTGATTTTGACAAATTAAGGTGATGTTCATGTTTCATCAATTAATAATAGAAAATTTACTTTTCTAAAACATTTTGTTGCATTTATATAAAGTATATATAATATTTTTTTTAAAGCCAAATATAGATTTACATTTAGACACTGTTTGTCAGCCAAAGTAAAAGTTTTTTTTCTTTTTTACTGTACAATCATAAATGAAGACTGTTTTAAATTTCTTATTTCATTGAAAATAAACGGAAAAAGATTATTTAGCTGATCACTTTCATTGCTTCTTCATGCTGAGGATTTGGGATCATGTTTATGAAAATTCTTTAAGCTGATTCCATGTAAAATATTCTGTTCCACTTATTAATGTTCTTGTTTTTACTATTGTTGTTTTCTTCTATCTAGATCATCATTTATCACACAATGATCTGAGCTGGGTTACTCCTCATGAAAATGGCTATTTTGTAGATTATGACAAGTGGATAAACTATGTACAGTCACAGCAAAAGGTAATTAAGAAAATAAATTGAAGAAAGAAAAAAGAATGGTTTCAATATTTTTACTTTAAGGTAATCTTTGTTTTCCATTTTTTGACTTTATGATATCAAAGAGAGAATTAACCATCACCTTTTTCCATATCATGCTGTCTTATCCGTTTTGAAAAAAAAATTAATTCAACTCTGACGGAAGAAGAATGTAAGGAACTCATGAGAACATTTTCTTTTTCTTTTCCAATTGTAGGAACATCACACTTCAAACGGACAATCATCAGATGGATTTTTGCGGCGTGACGTGTATATCCCAGATTCCACAAAGCCAAATAAAATTCTCACAAGCCAGTCAGAGTTGACGAATAACAAAATACCATCTCCAGCTCATCTTTCACATGGAAAATATAAAATGGGCCATCATCATGAGAAGGACGAAACATCCCTATATGATGTTATATCAGTGAGCACATCAATATGGGTCTGACGTGCTTACCCTGAACAATATGGAAGATCAACAAAATGCTGTAGTGAACCAAAGAGACAAAGGGGGGAATAAATGCTCTGGTAAAGTCAATAATCCCTTGACCCTTGCAAAGCCAGAGGAAAACCAAACCAAGCTCTATACCAATGGATTTTCAGATAAAGACAACTGGATTCTGAGGAGATCACATGATAGTGGGAGACATGTCTACACTTTCAAGTGAACCCTACAAAAGTGCCATTCCTACTAACAGCTAAAACTACAAGTTCAAGAGAGAATAGGAGCCACATGACAGCGGAGTGAGCGTGAACTACCTTGACCCAGAATCACAAGGTCAGACAGGTATAAAATCAACTCAAAGTAGACCTGAGTCCTCCAGCCACATTTTCTATACTGGCGGCAGTAACCCAGATACACAACCGTACTCAGGCACCTTTTGACCCTATCTCAAATGATACACCTTTGCATGGGAATGTCAGGAAATTGAATGGTCATGGTTTTGCAGCAATTACAAGTAATCAAAATCAACACCTCAGCATAGCCCCCTTGTCAAATCATAAAAACAATGATCAAATGAAAAGGTGTGTACCGCAAGATTACAACCATGCACTTAAATCTGGTTACAGTCATGAAATAAACGGCCACACGGAAGAAATTTATTCTGAAATTAGTAGAAATCACAATTATAGATCCCCTGACTCACGCAGAATACGTGACCCCATCCCCAGATTATATCATTGATGAAAATTCAAGGGCACCACCATTGAAAACATCCACAACTCGGTTAAATTTTACATTAAACGACCCAATGCTATGTCATTACACAACACCACAGCCACAGAAAAGAGCAGGGGTTTTCCTGTCAAACCATCCAGCACTTCATCACACTTTGATCATTTTCATTCCATACAACAATCTGCAACAAAATCTCATGTCACACAAAATAACCTTTCTCCTATTCCTAAGCAAAATGTCAACAATGTGAAGCAAAATCAATTTAATCAAAATTCATCGCAATTTGACAGCCGAGGGAAGCAATCAGCTTTTGAAAAATAAAGTCATTTTAAACGTGAATCCTGCTAATGATTCGAGACGGGAAATAACAAATCCTGCATCTATAAAGAAAATGAATGGCAACTTTACCAAAGAGCCCCAGAATTGCGCACCTCTCGGGAGCTGTTAATGAGATGGAAGATAGTGGAGAAATGTATAAAAGTGAAGTAAGTAAAGTTGAGCAAGGGGCTTGACAAACCTTAGAACAACATGGTTGGAAAGATTCCACAAATCAACTCGCTCAACAAAAGTACCTTTTGTAGCTTATATTTAGAATACTTTTTTCTCGAAATGAAAATATGCATTCACATATTTGTTATTGAGTCCTGCTCCCTGTTGCTTCTGTTCCCATTTAGTTTTGTCAAATAATAGTTGTTGAGTCTATTTTTTTTAAATTTTGAGATAAAAACATTCTATGGTAAAACTTAGTTCGTAATCATAATTTCAGGATGGATTAAGTTTTTATGGAGAATGTTTTTGTTAACCAATGTTGAGATTTATGATAAATTTTCTGTTTTGTGCACTCTAAAATCTAAGATAGACAGTTAAATGATTTTTTATCTGCTTTTCATCTTGGTTGATCTGTTACTGTTAGCTATGTTCACATTTTCAACATGTCCACAGGCTTAGTTATAGTTTGTTTTTCCTTCTTGTTACTATGTATGATGTATTTAGTACAATCGTATAGAAGACAATTATTAAAAGTACTAGTGACATACAGGCTCATCCTTGTCATATTCTATGCATGAGAATAAACAAAATCTTTTTCCCATTGATTTTCATGTCTGTATGCTTGATTTTTTGTAAAACAATTTTGGAGTTGCAACATTCTTTGGAAGATGTCAAGTCCATTTGTTTTTGTTTTGTTTTTATTTCTGTCCCGTTGTTTCATGAACTGAAATAAAGTCAACAACATTGTGCATTTTCCCTATTATGCAAAAAAACTCCTGAAAACGTTGGAGACTAAGTTATAGCAACAAGACACCACAGAGACAACACATTGAAAATATCTAAAAATCTGCGCTTGTACATTGTGTGAAATTGAAGGTCTTTGACTGCTTTTAGCAAAACAATTCAAGCAGCACAAAATCCTTAAGCAAAGGAATGAAGGACAAGCTCAGAATTGAAAAATAAAAGAAATAACAATAGAATAGAATAGGAAAGATTCAAGAAAAACAAAAAACAACTCAGACAATCAAACAATGACAAAAACAGCCACAAACTCCCGAGCAAACAAAGATTGAAACAATAAGATAAAACTAGAAAGAAATTAGAAACAGATTCAACCTAAAAAAAAGTTCTTTTATTGGCTTTAAGCAATCAGGTTATTAAAATTATCATGAATTTTTCATTTCATTTCATTCATCCAGTTTCTAACCGACTCTCACGTAAAAAATTATAAAATGTCACTGACAACTGTCCTCTATTGTTAAAGAATTTTTAAAATGTTATCATTTACTAGCATTGTTTACATTAATTTCCCAAAATTATTACCATAAGATGAAGACATACAATTTTAAGAATGATATGTTTTGTAATCAGTTGAAATCCAAATGATTTGTAAAACTATTATTAATGTGAACAAGGTGACATTTAAATTTGTTTATCATCACTATGAAGTTCTATAGACATGCATACACATGAAGACACATTAATACAGTAATAATCCAGGATCTTGTTGCATTAAGTTTGATTAAGATTTTGTTGTTTGAATATTTCTGATGGCTAAAATGTAACTGCTGCCACTCTATTACCTCGAATTCAGCCATCCTTTGCCCTCCTCCCCCATAGGTATTGATGACTCTGACCTTTTTAAGGTAATGAGTATCATGAATTCACACCACACTGATACTGCTGATATCAGCTCCTTATCTGCTACTTTCTCTCAAACATAAGTTGGAGGGATTTCAAATCATTACATTGCACCTGACCTAGTGCAAGCCCTGGTTTTGTGAATGTTTGACAGGATACAAGTATCCAGTTTAATGAAACCCAGAACAACTGAAGGGAAAAGATGCAGTGTCTCCTGATAGACTGTATCATAATATGATGATTTGAGACAGTTGATGAGAACAGTAACCTTTACCACCTTGGTGGAGAATGAAACTTAAACTGTTCTTCTTCCTTAACTGCCAAGGATTTTTCAGATGTTTACAATGATGATAATAATGAATTAATTTATACCTTTCACATGTAATTTGAGGCTATATGCATTATAATGAAATAGCTGTGTCTTTAAGGGCTTCTAGAAGATCAAACAAACATTGACTTTGTATTTCAACAAATGAATAAGAAAGATGGAGAACTAATCAGTATAATGGAATCTTTATTTATATACAATTTTTAAAGCATCATCCAATACATTTTGGGAAATATAGATTTGGATAGTGATAAAAAAAAATTGATCAGGAAAGGATGAAAAAAAAAAAAAAGAATAATCTTATTCAGAATACTGTCAAGACGAATACTTTTTTTATCAAAGTTAAAAATGACTTCCACCAGCCCTTACTCTTCATATCAAACTCCCAGCCTCAAGCAAAATTTGAAATTTCTACGTCATTTTTTGACGTGATATGCAATGCAATGTAAAAAGAATAGAGAAAACTTTTTTTAAACTTTTCATGAACATTAATATTTGATAGACTGAATGATACTTTGTCCAGAAAATAGTCAAGGGATATATTTTACAATTTTAAGTAGTTTTTCACAAATAACAAATAGTACTCATAAACATGATTTACAACATTTTAAACATACTAATGTAGAACTTTTAATCATTTACATTTTAAATAAAAAAATTTTCTATTTTAAGTTCAAAATTAAAAATTATGCAGAATTTACTTCTCACAGGAAATCCATTGAAGATAATATGGAACTTGATTTTCTTAAGCAAATCCAATTTGTACCCACTGAAACAAGAAAATAAAAGAACACTCTGTGTAATAGATTTGTAAATATATAATTATGAATTAAATGGACACATTTATTGTTTACAACACACATACTTAAACATTTTTGGAAAAGTAAACAAGCAAGAAATCAAGAAATAAAGTCAATGATAAGCAATAAGGATTATCAGAAAAAATGTAATAATGTCATTGAAAAACAACCACATGCACGTACACAATAGGATACACAGATTTTAAAAGAGTAAAAAAAGAAAACAAATACAAATCCAAAGGAAATGTGCAATCAGGTAAGAAAGGGAAGTAAACTGAAGAAAAAGAGAAAACTTGAAAAGCATAAATATGTGTAAGTCATGAATAAGCATAAGATAAGAAAATTTAACTGAAAACATTAAGGAATCTCATATTCTTTGAGAAGTAAAACTATTACACATACCTCTTGCCACTTGATATATGATTTTACCAAGTAATCTTGTTCTTGATAAGAGCCTGATTCGAAAGAAAAGAGGGGGAAATGGGTAACACGATGAAATCAAAGATGTATCAGTATCACACACATTTTGTAAGAGATTCAATTAGTAAAGATCAAAAATAAGAAGTAATTGCGTCTTGTCATACTTATCCTGAACAAACTAAACATATTTTGTCACACCATTAGTATGAAGTGTCTTACAGTCAGTTGTACAGTATGCTTTTAGGGAGTTGATAAGGATTATAAGTGTGAGTAAAATGGCTTATATGGAGTGAAATGGGGATAAAGGGTGTTGTAAAATCGGTAAATCTGCACTTGAATGGGATTTCATACCATGAATTTATCTTTATCTTTTATCTTTAGACACTTAAATTAAACACGTTGGGTTTTTTAATATACAGGGTAAGTGTTGTTTCCTTCCTGTATCATATTCCAGGCAATATATAAGAATGTAAAACATGAAAATAATTTCTTTATCTTGAGATAAGTCATTTTCATTCTCTTTATCACAATTTAAGATCCAATGCCAATCTAAATGTAATTGATGTATACGTAAGTAAACTTACGGGAAAGAACAACGAGTTTACAACAAGTTTGAATGAAATCTTCTAAAGACAGTCGACCATGCTTTCCTCCATGCCTCTTCCAAATTGTCGCAATGATTTTGTTGTTTGAATAATATTCTAGATGAAAATAGAAATAAGGTATTTATGGATTTTATTCAGCAGAGCTTGAATTCTACATTTGAAAGATATTGAAAGTGACTACCAATCTTGGCCATCAAAGTAACTAGGCTTAAATCTTAAACTATCATCAAACATAGGTGTGATAACCTTTTAAGACCAAACTCACTTTGTCCTATTTATTTCTTTCTTGACATGTTTCCATGTAGCAATTCATACTTGTTGCTTTACAGTTTGTTGAATACTGGGAATTGTACATGATGTAAGGTGGTACATGATGTAATAGAAAATATATTGTGAAGTTACTGCTTACCCAAAATATTGAGAAGGGTTTCTAGTTCATCTCTGTCCACTGAGTTGCTGTTGTTGCTATCAACTGACTTAAAACTTTCTGAGTAAAGAGTGAAAATAAGAGTTATTGTACTTAAAACGATATTTTGTACTTGAAACGATATTTTGATCAAATTAAAGCTCAAATCTTTATATTCCAAAAAAGTTTGAGTTGATTTTGTCCGCAAAATATGTACATGCTACTACAAACAAATGTAATATAAGAAAAGCAACAAGTGTAATTTTATCTTCAGTAAACAATGAGTGAAAATGCATGAGGCAAATATTAAAAATATATATCGTTTGGTTTTTTCATCTTTATCTTAAGACTTCTTTATTCTATAAAAAAAAATCACAGCACAAAATATTAAAAGATCTAAGTTTTTGAACTACTTGGAAAATCAATTTTGAACACATTTTGACTATCTATCTGGTGTACCGTTTTCCTATTTAACAATTCTTTGGAGTCAGTAAACGGTGATAATGATTTAACTGTGACTACTTACACAAATTCTGATGATCATAATTAAATTAAAAAAACAATGTAATACTGAAATAACATCTCATCACAAAGACAAAATCTCACTTTAGCGATATGAGATTGATTTTATGGGGATTTTTGTTTTTCGTTTCTTCCGTTTGTGCTCTTCAGTTTTATAAGGTAATTATCTAACCGTTACTCAATTACCAGAAATAAAGAAAGCGAGAAAAAGCTATATATGCAAATAAAATAATTATTGGTTTTGTAAAATCTATTATATCAGGCATGTGCTTTTATACAGAAATGAGTTTATACTAAGACTTACCTTGATATTATCAAGTTTTTCTAAGATTTCTTTCATTTCCTCTTTAGTTGCCAGACCTTTCTTTTGATTTCACCTTTATGTTGTTAAGTAAATGTTGGTAGTTTCGTCTTTGGCAGCAAAGATGGGTAATTTTGTGTAATATATAATCATCAATAAAACAGGCCTGCATCTTAAGACGTTGTAAAAGCTAAGAAAGGAGTGTTTTATACTGAATCGTTTTAACAGTATGCAATAAATGAAATTACGTACGAGTTACTTCTGATTACTGAGAAAAAGTGTTTTAGTTTGATACTGTATAGTTCTTACGATAAAAAGATTTAAAAAAAGATAAAGATGGATTTATAGTCTGTATCCCCGCACAAATGCAGGTTCACCGACTGTACATCATTTATCCCCCAGCAGGCCATTTTATTCAAAGTCCTTCTCAACTTTTGTTGCACTTTTCGTACCTTTCTCTACCTATAGCCGGGTACTCATTCACACCTGAGTCAAGTGAGGAAATTAGAGTGAAGTACCTTCCTAAGAGTACAACGTTGTGAAAAAAATCCACCTGTGCCAGCCGTGGGGCTCGAACCAGTGTCGTCGTGAATACCAGCTCACAACACTGCGGTTCAGCTACAACGCCTCGATACTCAATAAAGAAACTTGCATAGAGTAACTTTCAGTCACTGAGAATACAAGGTGATTGGTTACATCTCATGCTTATCTACATTTATTGTAGTTTTGGTAACTATCAATAAAAAAATAAATAAAACGTTTGTAATTAAACATAGCCATTAATTTATCCTTGTTATTTGAAACAATACAAAGCAGTGAATGACTTAGCACAAAAAGGATACAGTGGCTGCACTGAGGAGACATCTACAGGTTTCTAGATTCAAATTAGCATCCCTGGGATCATCTGTGGATGTTTATTTGATCATGAAAACATTATCACAAGATAATATATGAATGGGAAGAAGTAATTTAAACAATCTTAGTCTGTGTAGTACATGACGTATTTTCTTCTTTGTCTTTTCTCGTTAGAGGTCGCCACAGCAGATCATCCTGCTTCTTCACTTTGCCCTATCCTGTTCGTCTCCACCCCTTGCAACGACAATCTTCATGTCTTCCTGTATTACATATGTATCCATGCATCTTCGCTCACTCTCAGGTCTTCCCTTCTTCCTCCTACCTGGTATGTCCATCTGCAATATTTCCTTTTCAATAATATAAATTTCCATTCCTTCTCTTCACGTGCCCGTGCCATCTCAACCAGTTTTCCATAGCTTTGCTTCTTAACTTGGATTTCCCCTAGTATAATCATTTTGTTCCGAATTTTATCCACCTTGAAACACTCAATGATGTATGATAGCTCAATTCAAAGAAACTCTTATGTTACGATACCTAAAGAAGATCCAAGAAAAAGAAGAAAACAGAATACTTCAGTGTGAAGAATGTATTTTTTCTTCCTTTTTATTTAAAGAAAGAACAGAATAGAAAAGACTGAGTATGGATTCACGCTCAAATACTAGAGAGAACACATTATTTTTTACCTGTGTGCTTGAGAAGAGAAATAAAGTCATTAGCATCAATCGCTTTCAAGTCACCAGACAATCTTTCAAACTCCTTTTCAAGATTTGTTCTGACCTTTGGCTGTTTGTAAGAGAACAAAGATTTATAAATGGTGACGGACTTCAAAGTTTTTTAAATTATGGTTCAATATAGTAGTAATCCCATCTCATTATTCCTCTACCATGTTGATGTCATTAATGGAGGAAATGCTTTTCTGGTCTGCATATTATTTCATCATAGAAATTGATGCAGAAATTGTTTTTTTCCATTAGTTACTTTAACTCATTACTGTTTTTGATTTTCATTTTTTTATTATTAGGAACATACTTTCTTAAGACTCTGTATGTAATGTAATTAGAAATGGAGAATTTCTCACTCCACTCCCTTTCATTCATCAAATTATAAACAAAGAGCATTTATATTGAAGGCAGTAAAACATACATGGCATCGTATGCTCTATGAGTTATAGTGTTTCTACTTGGATTCGTGAATATTTGATTACATGTCCTGACGATCTAAGATTTGAAAGATGTGGACATAGGGGTTCGTACAATGTTTAAACAGGCGTTTGTCTACGACGTTTTTTCTTATGATTATACTATGCATGTTAAAGAAGGTGTGTGTGTGTGTGGGGGGAGGGGGCTGGTGTGTATGTATGTGTGTGTGAGTGTGTTTATTTGCATGTGTATTCCTACTCAGATAAACTATTGATATCGTTTTGTCTAACAAATTGCAATGAAAACGAATATTGTAAAAACAATTAAATAAGGAACTGAAATGAGTTTGTAACGAAGCTACCCACTGGTTCAATAGATGCTTCTATGGCTGGTGCAGGGTTTGGTATCTTTCATCTCCTGCATTAAAAGGTCTGCAAAAGGAGAAACCAAAAAGGTATGAAAAAATGGAATATAAAATAAAAACAGTGTTTTGTTTATTACATGTCGTAATGCGTTATCTTAAGCTTGATATTTCTTCTTCTTCTTTTTTTTTTTGCAAGCTTCCACCTTGCCAAGTCTGCTTAACTAATTTTATTCCAATTTTTATGTCGTGAAAGAATAATAAAAGCATTTTTTGGCTCATGGCATAGCTATGACTTTCAAATCTGAGATTTTATTGCTTTTAAACAACATGAAATTTAGAGCCTGAGATATGATCTATTGTTTAACTCACTTGCATCAATCTTTTTATCGGAGAAGATACGTAGGTAGAATTCAGCTTGCTGTCCTCTTCTGGGTGCATGGCACAATGACATGATCTGAAGGCGCCATCTTAAAACGACGAGTTATTTCTCTGGTGTTTATGAAGGACAAGAAGTACATATTGTATAACTATTCACCCAAAGAGTTTTATTTGCAGATGTTCTGTGAGCTTTCATGAAATGTGGCTAGCTTTTGGGAAAGGTGGTATTAAATAACATATTAAGATATTTTAAATTTATCACTTTAAAATCAAAATTTGATCAACAGTGAGTGGTTAGATTCGGAAATCATGCACGGTGGCAGTAACACTCACGAATCTAGGAAGTTATTGTGAACAAGACTAAGAAGAAGAGAACACTGCAACATCAAGATAAAAACCAACGATATCTCAAGCTTTTACAGCCTACAATCACTAGTAACTGCTCTAAAAATGGTTGAGTTAACACATTAATATGCAAACTAATTCAAATCAATTCCTACATCATAAGATATAAAAAAGAAATACTACGATACTATATTGGTAATTGTAAAAGAGTGGAAATATTGTGCTGCAACAAATTTGCAATACCTACCCAAATGTTGGGAACTTTAAAAAGAAATTAATTTGTCAATATCAATAAAAAGAGCCAGTTTTGTTAACTATAATAACTGAGTCTATTATGTCATTGACTTTCTTCCCGTTTATCATTATTATAAATATAATGATTCCAAAATGATATCAGGGAAACGGCTGATCATTAACGAAACCTTGAGGATGGATAGAAAAATGAGAAATTACCGATGAACTGTGAATCCCTTTGACGTAGCAACAAGGCGTGGAGTGAACTCATAGTAATTGTCTGCATTGATTCGAGTTGGCTGATGCCCCTTGTTCATCTGTCAGGCGGAGACACAGTTTGGGTAACGGAAACTCAAGGTAGCATATTGATTTACATTAACTGATAAATGTATCGTCATAAGCATTAATAAAACGCCATTTAGTTAACATATAATACGTAGATAACAATGATGCTCCGTGGCGTGCGCTGATTTCTGATATAACACATGTACATGTATTTACTTCCGGTCATGACAGTTTACAAACCAGGTATTTAAAACCCAATAAACTCTTTTTTCTTCTTCTTCCATGATGCCTTCTTAATCTGCTAGGTGTTTTGCTGTACGCATTTTCTCCAGTTCTTGTTTCAACAATACATGGAGGTTATACAACATTCTTGTAGAAGAAGTGCGTTTTTTCTTAGAACTATTTTACAAAGAAGATCGACTTTGTTAAAAGCTTTATAAATTATTTTAAGAACATTCTATTCCGAGAGAAAACATGTGCATGAGAAACGTGGAATAAGTGTGCGGAAAATACCATACTTGTGTGAAAAAAACAATTTCATGATGCCTTCTTAATCCGCTCGGTGTTTCGCGGTAAAAATTTTCACCGCGTCACATGCAGTTTTTGTTTTCAGGATATTGTATTATGGAGGTCATACGCCATTCTGGTAGAATAAACGCATTTTCATAGGACCTTTTTGACGAAGAAAATCGGCTTTGTTAAAAGCTTTATTGATCTTTATTAGAATATTATAGGAATTATTCTTTCCAAGAGCAAGCATGAATATTAGAAACGTGGAATAAATGTGTGAAAATACCAATCACCATCCTATCTCCGAAAGCATCCTTCAAAGATAATCTCTATCGCCCCACCCCCCTCCCCCACACTACCCCATTGCCCTTTAACTCTGGTGTTCATCATTATTCAGCTTTCTTATTTTCCCTCTTCTGCTTGTTCTTGTTTTTTGTTTTCTTGTTCTTCGAGTTCCTGTTTAAAAAAATATATAATTTAGTATTTAACAAGAAATACATATTTGTAAGTATATTTTACGGGCCTTTCACAGTAGTTTCCACGAAACGGTTTGATAGCAAAGTAAGACATTATTTTACCTGGAAGACGACATAGGCAATGCTAACATCCCCATAGTCCTGACTGTCGGTGTGTTCAGCTCAAACAGAGAGATGACCACAGTGGTAGGTTCCGAGGCTTTGGACAAACTGAGCTTGAACTGAGGGTTGCTCCAGAAAGAGGCCGATGTAAAACTTTTCAGAGGCCCTCCAGATGATTCCCCTCTTACCCATGAGCCAGTATACTCGGCAATATTCCACTGTGTGAGATGTTGCAGAGCAATACATTCAAATTACACAATATGTGTGTGTGTGAATGTATGTGGTTTTTGTATATGTTTGTGAATATGTATATGTGTGTGCATGTGTGTGTGGGTGTGTGTAAAGTGGAATAGAGGATGGAAACGGTAGAAGGCATGATGAAGCGGGGTTAGGGAAGGGTGTGAGCTTTTCTCTGCAGTACTGCAGTAGACTGATAGCTATTTAAGAAAATGTAGTTGCAAATAAAGAGACTAAGCGAAGTTGGACAAGACAGTGAAATTATCGGATGGGTCACCATTCACCAGCAAACAAAGATGAGACAAGTTTTAAAAAAAAACAGATAGTAAAAAGGGAGAGCATTATGAGGGAATGGTGAATCATCTGGTCATCAGATCTTTCATACTTATTGTATGACTACTGAATGTTATCACTGGCGAAAACATACACGTTTTAAACACAGCAATCAAACAATTAATTGTTTAAATGTGAAGGTTTTGTAGAAATTTTTCTTTCAATTGTGAAGACTATTATTCCTCACCAAGTTGTCAGCAATTTCTTTAGAATGAGCATCTGGTGTAAGGTGTGCCATGCAAACGAAATCAAAATTGTCAATGAAGTCCTCCATGTTTATCCTGAAAAGCAAAGAGAGAAAAATAAATCAATGCATTCTATATGATATAAAGTTGACTTCCTTAAATTTG
>JAXRKP010000868.1:82500-105000 GCA_037039925.1 Doris montereyensis
ATATATATATATATATATAACTGAGTATGCTTCTTTTTTTTAAAATGTTAACACATCGACTAGCAAACGGAATCAAAGCTAGGTAACTTTTCTTTTAAAGCTAACCCACTCCTTATGGTAATTGGACGAAAAGCCCATATGCTTTCACCCGTTTGTTTACCAAGGACATAGCCTAGATGAAACTCATTCAAAATCTAGCAAACGGATGACTTTCTAAGGGGAATGTCGCCAGTAAAATTTCGGTTGTCAGGTATCCCTAAAAACTTCCTTAATTTTAGCATTCTGATTGATGGAACGTTTCGAGGCCCATATATTTCACCAATCAGAAGGTTAGGAATAGGACCAGAATGTCAGGCAATCCTTGCAAGGTATCCGTAAACGTGAGATGGAAACGGCTAGGGCAAGGTACTAATGTTTCAATCGCGGATGTGTTCAGTGTTTGAACTATCCCTTTAATGACAGAAAGATAGGCATCATTTAAAACAGCACATGTGGTGCTCTTAAACTACTTATTTTTGTCTCATGAATTCACGTGTCTCTTAAATATTCTGTTTGGAATGGAAAATCACAATGGATTAGAAGAAAACAATATCATGCTTGCCATTGTTCGATTCTATGCCCAAAACAAGCTAAAAAAACCCAAAAAACCTGTTTCCTAGAACGGAAAGAAAGGAGACAAAAACAGGAAATTAAAGAATGTGGTCATGTTCTAATACTCATTAAATGTGAGCGAAACACATTTAAGAGTACAAGACAGTCTACAATTTGTGATATCTCTCTCTCTCTCTCTCTCTCTCTCTCTCTCTCTCTCTCTCTCTCTCTCTCTCTCTCTCTCTCTCTCTCTCTCTCTCTCTCTCTCTGTCTCTCTCTCTCTGCTCTCTCTCTCTCTCTCTCTCTCTCCCTATCTCTATCAGTTAATTTTAACGTAAACCCATTTAGATGTGTCCCAAAACATCACAATTTACTTTCAAATAAATAGGACCAAATAATTTATGGTGCCAGTGGGATTTTTGGGTTTTTAAAGAAATAAAACTATTTTTACACCATACTGTCCACGTCCATTTCAAGCTGATCTATTAGATAAGAGGTATTCTGCTCACATAGCCACAGATTGGCTTCAGCTGGCTCCCACATGGGACTACCTTAATACAAAAGTAAAGGACTTAAAAATACTTTTTTTAAATGAAAAAGAAAAACAAAACCCACCCAAGTCTCAAAACAATCGAAACAAAGAGTCACGAGTTACCTCTTGACGTTGATTACTGAATAAGCGTGACCTTGATATATAAACCGTTGTCCTTTTTCATCCCATACCTGGCTTTGGAGTTTTCAGCTCATCGTCGAAAATAAAACTCCATTTAATTTGAGCGACTGTATCGTCGGTGGCCGAGCGGTTAGGCTGCCGGATTGGGGATCATGAGTCCCGAGTTCGAAACCTAGCAAAACTAGGTCCGACGTTAGGCTCCTTGGGAAAGACACCTTGTATTTCCCATTCTACTCATGTGCAAATGGGGACAAGCACTAGCTTAGGAGTAAAAATCTGCGTCGGACTAGCGTCCTGGCCAGGAGGTGATTATTGTCACCTGTTCCGCTTCACGCTATTGAAACTGGGAAAGTTCCGGTTTTATGGGCCGTAACGGCCTGGAAAGAACTTTCCTATTATGAGTGACTAGAATTTTGTTTCTCCAGAAATCTGAATGTATCATGGGGTGGTCGACTTCTGCAGTGCCATGAGAATGGAAATGACAGAAAACTTCACAAATAACATCGATCTTCTTTTTTTTAAAAGGGACTGGTGAAACGTTCGTAACGTCCTTGGTGATACTAATGATACGTTGTTCGTGTTGAGTATTAGTCAGGGCTAAAGCTGGGCAAAGCTCGACTTTTCAAAGATCGACGGATCTTTTTAGGGATCAACACTTTAAGTTCGAAAAGACCTTGACCTTTGACTAACTTGTCTTAAGAAATGGACTCATTTGGCATTTGATTCAAAAAAGTCCCTGCATTCACACACCACACACATACACACACTCATTTATATAATAATCATACTATTTTAATAAAACTTATGGGATCAATTTGCTGTTATAGCCCCTCTCTCATTTAGGTACCGTGACAATACCCTAAGGAGAAACTGAGTTGACCTACAATGGTTCGACCCCAGTGTGTCCACATGCGTGCTCCCGTGTAGAACTAGGCCTTGTTTTTAATTAGATTTAGATCTAGGCCAAATGCGAATGCATGCACTGGTGCACCACCCACGTCTTTCACTGAGGCGGTGAAGCGTCAAGTGCTGCTCCGGTCGTATAAGCCAATAGGAGGCCTTGGTTAATTAAGATTGACCTTCGAATTCCAATCCTATGCAGCTTTGAGGTTTTTTAGCTCGATCTTCGAAATCTGATTCTGACTGCTTCGAGCTTTTAGTTCGACTTCGAAGTCTGTCCGATCTTGAGCTGCTTTGAGCTGGGTTTTTTAGCTCGACCTTCCAAGTCCAACCGTGTGCTGCTGGCTGCTTCCGTTTTAGAATTTATGTTTGAGTTTTTTTGGGAGGAAAGTTATGAATAATTGCAGATTACAGAAACTGAACCAGAGAAAACAAAGGCAGAGGAAATGAAATAACCAAACAACTCATATATTATATAATAGATTACAGGAAAACGTTCTTTGGAACTCTTTCTCTGGAAACAAGAACTAGCCCCAGTCTTTCGACCTTCAAAAGCAAATTGAAAGCTGAACTTTTGGTAATTTTAAGGTTTAACGGCGTAAAATGAAGTGGGTAAAATTTGTACTCGTTGTCGGTATCGGCTTAGATCTACATTTAGAGGTGAGAATGAAGAAATATATCCACAATCCCTTACCCTGAACCCCCTACCCCATCATCATGGTGAGGCAGGTAGGGTAGGAGTGGGGGAGGGCGTTCAGGGCATGGGATTGTGGATACATTTCTTCATTCTCACCTCTTAATGTAGATCTAAGTTGATACCGACAACCAATACAAATTTGACCCACTTTCATTTCCACTGCTAAACTGTAAAATTACCTAATATTTTAGTATAGCCTACCGGTGAAATGTTTGTCCACAACAATTGCTTTTTAGACTATATAATATATACACATATGCGCTCGTGTTTGTGTGTATTTGTGTGTTTGTGTATGTGTATGTATGTGATAAGTTGTACCATTAGATGATGTTTCATTGTATACTTTGCTGAATGTAAAGCGTCATTGAGCACTTGTATGTGGATATCGGCGCTATATAGTTTCTTTTCTTTTCATTTTTTTCATTTCTTTCTTTCTTTCTCTCTCTCTCTCTCTCTCTCTCTCTCTCTCTCTCTCTCTCTCTCTCTCTCTCTCTATCTCTCTCTCTCTCTCTCTCTCTCTCTCTCTCTCTCTCTCCTGTCTCTCTCTCTCTCTCTCTGTCTCTCTCTCTCTGTGTCTGTCTGTCTGTCTGTCTATCTGTCTATCTCTCTTTGTGTCTATCTGTCTGTCTGTCTGTCTGTCTGTCTGTCTGTCTGTCTGTCTCTGTCTCTCTCTCTCTCTCTCTCTCTCTGTCTGTGTCTCTCTCTCTCTCTCTCTCTCTCTATCTCTCTCTCTCTCTCTCTCTCTCTCTCTCTCTCTCTCTCTCTCTCTCTCTCTCTCTCTCTCTCCTCTCCCCCTCTATTTGTCTATCTACCCATCTATCTAACTATCTATTTATCTAGCTAGCTATATGTATGAATGTATGTATGTATGTATGTATGTATGTATGTATGTATGTATGTATGTATCTATCTATCTATCGATCTGTCTATCTATCTATCTGTCTTCATGTTTGTCTGTCTGTCTATTTTCTCTCTTTGTTTCTTTAGTCATTGCAGTTTTATTCCAGGTAGTAGAGGGGAATAGGATGTGAGAAGATACTAAAGTGTCCATGGTACAATTCAGACATTATTGCAACATAACCGTGGATCTAAGAATGACAGATTATACACCCAGTCTCAATGAAGATGGATGGAAAGTCACATAATTTTACTACGTATCCCCGTGGCAATGTTAGATGTTTTAGACATAATCTAAATTTCCCTGTCAAGCCAAGAAAGTATTACTACTATTACTGGGCAAATAAGCACACAGCAATATCAGTACAAAAACAGTACCATGAAGCGTACTAAACTTGTATCATCATTCATAAAGCAATAGAGAGTTCACGTCGCGCCGTTACCTTCGACATTACGTGGCTAGGTCTCCTGGCCAATGACATTTTTAATGTCCAACGCGTCGCTCTACGCGACATTCCAAGGAAACAAGATGGCGGTGTATACAACAGGTAAACATGTCGGTTGTCAATGAACAATAAAAGAAACACAATTTTTGTTCTGAGAAGAAAATTAAAGAAAAATCTATGCATATAGATGAAGAATGACAGTCTCTTTTGAAAAGGCACCATTCTTTACTTTTTGATAATGAATTCAAAATGCGCTTGTCAATCAATCATCGATGTAATTATTATTAATTGTAGACGAGATCGTGCGTGTAGGAGAAACAGTGTATTATACATCGGATTGACTACTCGCGAGTAATGGCTAGGATCCAAGAGCGAAAAAAAATCAATTTTGTCATTAGTAGACTTATTTGATGCATCGAGTTACATGCTCGAGTTCGTTCTCCCGGTAGGCCTATCATTTCCTTTTACTTTCAAAGTCATTAGTTGTTTGCCAAGTTGACCACTAACCACTGTGACTTCACCTCGGTCTTGTTTGAAAATATTCTTTTTCTCCTTCGCTTATCTTTCATCTTGCTATTTCCTCTCAATTCACCATGAGACCACCGTGTATGGTGGATGATGTAAACTTCAATGAAACAAACCTAACATATCTTCATTGGTCTTGAGTGTGTGCCTCCTCTTTGCCCCCTATCTTCCCTCTCCCTCCTCCTCCTCTCTCTCTCTCTCTCTCTCTCTCTCTCTCTCTCTCTCTCTCTCTCTCTCTCTCTCTCTCTCTCTCTCTCTCTCTTCTCTCTCTCTCTCTCTCTCTCTCTCTCTCTCTCTCTCTCTCTCTCTCCTCTCTCTCTCTCTCTCTTCTCTCAGCTCGGACAGTCCTCTCCCTACCAAAGCCACTCCAATGTCAGCTGTGTAAGAGAATCACTGTCATTTGTCATTGGCGGATGGATGGGCATGCTCTGCCAAAAAGCCACTCCAATGTCAGCTGTGTAGAAAGAGAGAGACACACACAACACCCAAAAAAATATACGCGCATACACACACACACACCCATACCTACAAGGAGAAAGGTAGAAAGAAAAAAAAAAAAAGGGGGGGAGGGGGTGGCACACGCTACATCGAGACGGATATATAAAAAGTAAAAAAGAGAGAAGATTGACAAAGATAGAGATCCAGTTAGAGAGAGAGAGAGACACACACACACATACAGAACTGAGGAGGGTGGATGGGTCACGTATGATGGAGAAAGAGAGAGAGATAATCTAGACCATCAATATGTCCAAAAATCAATATGTCCACTTGTTACCCTAGTCACTAGCTGTAATATATGTGTATTTATTTATTTATTTATTTATTTGTCTTTTTTTCAACTTTGTTTCAGCATGTTTGTACCACACAATGAAAAAGATTCAGAAATGGTACTTGGATGTTCTGATTCATTCGGACACAGAGCTTGACAACTTACAAGACATACACAGTGTGGCGTCGGACATTAGTACTAAAATGAGTTGGCCAGGGGAAGGATCTCACAACTATGCCTTCAAGTCTGAAGAGAAAGACGAAGGTGGATATTCCCTCTCACCTGGATCCCGGATCCCACCCCATCAGCACCATTCTCAGGTGCAGAAAACTGAAGAGAATATGAAAGAAAATCAAATGTCAGCTTCAATATCAATGTTTCTCAGGGTGCGACTCAGGCAAAAAAGAATACATGGGATAAGGGTGTCGACCCGATGCCAGAACCACAAACTGACGTTCCAGTATTTTCTCTTTCTCCAGCAAAGCGTCCTTCTTTAAGAGATGACAGCACCCTTTCCATGCAATCCTTTGCGAGTCAGGCATCTGATGCGGATCAAATTGGGGATGGTATTAAAAGGCGGTCAAAGCGCAGCAGGTCATCCCGAGATCGAAAGAAAAGGAGGCAATCATCAAAAACCCTCATAGCTTTACCAGAAAGTTCACCTTTGTACAGCATCAAGGATAGCTCTACGAGTGACAGTCTTCCCCCCACACCTCAAAGATATGCAGCAACCAGGACATTTCCAGATGATTCTGGAGAACGGGAAAAATTCGTCAAGAGGAACTCTCGTCAAATAATACGGTCTGATGAGAAAAATAATGGGATAAAGGATGTAATACAAGACTCTACCCTAGAGCCAGGGTTCTCACGCATGCGAGCAAACTCTGCCAGCAGTGTACAGACTATTGGCAAAAGTGGAGATGAAATGGGAGAGAGCAACTTTTCTGCGAAAACCAAAACATTGGAACGGCACAGATCAGAAGCCAAGACTACAATGCTTAGGAAAAGTCAGAAAAATCGACGCATGAATCAGGTTTGTTTGAGTTTGGAAAGCTAATACACTTTAATAGCAAATCTGACAGAGATTTCAATGTGTAGAAGAATTGAAGAGTTCATTTCAATAGTGTACCTATGTCACAATTACCTGATTAAGAGAAAAATGCCAAAAAGCATGGACTTAGCACTGTTGGTTTTAGGAATTCCAAGTTTGAAACGACTGAAAACGTGATGAATTTTCATCATTTCATTATCACACTTTTCAGGAAGCGTGATTTCCATTTATTCCCTAGCATAATCTCTGTCTCGTTTTTCACGAAAATGCACATAGGTACACTATTGAACTGACCCCTTCCATTGTTTCTAAATTGTATTTTCAGGTCTTTACTTTGAGATGTTTGATTTATATTTTTAATTAATTCAGAATAACTGCTTATTATTAAACCAACAATTATATTCAATATGTTTCAATTTAATATGCATTGTTTTAATCATTGTCTTTCTGTGCTTCATTTTTTTCTTCTTTCAGAGAAGTGTTGCTAAATATGTAACGTCACAAATAAGTCAGAAAGAATGCTCCTCCTTTGTTTTAAAAAATAAGGATGACAGGTAAGAGTCTTGTTTTCCATTTTTATCTATTTATTTATTTATTTATTGATTTATTTTATTTATTCATTTATTTAATGTTTTTCTTTTATTTTCATTAGATTTTAAGTTCATAGTTATTTTGTAAGGAGTAAATGTTTGAGTTAAAAGAGAATGAAAAATACAAAGTTACTGTTTCTGTTGGACTGAAGTATGGCTGTGAATAACAGATAATGTCTATATGATTTGAATTATTCCCATCATATGACAAACAAAAGTGTAGCTGAGATATTGAATGAATTAGATGACATGATATAAAAGTTACAACATAGAAAATATTGATATAATTGTTATTATTGGATTGAATTTCAATCTGAATGAGTATGATGATACATGAATTTAAAGGTTTGAATTATCTTTTTGTGTGTTTTACTTCCTTGTGATTAAGTGTATTCATATTAAGAGTAGTTATAATTGTTTTTTTTTATAAATTTCAAGTTATCCTAACATAGCCATTTCCCTTGGTTTCCTTTGATTCTCATTAAAGGTAAATGTGAAAAGCTCTCGAAAGAAGAACAGATGACTTTTATTCTCTTCATGTTCCTTTAAAAACTAGCAACATGTGTGTATGCAATCTTTGTTCTATTTCAAAATAATAGTTTATATTAATTACAATTCCCTTTCAGTGAAAAATGTTGCTGTGGCAGGCTTAAGCCTTATCATATCAGTCGTAGCATTGATATAGAGAAAGACAAAGACTTACCTGTTAAAGAATGGCATAGTCAAGAGGTGTCATGCGACTCCTTTGGAGAAATCCACTTTCGTGGCTTTGGTGGCAGTACAAATAACTCTCCGGTAATATCTTATTTTCATGTTAATTCCCTTAATGTCTTAGCTCAATTAGATACCTCACTCGATGGTTTGAATAATGGGATAGATAATTAATTCTCCTTTCATTCAACTATAATATATATACCTCTTGATGTTTCTTATGATAACTCTTCCGTCATAATGAATTTCATACTTCAAAGAAGTGAGCCTCTTACATTTGGTTACAAAACAAAACAATCAACAAAAGGAAGTGGCTCCCATTAAGTGTTGGCATCTCTTAGGCAATACTTGCGTTTGATAATTTTAAGGTATTTTGGGCTAGGATTATTTAATGTATCGGTGATTTATGTAGCATCAAAATTAGTTTGTTTGTGTATCACAACTGTTGTATGAAATTTGAAGTGGAGAAAATTCATTTTAAGTCACTGTACTATAAAAGAAATAATCTCATGTAGATATTTTGTATGGGAACATGTTCTTGTTTGCAAATCTTTTTGCCATGACCTCTTATAATGTCTTATTTCACAAGGGCATTATAAATAGATTTATTTTCTTGAATGTGTCCTATTATGTTGCTATGAGTGCGTTGTCCAAATTTTTGGGATTTAAATGTCTGAAATACTTCACATTGTTTTATTTATGCCATTAAATATTCCACATATTGTTTTGTTTCCTCTAATGCCACAATAACTATGTTACAAGGAGATATTTTCTAGGTGGGAAAGATCTGCTTATCATTCATCAAAATTCGCCACCTAAGTAAGTGTTTCCACATTTGTGTTTTAACAGTATGTCCGTGTGAGTACAAGAACTCAGGCGCACGTTCTATGGGAACTCATGATTGACTACTGGAAGATGCCGCTACCAAGACTCCTCATTTCTGTCACTGGTGGAGCTCAGCGCTTTGAAATGAAGGACAGGATGAGATCCCTGTTGAAGCAAGGCTTAGTGGGGGCAGCTGTTAGTACTGGTAAGTTTGGAAGATTGTGGACACATTTGATTTCCTTTTATTCCTGGGACATGTGTTCGGAAGCTTTTGAATAATTCAAAGACAAATTTACACACATCTACAGAAAGGGATATATTAAGTAGTCTAGTGGGGGACAGGCGGATTTGAGACTTTGAAGTCATGAGTCTGAATCCTAATTTTGCTAGTCCTACTTGTTTGTCTCTTGGAATGATGTTTAATATGTTTTGATTCACTCCGCCCATGTTGAAATTGGTATCAACTGGAGCTAGGAGATACAGCCTATGAGCAAAATGTCAAGGGATGTTGGTGGATGGCCTGTTCCACTTAAGGGAGGAGGCGCCACCTGGACTGGTGAGTTTGGGACCAAAAGGTTGATTTTCTGTTCTTTGCATATTCGGATAGAACGATCATTTATTTAGAAGTTCATGGCCGAAAAATGTCCATATGACGTACATTTTGTTTTTACAAAATATTTTGTAGGCGAGGGTAGGTAAAAACAATCAAAACTTTGACATTTTTTTCACTCAATATCTAAAGAGTGACGTCGTTGTAAAAAAACATATTTTGGATAGTTTGTTTTTTTTACGAAATTTCGAAAATACTATATAATAATTGTGAATGTACAAAAACAGCATTTTTATTACAAAAAAAATGATTTCTCAAAAAGTTTACAATATATTTAAAAAAACGATGTCATTCTATTCACATTGACAAGAGGAACATGTGTGCCAAATATAGTACAAATCGTTCGGTAAATGGCGCATGGAGGAGATAGAATTTTAGTGTGAAAAAACTACATTTCGAGAAAATGCAAATATAAAAATCAAAAGAAAATAACACAAAACAAACTCTTCAGACGGGTTTCCCTTGTTGTAGCAGCCCCCTTACTCTTTCGACAGCCTCTGGCATTTGTTACTAATGTAAAGAGGATTATAAATCTAGGTTTAGATGTGCACTGTTGGGAAAACAGACGTCAAAATGACCAGTGTTTTGTTTTTTCCTCTATATCCTATACTTGTGCGCGTGTTTACACATGCACTGATGCGCAACGCCTCTTACATCACACAACGATGGGCAGAAGCAACCAGAGGCATCAGCATGAAACAGATCACCTCGGTGTTGCCACATTTGGTGATTAACCGCCAATATACAGGTTTTTACTGCCATTTCTCAGTCAGTGTTAGGGTAATTTACGTAAAAAATTTGATTGTTTTTACCTACCCTCGCCTACAAAATATTTTGTAAAAAACAGATTATACGTCATATGGACATTTTTCTGCCATGAACTTGTAGAAAATAATCGTTCTACCTGAATATGCAAAGAACAGAAAATCAACCTTTTGGTCCCAAACTCGCCAGTCCAGATGCCCCCCTCCCCCTAATACTATAAAAACAGCTCTAGCACTAAGCTTATATGTTAAAGGACATTTACTTTTACTTATAAACAACTGATTCACTATTTTCATAGCTCTCTTTTTCTATCATCGCTTAAAATGAAATTTATTTGAAATAATGGTGAACAACCAGGAGTTCAAGTTTGTTTTGATGCAAGACCATGCTGCTAATAATTTACCATGGGATTGAAAGTAGATTTTACCTTAGCACTCAATAATGGTGAACAACCAGGAGTTCAAGTTTGTTTTAATGCAAGACCATGCTGCTAATAATTTACCATGGGATTGAATGCATTTCTTGCTGAATTTGAATAGTTTTATCTTTACCTGAAAAAGATCGAAATAAAACATTGTAATGTTTTTCGTACAATGCAAGTATTATGGCATCATATTATTTGAATGTAAGCCCTGTTTGAATATTTCATGGAGCAAATATTAGCCTGACTTTTTATGATATTTACACGTAAAACATTACTGTGATGTAATACATTTCAACATGCAGTCTCACAATATTTGGAAAGTGTTCTTCCCTCTTGCCAAAAATATATATTTTGAATGAATCAGAAGTTGATTTGTCCTTGAACATATCCACAATATACCGATATTGAATTAAAATTAATCAACAATTTTTACTTACCAGGGGCATGGATAGTGACTGGTGGAACTGCTGCAGGAGTTATGGAGTTTGTTGGAGAAGCTGTCAGAGATCACATGACAGTGTATGGCAATAATGCTGAAGCGCAATGCGTGGCTTTGGGCATTGCCACATGGGCACTGTAGCAAACCAAATAGCCTTAGACGGTGAAGGAGTAAGTGGATTTGCTTATATTTTGTATTGAATTTTGAATTTTAATTATGAAACTACTTAAAGATTATTTTTAGGTGAAAGATTACAGCAGAAGATTAATGTTCAGCATGATTTTGCTGTTTAATTATTTTTTTCAAGAGAAAAATGAATGATATTATTTTTTAAAATTTTGTGGTGAAAGGTTTGAAGCAGTAGTGATATAACCTGGATGTGATTTCCACCACATACTTTCCTGAAGGTTGATATGGAATAACACATATAGAAACCTCCTTGGTAGATTTGATGATTTATGGTCTAGGGCAACAAAGAAGTTAAGTCCTAAGTTGAACAGACATATGATGTTCTAATTTCTCAAAATCAATGCTTTAAAAAAAAAATGTCATTAATAGAAAATTACTTCAGATAAAATGGAAAATGTAATTTCATCCTGTTTGGTTTCATCTCTCCTTTTCTTACACAGAATGAAGGATTGTTTCCAGCAACTTATGCTATTGAAGATGTGTTGAAGGAACCGGCTAAGACTTTCAGTCCTTGGATATGAACCACACACATTTTATTCTTGTTGATGATGGGACTGTTGGAAACTATGGCCGAGAAATTATTTTCAGATCAAAACTGGAAAAATACATTTCAGCTATTGGCACTATGGGTGTATCAGAAAATCAAGGTAAGTTTTAATGATTGTAACAGTTTTCAGAGAGGTAACTTTTCACCTGCCCTTGAATATGGTCTACTGGTTAATGGATACCTGTTCAATAATTCTTCCATGCAGATTGAGATAAATCTTGGCATTAATTTTATCTTTGTCTTTTTTGTTAATTCCTCAGTCATATCTATCCCTGCGGTGTTGGTTGTTGTTGAGGGTGGAATAGGGAGCATGGAGACAGTTGTTCAATCCTTGAATCGAAAAACACCAGTTGTTGTTGTCAAGGGTTCTGGCCGAGCTGCTGACTTCATTGCATTGGGTTATGAAATTACTTTTAATCCAGCCTCGTAAGATTTTTTTCTGTTTACTTTGTGTTTGGTTTTGATTTTCTTTTCCTTTTTTTCTATGCCTTTTGTGGCTTTGTTTTTTTGCTTTTTTTTTATCAAAACATGTAGAAGTCACTGTAATCTCAAGAAGAATAGTTTTACGGATCAAAATGAATATTATCTCATAAAACATGATATTCAGTGATAACCTCAAGACACTTGTGTGTCATTTTCTTCTTTGATGCAGCATTTTGTGATAACTAATCAGTACATAAACGGATAACAAACTATTTACTTTAGAGCTCAAATTTTCTAGATTTTCAATGTTTATGTCTTAAGGGACGACTTATCCAAGTTTCCTCCTGATTTTGATGATATAATGACAGCAGAGGCCTACAGACTCTTCACCTTCAAAGAGCATACAAAAGAGGAGACCTGTAAAAAATGTGTGAAGCAACTCAGAGACTGTTTCAAAGAGCGAAGCTTGGTAAATCAATTTTATTCATATCATTCATTCTTTTCAGAGTTTTTGTTAAAGGACATTCTTTTTGTATAACCAAAATATCTACTTATTGGTCAAACAGGGATTGAATTTTAAACAATTAAAATCACCTGATGGAACAACAACAAAGAAAATACAGCATTTTGGATTTCAAAGTTTTCACTCCTCTTCCCAAGGGTTGATTAAGCTAATAAATGTTTTAAGAAGTTTTCACCTTTCATGCGAAATGTTTTGTTTCTACAGTAAATATTTATTCTTTCAACGAAAAAATCTTTTCTCTATGCCTTCTTTGAGTAAGAAGTGTAGTTAGCATGGTTGGTACTGCGTTCTCTCTTCATGGCAAGGCAGTGGGTGCTGACACGGAGGTCACTGGGTTAAATTCTATTGATGTCCAACAATATTTTCTGTTTATTTCTCCGTATTTGCCATATCCTTCTTCCTACGGGGCTTTGATATTTCTTCATGTCATTCTTCACTGATTAAGAAAGAGGACCATGATAATCATGATTAAAAAATATTTTACTGCTGATATTATATTTATAGTGTAAAATTGGTTAAAAGAGATTTGAAGAAGAAGATTAAAAAAAAAAACTGTCAACTCAGTTACATTCTTTTCTTTTTCACATGCTTTTTCAAAATGGTTAAAGAATTGATGAGACAAGGCAATACTCAAGAATTTTATACAATCTTTTTTTCTTTTTCGGCTGCTGTTTTTACAGGTGAATGTATTTAACCTTGAAACGTCAAACACAGTAAAGGACATAGATCGTGCCATATTATGTGCCTTGCTTAGAGGTGAGAAATAAGCCCATGTGGCTATTGTAGCTTTTACCTTTGATGAATTATAACAAGTTGCTCATTTTCAGATAATTATGTTCAGATTCTTAAAGCTGCCAATCGCTTCATGTAAATCGTGTTCTATTTATCAGGCTTAAACTGTATTTACATTCTTGGTATGAAATCCTTTAGGGGACTGATATTTCTTTCTTTTTCTTTTTGTTCACCTTGCTAATGCATCCTTGTTATTGTAATTATTATTGATTATTATTATTATTACTGTTATTATTATTGTTATTATTATTGTTATTATTATTATTATTATTATTAGTATTATTATTATTATTATTATTATTATTATTATTATTATTAGCAGTAGTAGTAGTAGAAGTAGTACAGTAGTCTCCGCCAAAATGCACAATCCACGGATGACAAAATAATCATGCATTTCGGCGAAGATGCATCTTCATTGAGTCAAGGGCTACAACCTATTATTCACATTTCCATTCTTGTTTGGAAATAAACTCTTTTTTGTTGATGTTAGTTGTTCGTTGTTGTTTGGGTTTCGTTGTTGTTCGGTGGTTTGAGGATAAGACCTAATAGGTCTAACCTTTTCTTATAGATCTGTTACATTCTTCTCTTACTCAAGACTACAACAAGGGGTGGTAGGGTGAAGACATGCAGCAACTAGGAATGATTTTTTACTGGTTGACATGTATGTCATACAGAGTACGATCTCCGAGGGTAAAAGTGACACAAAGGTTTCTCAAATTTTCTCGCCGTGATCAAAGAGAGAGCTGATTGCACTCTGTCTGGCAGACCTATGATTGGTGAGGAAAGAGGCGAGTAAGGTTAAGCAGAGCCTAGACAGTCAAGACTAGTTACATAATGGTCGTGTGTATTCGTACACAATTATTAAAAGAGATATAAATGCCACACACACACATATAGACACATGTGCGTGACAGATTCTGTCATTGGGACAAGGCAAAAAGATGTCATCAAGTTTATATTTCACGGGAATTGACCCTTTAAATGCAACAAATTGAAGACGGACTTATAAAAACCTGTTGCATTTTGGCGAAGTCAAGCCAGCATCTGTTGCATTTTGAGGGGACAATTAGCGTTGTAAAATTCAGTTACATGAATAAGACGTGCATTGTAAAGATTTTGGCGGCGTGTAATTTGGCGGAGGCTGTAGTAATAGTTGTAGTCGTAAGATTTATATTTGTATTGATTCAAGGATGCAGAATTATTCACAAGAAAGCAATCAGACCACTAAAAATAGGAAAGGGGAGTTGCTTTAGTAATGAATGGACAAACGTTCAATTGCAAAAAATCAAACATATTCATCTATGTCTAGGGAATGATAAACCACAATGTCTTGAACAGAATTTTTGGTTCTTAAATTGGATGAAGGAGATGATGACTAGATTTTACTCGAAAGAACGAATTAGAACATAAAAAAAAAGTTTAATCTTTCTACAATTAAAAAAAAAACACTGTGGAGCTTAAAGGTATGAATCTGATGCTTTTGACTTGTTTAATAATTTGTTTACACCATTACAATAAAGTTTATTCAATGATGCATGTCCACAGCAAACAAAGGTGACTGCAATTCTCAGCTTGCTCTTGCCTTGGCATGGAACAGATGCGATATTGCTAGACAGCAAATCTTTACCCCTGAGAACATATCAAGATGGAAGGCAAGTAGAGCCTTTTGAAATATTTTGAATTGCTGCAGCATATCGATTTAATCTGTTGCCACTTTCAGTGTCCTTGGTTTGTGAATGAGTCACACCTTGTCTGTCAGCCTAAAATGGCGGGGGCTCTCATTAGCTCAATGCTACCTCACATTTAAGCATGCCTCCTTTGGCTGAGTGATCACTAGCAGACAAAGAATCTCCTTAGCACTCAATGTACCATATAAAGGGAGGTAAATTTACACAAAGTAATTTCTTTTGTTAATAGTAGGAAAATAGAATTTAAAGATTTGTTTTGATTTACTCACATCCACAACTAAGGTGATCTCAGGGGGGTTTTTTGGTAGGATTTTTTGTTTTGCCCGGACTGCCTTGTAAACAGCCAAGGGATTTTTAACGTTGTTCTGCATACAGAACCTCTTTTTTATCGTCCGTCTCAGATGGGACTAAGTAGGAAAATAGGAGCTTGAATTCAGTGTGCATATGAAGACATAAGGTTTGGACTGGAGCATTGCCACTCTTTTCTCTTTTCTTCTGGGGTCTGTGCTTCTTTTCACGAATTAAATGTATAGAACTAATCTTCAGATCCAGAGTTATTCCATTTACAATTCGGAGTACTGTTGTGTGTGTGTGTGTGTGTGTGTGTGTGTGTGTGTGTTGAGAAAACGAGAGAGAGAGAGAGAGAGAGAGAGAGAGAGAGAGAGAGAGAGAGAGAGGGAGGAGAGGAGAGGAGGAGGGAGGAGAGGGAGGAGAGAGGGAGGGAGAGAGAGAGAGAGAGAGAGAGAGAGAGAGAGAGAGAGAGAAAGAGAGTTGTTTCTTATTGGTTATAAAAGATATGTCATAATATATTGTTATCATCATGATTATTATTGTTCAACATAATTTGTATCATATTATATTATTTAAGAAAGGATAATTTGTTTATGAAATGTTATGAAATTGTGACAAAAACAAATTCCCCCAAAAGACTAATAAAGATTTTCTTATCTTATCTTATCTTATCTTAAGTTTTATTCCTAGAAAGTTTCAAATTTTGATGAATCTAAAATCTCATGCCTATAAAAAAAAGTTTCAAGCTTTGTAGATACGCTATGAGTATTTGATACAATGGAATTGTTAACAAAAAATGAGGATCCACAGCTACATTTAGTAGACCTTATTCATCTTGTCAAAAATTAACTTTCCACGTATATCCCAAGGTTAATGTTAATGATGGCCACATTAAACAGAGATAACCTCAAGCGAATAGAAAGAAAGGGAATCGCTCCTCACATTCATCAATCATTTCGTTTATCTTCCATTTTCAGCTATTTATTTCATTCTATTTAGAAATATAAGTCTTCATTAAAACATAATTTAAAAGCCTTTCTTTTGCTTTTTGAATTAGAACTATTATTATTATGAAGCCCTGAATGTGAGGATTAACCATTCAAGTTTATGTATGAGACAAAGTATAAGTATCATCAATTCCTTGGCATGTGCAAATTTGTAAAATGTATTGGATAGCCAAGGATGTGTTCCATGTGGATCTGTAAATCTGACTGTAATCGCGGAACAAAGTTATGTTTAGAAAATTGCCCTCCATCAAATGGCACTGCTATATTCACCTGAAATAGTGTTTGTTCTGATATTTGTTACATTTGAGATGTGTTTCACATTCAAATTTATTTTTACACCTATAAATCTTGTCTCTTCTGTTTCCCAGAGCAAGGATCTCTACAATGCCATGTTCACAGCTTTAGTCCAGGACCGGGCTGATTTTGTCAAGCTTTTTTTGGACAATGGAGTTGATCTGCACAAATTTCTTACGGTTGAAACTTTATGGAATTTATACTGCAATGTAAGTAGATACTGTCTCACATATCATTACTTTCCATATGGAGATTTTTTTCTTTTATTTATTACAGATATACAGTCAATCAATTAATCCCTTCTTGAGTTTTCATCAGTGTCTCATGCATATTTAATTGTAGGCTGCTTTCATTTAAGAAAATGAACTATTGCTAAATCATGGTTTTGTCATATTTTCGGCTGGTCGAGAGAGTCGTGTTTATGATATTTTATGGGTTTTTAAAAAAAAAAAAAAAAAATCTTTCATTTTCTTTTTCTTAGTGCCTTAGTGTGGATTCTGATGGAGAAGCTGCCATTTTGAGACATATAATCACTCTATTACGGGTAAGTGTATCCTAATGTTAGAGACACAATTCGAAAAGACTAAAATCAATACATTACAAAATCTGCGCTTTTTGAATATGGACAAAATAAAATCATAATGATTATGTTGTATGAATATGTTTTAAAATCTTTGTGAATTGTTATCACAGATACATCAATAAGTAAATAATTGGTTAACATCAAAAGTCATAAAAAAACAACAACAATAATACAAACAAAAAACAAACAAAACCCACAACATCCATTCACAAGATAAATAAATAGGATAAGTTTTATTCTCAACACCTTAGAGCATTTAGATGGATTTGTGCACTTTATAAATGAATTATTACTATTGCTATCACTGTCACACAATTCCATCTTAGAATGAATGGCTGATTATTTCAACTATCAGCTAGTCCACAGACTTGGGCAAATGCTACAAATTGCAGCTTGTCATGACAGTAACAATGTTTTTTGTAAAATTGTGAAATGTTATTTCATGCGACAACAATGCATTGAAGTATTTTTAAGCTTTTAGTCATGCTTTATGCCAGGTGTATTTTTTGCAGATGTTAAGCTAGCTTTAGATATAGTAATAATAATGTATAGAACAGGATCTACTACTTCAACATTGTTAGTTTGTAATATATATATGAATATGACGTTGGACACCTTCTCCTATCGTTTTGATTTCCACCACAAACAAATTCTCAGTTTTACTTGTATTGTCATCCTCATTGAAAACATTTGGTTTTGTGAACTCAAGAAATAATTTTATAGTCAAACTATGTTATTGGGTTCTTCAACAGAAAATGTTCCATTATCCATCGATTTCTTTCCAATTTAATCAAAATTTCCTAAAAAATTACAGGATGGATACGGGAATGATAATGGAGGAGATTTTTTGTTCCGCATTATTTCTCTTGGAGTAACTCAGTCATGATATTTGTCTAATGTCATTTTAACCTTAATACAATGGATCTGAACTCTTTGAGTACCAAAAACAAAAAAATTAATTGCTCCATGTCAGATTAATTCTATCCCCCATAAGAGTGATCCATTTGAAAGGCATAAAACTTTGCTAAGCATTGAGTGTCAATGACCGATTTATTGGCGCTTCCACTAGGCTGGTCTATGCCAAACGCCAATGTATCGATTGTGGGCATTTCTTCACAATTTCAGTAGTACCAATCTACGAAAGAAAAACTTTGAGGAAACACCCACAACAAATATATTGGCATTTGGCACAGAACAACTTAGTGGGAGCACGGATAGATAGGCCATTAGCTCTCAAAGACTTTTTAAAAAAAGAGGCATAATTACTAGGGGATTTAAACATATAATATTATGGTTGTTTTGTCATACTGGATGATGTATTACTGATTGTGGGTTTTTAAAGTCCCAACTGAAGATGAAGATGGCATACTATGCAGTCAAAAGATTTGTTTATTTGCTACTGAGGATTGCTGTGGAGAGAAGCAAGAGACTAAGAATTCAACCTTGCACATTTTTGTTCTCTTTGTAATTTACAGCAAGGCTGGGAGCATATTTGACTTGCAGAGCTCTTGAGGAGTGGTCCCAGTTTCCAAAACACAATATTCTTCTTCTCATTGGTGGAGTAATCAGTCGTCTCTTGAGAAATGAAGCTTATCAATTTTATTCAGGTAGTAATCTTTACAAGAAAACAATAGTTTAAAAAATATATAAATCAAGATATACACATAGAATACACATCATACCACATCAAGTTTTGTCATAATGATATGGTGAATTATTATATTGCATGATTATCTTAATGACTCATACAAAAAAGCATGATCTCATAAATGTTTCATAAATCATGTTTGAAAAGAGTGTGCTATCTGGTTTCACTTGAAAGTTCTCCGCTCTCCGCCATGTTTGTTGTATTTCATTTGGGATTATGTCCATTGGACACATGTAAAAAAAAATTATTTTGCTTGTGGAAACCTTTCTTTTTAGTTTTTTTTTATTCAGAACATACATTTATTATGATTTTGAAAAACAGATTAAGAAATTGCTTAGCTGTTAAAGGAATTATTACAAAAATAAAAAGTTGATAATAAAGGGTAAATATTTGATGACGTGTTGTGTTTGTGTTTTCAGACCCTTTCAAGTATAACATAGATTCCGTGGTGACGTCTGAATGGAAAGGAGACATCAAGACACTTCAGCCACTCATCACTCGTTTGAACAACCCTCATAATTCCAGTGATGGTCAGCCAACTCCAGGAACAACACGTAAATTTATTTTCAAATCCTCTATAAACATTTCAAATGCTGCACTGTGACTGATACCAATGGATAGCTGCATTTAGAAGCCTTATTCATGATCATGCTTATGGAATCAAGCATGTTATGTTATACAAACTGATACAATTCTCAAAATATTTTGATTCATTCTAATTCTACAGCACCCTATTTTTTTCTCTTTGTGTGTCTCTCTATCTGTCTGTCTGACGGAAACATCTGGTTTTCTCCCCAACTGTTCATGTTCTATTGGTGATATTTTCAGTCTTTTAGCCTAATTTTTTATTTTGTTATATTTGTTATTAGTGTTACGGGCGTTTTGTTCTTCACATATTATTTTTGTACCTGTATTGTATTTTTGTTTGTGATAGTGAGTTACGCTACACACATAATCTATTTACCAATACTGTTGTTGAAAATTCTATCTCTAGAAAAAGTAAGAAAACTAACTGGTATTGGGAGGTACTCTTTTGTATTTGTTTTTATCTTCATATGAAATTTAAAAAAATTCCATTTTTGATTTTGTCATTTGAATAAGATGAAGAAAAAAACACCTGATGGAGTTTGTCAGATATTAAAGGGGTCAGATAAAACAATGTGTGATGGTTCAAGAGGTTTACTTTGATACTTACATATTTCAGATGAAAATGAGGAATCTTATGGTAAAAACATAACATTATATCTATGCAAACTAATAATTTTCTTGTATTTTATAATTTATTAAAGGCGCATATGGTCTATTGCTTCTAAATAACAATCATTATGTTTATGTATTAAGAGCCCTTAAAGCACAGATTAACTGCGATAAGAAACAAAACAACATGAAATATAGTGCCATACACTGAAGGAAAAAAGTTTTTATTTGTTAATATTATTAGTCGAGACATTTATTTTTAAAAATTTTAATCATTACATGTGCCTTTCAATATACTTCTGGAAAAGCATAATGCTTTTTGAATCCCATTGTTCGCAAATAGTTTGAGAATGGAAAACTTCACACGCTCTTTAACATATTTGCTTAAATAACAGTTGCTTAAAGGGTTGAGTTCTTTTTGTTTGGTTCCAGAGGCATTTAATTCCCTTGCTTTTAACTGGCTCTTTTCTTGGAGTTTCTTGATTCTTTTCTTATCCCATTGTTTCTGTGCATCTGTCTGTGTCTCTGTCTAAGTATATTCTGTCTTTTTCATTTTTTCTTCCTCTCTCTTTCTCTCTCTGTCTCTCCCTGTCTCTGTTTCTCTATCTCTGTCTCTGTCTGTCTGTCTGTCTGTCTGTCTGTCTGTCTCTCTCTCTCTCTCTCTCTCTCTCTCTCTCTCTCTCTCTCTCTCTCTCTCTCTCTCTCTCTCTCTCTTTCTCTCTCTCTTTCTCTCTCTCTCTCTCTCTCTCTCTCTCTCTCTCTCTCTCTCTCTCTCTCTCTCTCTCTCTCTCTCTCTCTCTCTCTCTCTCTCTCTCTCTCTCTCTCTCTCTCTCTCTCTCTCTCTCTCTCTCTCTCTCTCTCTCTCTCTCTCTCTCTCTCTCTCTCTCTCTCTTTCTTTCTTTTTTCTTTTCTCTTCATAAACCATGTAATACCTATTGTAATTGTTCAAAATTTTGTAACCATGTATCATTGCTTTCTGAGCAATCAGTACCATGCACTGGAACACAGCTTCATTCTGTTTCAAAATGACATAATAAGTATGCCATACATTTTGCCTTCTCCTCAATTATTTCCTTATAAAATATGAAATAATCGAATTTGAGACTTCCAATAGTATCTCTTATTAGACTTAAACAATTAACACAATTTAAAAATCTAAGATGCCTTTAACAATATTAATCATTGCTTTTGATTCTTTTTTTTCTATGTTAGTACTGATATACTTATACAGTGAAAGAATTATAAATTTTAGATTTGCTTAAAAGCATGATATTGGCCAGAAGCACATTGTTGTTAAATATTTTCGAAAGCAAAATGAAAATGCTTTTAAAACACTCCAATTAGTTTTAAAAAATGTGAGCAATTGTATTGTCTCCATGTAAGAGTTCAATTTGGTTGTATCAAGCTCTTAGACTATAAATTCTTATTGTTATCAATTCAGTACTCATTTTACCTTAGCACAGCAAGGTTGTGAAACAAACTGCCAACAGAAATTAAACTCAGTAATAGCACTAAGACTAAAAAACAAACGAACATCATTTAAAAAACAAAATTAGATTCACAGCTTGTTGTTTAACTAAATTACAAGCGCACTGACATCCCAAGGCCAATATCAGCTAGGTAAATAAGTTGTTTTTACAAAAATGATTCACATCTCTCTCTCTCTCTCTCTCAAGTATTGAGTTAGTTACAACTATGAAGAAGAGGAAGGACAAGTATTTGAATATTTGTCATTTGACCCCATGCCATTTAATGTTATTTACAGGTAGTTGCTACATGTGGAGAGTTCCAGGTAAAGTTTTTCAGGTATCAGGTTTTGGAAGGTATAGATTGCCTCCTATGTCTTTTAGTTTGGTATGTGTAAAAAAGTGGTGGGTCACAGTTCCATTTGGATGATCACAAAGAAGGTAAACTGGGGAAAGATTATATAAAAATCATGAAAGATGTTGGAAATATTCTTGACCTCTGTTTAAACTATCTAGTCTTCCCATGAAAGAAATGAAGAAAGGGCGATGAAACAATGAAAATAAGTGTTTTACGTCTTTTTGTTTTTAACTCTGTGAGATGCACTGGCTATATGGATGTAATATTTTGGTTCTAATTCTTATCCTCAAACATTGTTTTTCTCTTTGACAGAAAAAGACCTTTTGTGAGTAGTAAGAGCTTGAAACAAAGATTAAAAATGGAAGAGAAACCTGATTTTCAGAATCCAGAGTTTGAATTGTTTTTGTTTTCTATTTTATTCAACCGTCGTCAGATGGTGCAAGTGTTTCTGAAACAAAGGCCAAGATCAGCTAGGTAAATAAGTTGTTTTAAAAAAATCTCTCTCTCTCTCTCTCTCTCTCTCTCTCTCTCTCTCTCTCTCTCTCTCTCTCTCTCTCTCTCTCTCTCTCTCTCTCTCTCTC
>JAXRKP010000868.1:110000-152500 GCA_037039925.1 Doris montereyensis
TTGGTTTTTCTTCATAATTTTTGTGTTTGCGTGTTTTGTTTTTATTTTAATTTGATAAGAAAAAGTATTTAATTTCTTTAATTATGATTGTCATCTTCATTGGAGAAAAAAAAATTAATGATGCTCCGGATGTTTACCATGCTATTTGCAAATTTTACTTGTTTATTCTGAGCCAAATGTGTTTAATTTCCGTTTCTGCTTGAAGAATTTCCTTTAAGGAGAAGCTAATATAAGTTAGAAGAGAACATTATGCTTCAAGCTCTTTTCTTGTCAGCAAGAGTGTATTATTAAACTGCTTTTTTTCCCCCTCCAACTTTTATACCCTCATTTCAAATTACCGGTAGCATAAATTAAAATTTCATTCGTATAAATAAATGAATGTATGAATAAATGAAGGAATGAATGAGTGAAAAAGAAAGAAGTAAAGATTAAATTCTTTGAGGCAATGAAATTAAATAATGCAATTCTCTCATAATGGCTTTATATGCCCCCCCAAAAAAGACCTTAAGATTGTTTGTTAATTATAATATATTTGCTGTTGGCTGGGCTTATGGTTAAATTATGGTAAATACTGAAAGACTACATTTCATTATAATGATATAATAATGTACATACACTAAAAGTTTCTCTTTTTATTGTTTGATCTTTTTCAGGCAATTGGAGACTTTTGCCATCTCTGTTCTGTCAGAGTGTTATAGTCGGAGTAAAGCAGATGCACACAAACTACTGGTGAGAGAGCTCCCCCATTTAGGCCGGACAACTCTGTTACGGCTTGCAGAACAACAGGAGCTGATGGATTTTGTGGAACATTCAGCTTGCCAGACAAAGCTGAGTCAGATTTGGAAAGGACGTCTTATTACACACACCTCAGAGCTCAAGGTGAGTTTCATTGATGTTTCGAGCCATTTTGTGATCGATTTTCAATTTATATTTTTTTGGTTTTCTTTTTCTTTTCGGTTGGGAAAAGTTTTGCTCATTGTATGTGTTTATCAGATATCAATTTCTTATTGTGATTTCTTCATTGAGATATGCTATTCATTTTGCATCTATGCCTTTTTCTTAGGATTGCCTTTTCATTTCATATTTACCGCCTCCATACTTTATATATTAATTTCTTTCTTTCTTTCTTTATCAGTTCCCATTCTACCTTTCGGTGTATGGGTTCAGATGCCCGAGATGATCTTTCTCCAGGATGCCCAGTCCTGGTATTTTCTGTTTCCTTCCCAAAAAGTTAAATTTCTATGCTTCAATACCTCTTTTATATCTTCTTTCCCTTTCTCTGAGGTCTGTTTTCTGCTTTGGTTTGATCTCTTATTGTTGTGTTTCTGATTTTGTCTCTTTTAATTTTTCCTACTACTCTTCTTAGATATTTCATTTCAGCTGCCTGTACTCTACTGTATTCTCTACTGTCAAAGGTCCAGGTTTCGCTACCCTAGGAGAGTAGGACAATAAACTATTGTATACTACTATTTTGGTTTTTTGTTGACAATTCTTGTTTACCTACAAATGCCTTTCCTCGATGGTTATATATTGCACTTACCTTTTTGATTCTCTGGCTGATTTCTTCTCTTAGTTTTCCCTCTGAGTTAATCATTACTCCTAGGTAATTGTAACTTTGAACTTGTTCTAAATTCTCCCTGTCAATTTAAGATTTTGTGTTTTAGCTTCCCTAGTTACTAGCATTGTTTTGCAAATTCTGTAGATATGTTTCCTGCTGCTCTCACTGCACATGTTGGTTTATTGTAAAAACTTTTAATGGCTTCTTGTAAATTTACTCTACATTGTGTTCTTTTAAGGAATGCCAAAGTTCGTCCCTCTTCACAGTGGCAAATGCCTTTTCTAAGTCAATAAAACACAGGTGCAAGTTAATGTTTCTCTCAAGGAATTTTTCTATTATTTGTCTAATTGTAAATATGTGGTCTTGTACACTTCTTCCTGGTCTAAATCCACTCTGATGCTCTTCAATCTGATCCTCTACTCTTTTCCTTAGGCTCATTTCCAGTATCCTGGCATATACTTTTCTATAGTTTGAGCATTGCATAGTTGATCCTTTCTTATGTATTGGTACTACCGTTCCCTTTTTCCAGTCGTCTGGCACCTGTTTGGACTTCCGTGCTTGTTGGCATATTGCATATAGTAGTTTGTCTGCCTCTCTCCCTTGGTTTTTAATCATTTCTGGATAAACTTGATTTGCTCCTGGAGCTTTTCCTAATTTCACTTTTCTTATAGCTGTTTGGATTTCTTCCATTGATATATCTAAATCTTCAGCTGTCTCCTCTAGATTACTTGTTACTCTTACTAATCGATCTTTACTCCTTAATTCATATGTTCTGGAGGGATTATGTAGTTGGTGAAAATGCTTTCTTCATGTTTCCATGATTTCGCTGTCTTCTTTTATTATTTCTCCTTTGGCATTCTTAATTTGTCATATTGGGCATGCTTTGGTCATTCTCATGTTCTTCATTGCCCCCAAGACCAGCTTTTGATTTCCTTGATAGCTTTCTTGAAGTTTTTGTCCAAACTCTTCCCATTGTTCCTGTTTTGCTTTCCCTAACTTCCTCTTTGGCGATAGTTCTTTTATTCACGTAATCTATCCTATCCTCTGGTCTCTTTGTTTGCAAGTATTTCTTCCAGGCATTCTTTTCTTTGATCTTAGTCTTGACATTCTCATTCCACCATGCTGTTCTTTTCCTATCTCCTTTAATTTGTTTCTTATCACAGATCTCTTTAGTACAACTGAGGAGTGTTTCTTTATACATCTGCCACTTTTCTTCTATTGTGCTATCATTCAGATCCATCTGTCTTTCACTGATAAATCTTTTTATCCTAGATTGATATACCTATTTTACTACTGGTTTATTTAGTTCCTCTATTTTGAGTTTAGTAGCTTTCTTCTCTTTCCTTTTTATGTTTGTTTTCTTCAGTCAGTTATCTCATTTTGGCAATCACTAAATGATGATCACTCAATATTTCTTTCTTTCTTTTTTCTTTATCAGTTCCCATTCTACCTTTCAGTGCATGAGTTCAGTTTCCTGAGATGATCTTTCTCCAGGATGCCCTGTCCTGGCATTTTCTGCTTCCTTCCAAAAAAGTTAAATTTTTATGCTTCAATGCCTCTTTTATATATTCTTCCCACTTTCTCCGAGGTCTGCCTTTTGGTCTTTTACCTCGGCTGTATATTGATTTAGCTATTCTATTGTCATTCATTCTGTTTACATGCCCAAACCATCTCAATTGATTTGTTTCATCACTAAGTGATGATCACTAAATATTTCTGTTCCTCTGTTTACTCTTGCATCAATGTACTATAAAAAAGGAGCTGCTAACTATTATGTAGTCTATCATTGCCTTTTCACACCTGTCTTCATTTACTCTTGTATATTTGTGGATATCTTTATGAGGAAAAAGGTGTTGGCTATTTTCATGTTATTCTTTGGGCAAAAATCTATTAGTTTCTCTCATCACATCATCGAAAAGCGTTTGAAAGCTGCGAGCTCCCGGATCCCTTGGCAGTATTTGTTTCTCTCCATTTGGAGAAGTTGTTGTCTCTCCTTCTTTACCTATTACTCCTCCTGACATTTTTACATTGTTGCCTACTTTAGCATTTAAATCTCTTAAAAGCATTAGTTCCTGTTTGTGTTTAACATTCTCTGCAGCTATTTGTAAATCGTTTTCGAAGATAGCTTTTTCTTCTTTATCTTCGTTTGGTCCATAAGCTATTTATAATTTAATTTCTGGTCCTTTTGGTTTAATATTTATCTCTAATAGCCGTGGGCTTATAAATTTCCAACTTTCTAGTAGTTTTTATGCCTTTTATGCACTAGGAGGCCTACTCCTGCTCTAGCTTTATCTTTGACATCTACTCTAAGAAGATTAAAATATGATTCGGTCCCACATTTTGCATTCCTTGTCTTTTTTTCTTTGTTTCTGTAATGGCCAAAATATCTAGTTTGAATTTTCCATTTCTTCAACTAATTCTAACTTTTTTCCATTTATTGCCCTAACATTCCATGTTCTAAAAATCACAGTCCGTATTCGTTTCCAAGTTCGTCTTCGAAAGATCAAGCCGGTTATATTATATTTATTTTTTCTCTGAATCTGTGTGTTTTTGGATAAGCAGGGGATTAGCCCACTGTACCCTAGGTAGATGGTGGGGCTGCCACCTTGAGGCCCCTACTAGGCCTTGTTATTTTTTTTTAGTCATTCAAGACCAGCCTGCAAGGCAGCAGATTGTTATTTTCTGTCAGGGTTAACTCCTTTGCCTTTGGTCAGTCAAGACCAGCCTGCAAGGCAGTAGGTTGTTTTCTTTCAGGGTTAACTCCCTTAGCCTTTGGTCACCCAAGACCTGCCTACAAGGCAGCAGGACACTCGTGAAGGGCAGGATCATCTACTCCCCATACAGGTGCCTACCTGTCCACTGCCCGACTCAATATTTCTGCTCCCCTGTTTACTCTTGCATCCAATGTACTGTAAAAAAGGGAGTTTCTGACTATTATGTAGTCTATCATTGACTTTTCATACCTGTCTTCATTTACTCATGTATATTTGTGGATATCTTTAGGAGGAAAAAAGGTGTTGGCTATTTTCATGTTATTCTTTAGGCAAAAATCTACTAGTCTCTCTCCATTTAGAGAAGTTGTTGTCACCCCTTCTTTACCTATTACTCCTCCTGACGTTTTTACTTTGTTGCCTACTCTAGCATTTAAATCTCCTAAAAGCACTAGTTCTTGTTTGTGTTTAATATTCTCTGCAGCTATTTGTAAATCGTTTTCGAAGATAGCTTTTTCTTCTTTAGCTGCGTCTTCGTTTGGTCCATAAGCTATTAATTCGTCCTTTTGGTTTAATATTTACCTCTAAAAGCCATTGGGCGTATAAATTTTTCAACTTTCTAGTAGCTTTTCATATCTCTTATGCACTAGGAGGCCTACTCCTGCTCTAGCTCTATCTTTGATATCTACTCCTGAGAAGATTAAAATATGATTCGGTCCTACATTTTGCATTCCTTGTCCTTTTTTCTTTGTTTCTGTAATGACCAAAATATCTACTTCAATTTTTCTATTTCTTCAACTAATTCTAACTCTTTTCCATTTATTGCCCTAACATTCCATGTTCCAAAAATCACAGTCCGTATTCGTTTCCAAGTTCGTCTTTGAAAGATCAAGCCAGTTATATTATATTTATTTCTCTGAATCTGTTTGTTTTTGGATAAGCAGGGGATTAGCCCAATGTACCCTAGGTAGATGGTGGGGCTGCCATCTTGAGGACCCCTACGAGGCCTTGTTATTTTCTGTCAGGGTTAACTCCCTTCAAGACCAGCCAGTAGGTTGTTATTTTTTAGTCATTCAAGACCGGCCTACAAGGCAGCAGGTTGTTTTCTTTCAGGGTTAACTCCCTTAGCCTTTGGTCAGCCAAGACCTGCCTGCAAGACAGCAGGAGACTCGTGGAGGGTGGATCATCTACTCCCCATACAGGTGCTTACCTGTCCACTGCCTGGTTAAATATAAATTAAATAATGTTCAACATTGGGTTTTTTTCAGATTTTTCTCACACTGCTTATCCCACCATTGGTCCTGTTCATGAAATTCACTAAATCAAAGGTGGAATCAAATGATGAAGATGAGGACGAAGAAGAGGAAGAAGACTATTGTACACCACACCAATCAACGAACGCAGATAAAAATCAGTTACACACATCCTCCAATGTTCGCTTTGTTCCATCACGAGTGCGGAAGAAGGATCTCACTCAACGCACAAAATATGCTGAAGTACGAATGCTTGGCTGTGGTGGAGACGGTGCCATCAATTTGTTCAAGGCTTTCCATAAATTTTACAGAGCTCCTGTGACAAAATTTTATGCAAATATTGTAAGTAAATTGTTATTTACGTAGTAAGACTACTGTTTGATGCCAATGCCTTTTTATCTAAGACAAGATGACTTTGTTTCATTTTAAGTTCATGTCCTTGATTATTTAAAAGCAATAATGGAAATAGTTTGTAGGGTGGCAGGGGGGGGGGGGGGAGGGGGGTATAAATTCAGGTATGTGATGGTACATATTGACCATTGACCTCCTGTTGAAAAGGATGAACAATAATCAGTAAAAGTCCTTTGTGAAATATAAGCTCGAGAGGTTCATGGAGCTGCAGCCTATTTCAGCTCCAATGGCATCAGAGAGAATAAGTGATACAAGATCAACTCCTTGACTGGATTTTGGTCTTTCACAGACTTCGTCTTACAGCTATGTACAAGAGTGAAATGATAAAAGTGTTTTGCCTATCCTTCCCAAAGACTCAATGTTGGACATGATAAATAGGATTTTAAAAACCCATAGGCTCAACATCCTCAATTTAAGTGTCTGCTGCTCAATCACCAACACCAACATTTTCTGTCCAGCATTATTACATTGTTCCACAGAGGTGGACAATTTTATGGCCAAGGAATATGAGTGTGCGTCTCCAATCAGGAAATTCCTTAAGAATTATTGGTTATTTATAGTTTTCAATAAAATCAGCCTTATATAAGAATATCAAACATGTTAATATTTGGAAAGAAACGTTTTCAGCTTTCATTCATTTAAAACTGGGTTTTCAACCGATTTTGACCAAGTATCCTAAACTTAAGAAATGGGCTTATGAATCCTTCATATTTTAAATGTGTCAACACTTAAGACTTTCATTTAATATGGGCCTACCATTGCCATATGGGCATTGAGATTTATTTAATGCTGTCTTACTGAACTTGCCACTACAGATAGCCTACCTGTTATTGCTGTCCCTGTTCAGCTACTTTTTACTCACTGACCTCCATGCAGTGGAAGAGAAAGGCTCCCCTTCGACAGTTGAATACATTGTGTGGGTTTGGTTTGGTACAATGATTCTTGAAGAAGTGCGTCAGGTGTGTATCAGGTCAATGTGTTTTGGAAGTAGTCATGCCTTTCTCTTTTAATTTGAACATTTAGATAACACCATTACATCCTTTGTATTTAATAATGGTCCATGTGTGTACGTTAAGGGGGATGGGGAGGGTCTTGAGGAAGACATTTTTTTACCGCAAATTTGACAAATCTAGTATATTGTACTATTGGATAGATCAGTTCATCCATTCACATTAGTACCTTAAAAAAAGCTCAGTATTGATTCTTTCATTTTTATGTCAATTTTTTTTAGAAACGATACAGGCCTAATCTTCAATACATCTGTTGTACCATAAAAAAGTTGGAAATTTTGTCCAAAGTATTGAAAGTCAACACTCATTTTAATCATCACAAAGTACTTTAAAAAGTCTACTGTTGACGAACAGTTATCAATATTAGCTTAGATCAGCAGGAAATTATGGGAGACATTCCATGCACCTTCAACTAAAATGCCATCCTACATAAGTATAAGGGACCCGCAGCAGGTGAAAGAGGGTTGACAGGAAGTATTTGAGAGCCTCTCAAGATTGTATTATGTATTATATTCAAGGTATTATACTATTCTTTTCTGGGTTTAGATGTAAAGAAACATTAAAATAACAGGAAAAAATGTTTTAAATGCGATTTTCTCAAAATTTTACTTTTTGACAGTGATTTACAATCTACTTTTTTATGTATTGTCCGATTGTCCACAATTTGAGTTATAGCATCTTTGAAACAATGCAAAATTTCACACAGGGGCAATTTTCAATATCTCTTCAAATTCTTGCAAAAATATTTTTTTTGTGATTAAATTTGCCAAAAATGGAAAAGTGGCTATATCCATTTAAAAATCAATTCATACAATCAAAACCGTACAATTTATTATAAATAATCACTTCTGAGTTGAGCTAGATATTGAACTGAATAACGTGTGTGCAAAGTTGCAGCAAAATCTGTTCAAAACTGAAAAAGCCTATTTGAATTGAAGTTGTCGGTATTTTGGCAATGAAAATCTAGGATGGTGGTGTTCCCATGATAAAAACATATTATGTCTATTTTTTTCAGCTAAGTTAGACATGTTGAGTTAAATGGAAGTGGTTAAAATTGTCTATGTTAAATAATAATTTTAAAAATCATGCTCAGGACCTGTCCCCCTCCTTAAGAAACATCAATTTTTTCTCTTATGCATGCTCATGTAAAGATGTGCTAACTCGTATCAGTAGACTTGTAATGCTTTGTTTAACATTTATGTGGGTTTATTTTCTCACTTTTCTTTATTTTACGGGTCTCTTGAAACCATTACAAAATCTGTTGATGAAGAATATTGCATGAGAAAAATAATGGACAAGTAATCACTATTTGACACTGTCAAATACTTTATGATAGAGCAAAAATAAGAAAATTTGTACTGAAATCATGAGATTCACTGCTTGGTGAGCATACATTCATGTATTAGCCTTTGCCTTTGTCTCCCTCTTTCTATTCAAATATACAGTTTTCAGCAAAATGTTTAAACCAATGCGTTGTTATGCACACAATTGCATTTATTTCAGGTGATAATACGGGATCAGAGATCCATCTGGTATAAACTTCGCAACTGGTGGGGCAATACTTGGAATAAGTTTGATCTTGTGATGTACACAGGAATAATCATATCCATCGCCCTTCGATACCATCTCCCGAGTCTGACTTTGAGCATGTGCGCATCGTGTACTCAATAACTTTGTCAATGTCATTCCTGCGTTTGATGCAGTATTTCTTTGCCAGCAGAAACATGGGACCTAAAATCATCATGATTAGGAGAATGGTGAGAGCAAACTTTAAAAATACATCTTTCATGTAAACAAGATTAAAAAACTGATCAAGGTTTTGAATAGAATCAGTCTTTAAAATTATGTATTTTACATTTCTCATTCTTCTCACTAATTTATAAGACTTTTTCTCTATTAGTCTTGAAGGATGCCTGACTGAATTTTATGGTTTTGCATTTTTTTGTTGGATAACAAAGTTTATTATTCATAATCTTGTTTCACTTAAGGGTTTAATTATAAATCTATCCATCCAATGTTGAAAAGAGTTCTTTGATATAAATTGATAGATGCATTTAGCATACAAATTTAAAGAATAATTATTCATTCAGTTTTATTACACTTTCTTTTCCTCCTTTGTCTGTCTCTCTGCACAGCTTGTGGATTTGATGTTTTCTTCTTGATTCTACTGGTGTTTATAATGAGTTTTGGAGTTGCCTACCACGCCAACATGTTCCCAAACGCTCCGTCGATTGGTCAATTCTCTTCAACGTTCTTTATTATCCTTACTTCCAAATTTATGGTGAACTTTTTCTAGAAAACTTAAAAGGTGAGTCAAGAAGGATTTTTTTTATCAAGTCGAGAAGAAAAATCTTGAATAGCATTAATCGATTAATTTTGAATCATTCGTAAGGTTCTCTTATTTTGTTTTGTTTTGCTCTTTATTTATGTTTTTGAGTTTATTTCCTATCTTGCACTTGTATGAAGTTGGACATTTTTTTTACAGTTAATATTTTTTTTACATAATATTTAATTTGTTTTGAGTTGTTTTTACTTTGCTCTGTCTTATTTTTCTTTTAGTTCTGTTGTAAAGTTGATATACTTTAGATGCGTTCTGCCTTATATTAATCAGAAAAAAGTTTGGATTTGTTATGAGTTAATTTGGGCATAGTGTTTTACATTGTTTGATGTATGCATGAGTTCAAAATTATTTATGTTTTTTAATATTTACCATTTACAATGATAACCTTGAGAACAGGTTTCTTGGTAAAGTTGTATTTGTCATTTATTTGATTTGTTACTTTGTTTCTTCTTGTTATCATTGTTGGTTATGCTGATTTTATTTTGCTCCTTTTTCAATTTTTCTATTACTTTGACATATTTTTTCTCTTGTCAGTGTACTTACCATCATCGTGCCTTTGTTTTCCCCTCTTTTCTTATTGTCATCATTTGTAGGATGAGTGCCAGGGGAATTCGATAGGCAATTTCAATATGCTCACTAATTTGATTTCAGGAGATGATGTGGATGGTTGCACACGCAATGAAACCATCTGGCGTCATGACCCCATGAACAGATGTGCTGAGAAAAGTGCCATTGTGCCAATTCTACTGGCTGTTTATATGATGCTGACTAACATCCTTTTAGTCAATCTTCTCATTGCCATGTTCAGGTGAAATTTTTTTTTATCTTTCTTACTTTATGCAAACAAAACCTTTTGCATTGGATACCTTTGTTGAATCATATGGAAATATATTTTTGACTGTTATTTTCTATCACTTCTTTTGTCACGTTTTATTTTTTATGTGTCAATTAGTATGGAAATCTGTGTAGTGTTTTTAAGACAGGTGTGAATATTTTATGAGTTTTGTACGAAAAAAAGCCCCGTACTCTTTATGGATTTGTGTTTAATCAGTCATGAGTATCTCTGGCATATTTTTAAATCGTAAGAATTGAAACACAAATTGAGGAGAATTTTTAAGCAAATTATAAGTGTAAGGATCGTCAAATCATTGTTGTTAGCATCTTAACAAGTGACATTATAATACTGCCTTTCACCGAGATGAATGTTTTAATATAACATAGGCTGGTAAACCTTCCACATTCAATGTTAGTAGGGCTGCTCATTGAGGTTTTATATTTATAGGCCTGCGTAATTGTCTTATACGTGATCATACAGTTTGTCAGTCTCCATACATTGCCAGTGTCAGTATCATCCTGTAACTACTACCAATGTACAGTGACTGTCAATTTATGTTTCATCCTAAATTGAGAATTTTCTTTAAGCCCAACTAGAGACAAGAAACTTAACAGAAAAGTTCAGAAAGTTTTGATTTTTTTTAAAAAGAAGAAATTTCAGTACTGGATTACATTACAACATTGAGATCGAAGGCAACGAAATACCCTTCATGAGTTTCAATCACATCTCCACTTTAATCACAATTTTCAACATTTGTATAGATAGAAAATTCATTAAAATTTTATGTACTACAGCTGCTGTTTTACATGATACCCTGAAGCCACTAAAAAAAACGAGAAAAATTGGTTGGATTTTTGAATTTGTCAAAATTTTCTCATAAAGTTCATCATGAAATCCTCCTATCCTGTGGGTCATACAGAGGCTTCTGTATCACATGACAGCTTGAAATCCTTCAAAAAGATAAGAAGTGAATTTTTAAAAATTTATGATAATCTTGTGTTATCTATTGCTTTTACTTTTACTCCTTCACAAAAGTTAGGATCAAGAGGAAGTCTTGGTATCCACAAACTGTGCAAAGAGATGAACAGAGAAGGATACAAATATTTTTCTTAAAAGATGTTACATTTCATCTACAAATAAAGGATCCTAAGGGCTTTTAATAATACTTTTCTTTTTAATGCCAAATAATTTTCAGTGTACGACATAACGATGGATCAGCTCTGTCAAGCTCGATTTTAACGGCCAATGGATTTTACACATGTAAATGATGACTAAGTTATTTTGCAATCTAATACAATCAGTAACTGATATGTTAAATTTTCTGTCTTTTTTTAATTTGGAACAGCTACACATTCCAAACAGTGCAAGACAACTCGACAAAAGTGTGGCGTTTCTACAGAATATCACTGGTGTTTGAATATTTTGACCGCCCATCATTTGTGCCCCTTTCATCATATTCAATCACATCTGGCGAACTACACGCTACATGCTCTATGCTCACAGCAGATTTAATGTGTCAAAGAGACACAACCTATTCAGTGAGTGGTTTTGTTTTGTTTCGGTTGTGTAGGTTTTTTTGTTTCTGTTATTACTTCAGGGTGTTTTTTTGCTTATTTTATGGGATGCAAAGGGTGGCGGGGGTGGGGAAGGGGAACAGAGGGGGTGAGGGAAGAGGGATAGTGGGAAGGGTTGGGTTTGACTTACCTCCTGTTTTTCCTTACACATATGTCGGGCATAAAGATATGTAAAATTACCATGAAAAACATATCATGTGAATGCCTCAGATCAGGCAGATGTTATAGATATGCTGAAGCAAAACATAAAATTATCTTGCTTCCTTTCTTGGGTGATATTTTTTAACTGAAATGAATTTTTAGCTTCAAAAATATATGCAGTGAAAGGGATTATACAAAATTATGTGTGTGATATTTATTTGTACATACATTACTGTATGCTGATGATTTCATTCATGAGATTAATAAATGGGCAAAAAAAGGGAGATACATTGATTCATAAATAAATAGGCTGATAGGTAAGTCGATAGATAGGTGGGAAGGTAAATTGTTTTGGCATTGCCTTTTAATATAATATATGTCATCTCCTTTTTAGGGCTGAGGATGAAGGAAGATGACAATAAGAGATTGACTCTACTAGAGAAAATAGCAACTGACACATACCTCACAACTAGTTCATTGAAAGAGAGAGAAAAACTTGATACAAAAGTATCCTCAACTGCTGAAAGGTCTGTGATCTACTCTTTCTATCTTTTTTTATAATCTGTATACCATTCATTGGAACAAATTTTGTATGCCAATTTCTTTCTCTTGATTGTCAAGGGAAAATATGACTATAGACACACTGAATGGATTTCAGCTCAAAGGCTTGAATGGAAATTAAATTAAATTGCAGTAGATTTAAATATCCTATGAATTGTTTTTCCTTTTCTCTTTTTTTTCTCTTTTCTTTTTAGGGGGAAGTAATTGGGAAGTGGAGTGTTTACTCTTAATTTCAGACATCAGACAAAAATTTTCAGATTGGGTTTTACAACGTATTTATTTAAATTTTCATTGAAAATGTTGATGCGGGGGATGGGTTTTACAATGTCTTTATTTAAATTCTCATTGCAAATGTTAAAATGGGAAGGGAAAAAAAAAAAGATCTCACATGTCATTCATGTGAAACCTTTTGGTGATTTAATAGGATAGGCCTTAAATTGTTTCGTCTTATCTAAAACAGCTTTTGTTCTCATTTTCATGCTATTTTTGTGATATCAGTTGAAAATGACCTTTAATACATGCATGCACCACTTTATGCCTAGGGTTGAGATGGTGATGGGAGAGCTCCAGCGCATCAAAGAAACAGTTCAGCTGCTTGAATCTGCAAAGCCACATGACATTTCATACACGGCTGTCACCCCTCTAACAACCACTCCACAAGCTCCCGTGGATACTGAAAGAAAGGCTTGGTAAATTCATGTTGTAGTTTTGTTGATTGAAAGAAAGGATTACAGTACAAGCTTCAATGATTTAAACTTTTGTGAAGAGCAGTACCCTAATATTCCTCTTCCTGAAATATTTTCTTCTTTTTCTGTTCTCAAGAATTTCTGTGTCATAAAGTTTTGTAAAGATGTCGAGCAGAAGATTGTCTATCATCTGACATTGTCTATCATCTGACATTGTCTATTATCTTAAAAATAATTCATATATATAAGATTATCATCTGACATTGTCTATCATCTGACATTGTCTATCATCTGACATTGTCTATCATCTTAAAAATAATTCATATATATAAGATTATCATCTGACATTGTCTATCATCTGACATTGTCTATCATCTGACATTGTCTATCATCATTGTCTATCATCTTAAAAATAATTCATATATATAAGATTATCATCTGACATTGTCTATCAAGATCTATCATCTGACATTGTCTGTCATCTGACATCTATCATCTGACATTGTCTATCATCCGACATTGTCTATCATCTGACATTGTCTATCATCTGACATTGTCTGTCATCTGACATCTTAAAATCATCTAATTCATCATCTGACATTGTCTGTCATCCGACATTGTCTATCAACAGTTGTCTATCATCTGACATTGTCTGTCATCCGACATTGTCTATCATCCGACATTGTCTATCATCTTAAAAATAATTCATATATATAAGATTATCATCTGACATTGTCTATCATCCGACATTGTCTATCATCTTAAAAATAATTCAGTGCCATTGCACAGGAAGGTGGCGTTTCCAATTTCTTTAGAGAAAGGACTAAGACTATCCCAAGCTTATGCTCAAGGCAACAGGAGTCACCCATGTTGTCAAAGTGAGCAAATAGGGTAAATTTTCTTACTCGCTGTAAAAAAACGAAAAGCCAGTCGGACTCGAACCCAGTACCTCTGGATCACTGTGCAATACCTTTTAATCACTCTGCCATCTCGTCTACCATCATAATAGAGAGAACAAATTCTAGTTCATCAATGTGAAAGTTTCTCTTAGATTGAGCTGTACATCCTTCACCATCTTTTTTCCCCCCTGAATAGAAGCTTCCATTTTTAAAAGTTTTTTCTATTCTTATCTTCTGCAAAACAGGGATGCACCAATAGAGATACCATGACATTACCCGAAGGAGGTAGGCTCTAGAAACAGGCATCCCAGAAATCCCAACAGCTGAAGCGATGACAAGCATGAGCACCAACAGCCAGCAGTTTGTGAAGCCAATCGATATTATAAGTAGATGTAACACGCTGAAGAAAAAGAAATCGAAATGAATTTTTTAAACTTAAAATCTCATCTTAAATTTATTAATCTGTGAGAATACATTTTTGCTCTCAGCTTTGTTGTTTTGAAGGATGTCACTCAGGAACATTACTTTGCTTTGTTTTATTCAAGATTGTTAGAATGCCTTTTGAAGAAAAAATTGTTTTCGGTTTGCTTTTCTATGTTCGCTTTGGAAAAGTCTGTTGAATTTATATTTGTGGGAAAATGGTGTTTAAGTTGGTAATCACATAATATCTACGGAATCCACAACTTCTTATGAAATTTGAAATGCATAACAGAAGTCTATTCAACTTTGCATAGCTCATAATGTACACATCAATGTTTAATGTAATTTCTATTAATGGAAAATCCAACTTTTTAAGATTAGCAGTTATGTCTACGCAGTTTGCAGATAGCTTCATTTAATACAGTTTTACAGATTTTCTATTTTTATAATCAACTTTGTCAATGTTTCATCACTTTATAGCAGCTGTAATACATGTATACATTTTATTGATTTGCCTATAGCATCATGAATGTACTGTTAAAAAAAAAGTAAGGTTCCTTCAAGGCTGTTGCAGCTCATAGATCCGGAGCTTATTCGGTTTAAATAATCACCTCCTGGACAGGACGTTAGTCTGATGCGGGATTTTACTCCCAAGCTAGTACTTGTTCCCGCATATTATGTATCTTTCCCAAGGAACACAATGTGTGACCTAGCTTTGCTGGAATTTGAACCAGGGACCTCATGATCCCTCATTGGGCAGCTTAACCACTTGACCAACGATGCCATCATGACTACACTGGCTTGTTCCGAAGTGTAATGAGAGGACGTGTCCGTTACATCATCTCGTTTCTTCAAGGCAATTAATTTTCCTGTACAGATTTTTTTTTTTACCGATTAAAATTATTTGTGTCCTCTAGGTCAGTCAAACTCAAAGCTTTCAAAACTTCTCACAATGGCAAATTCTATGAAAGATTGATCTTTTGTTTTGTTTCTTTGTTTTGTGTTGGTTTTATTGCCAATGTATGAACAATTTCACAATAATTCACTTTCTATTGATCTTAAACTTAGCAACTTCACAAAACTAAGACAATTTTGTTTTACTTATTCAGCATAATCACTGCAAAATAAGATTCACTTTTAAAATGATTAAATGTTAGTTGAATTTAGTAATATGATCATAAGGCATGTGGCTTATACACACTTAATCACTACTTATTTCAAAGTCAATGATTTGATCTACTTGTTTGTGACTATTTCCTTAGTCTTCGAGTGCAACAATTTTTAAGCTTACTCATCCTTTTCCTGACCACATCCTTTCAATCAAATGTTCGATCAAATGTTTGAATGAAGTTCAAGAGCCAAAACGTTTATTGCAAAAATATGTATTGATGTTGTCTTCGACATCAGTACATGAAGCTATGTTTTTTTATAAAGAAATAAAAAAGGAGATCAGATTGTGAATGGCTGGAATGGTTATTTATTTATCTATCCATATATTCTTAAAGTGATTGATGCATAAGATATATTTATGTTTACTATAATTTTTATATACAGCCTATATATAAGTAGATGATATATATATCTTTCTTTAATTGTTTATTTATATATTGATTTATTTATTATTTTATTTAGTTATCTTGATCTCATGACACAAATGTTCATGGGGATATGCAGCCATTATTTAGTCTATGTTACATTAGATTTAAATAAGTTCTCAAGAGTGGCCATATAATTCCTTTAAATTCCATTAATTTAGTGGGATTTTTTTAGCACAAGCTTTTAATGGAAATAAATAAATAAATTATGAATTAAGAACCATGAGATATTTCTATTTTAATGAATGTTTTGTGTAAAGAATTACAATAGTAAATGTGAGGATGTATTATACAATAATAATATTTACTTTCTTATTTTTTTAATTATTGAAATAACCCATTTAATAAGAATTTTGGTTACCTATCAAAAGTTTCAAGGGAGGAATTGTACTATTTGTTCATGCAAGTTATTGGTAAAATCACTCCACCAAACAATTTGTTCACAGGATGAGTCTTTATAAAAAAAAAAATGTTTTCACCTCATGCTCAAATTGTTTATTTTCTTCTCTACAACAGTCTTATCTTTCTTTATATAGTTTATCACTGCAATCTGTAATCACTTTTATTTTCAAATCTACGTGTATGTGGTTTTTTTTTTTAGAGTTAAAATCATAATTGAATTGTTTCCTATGAAATTTTAATGGTTTTTTATACTAATATATTTATTGACTGCTCATTGTCTCTGAGCTAATCACTCTGTTGAGATCATTTTTATACACTGCTATACACTGTTTCTGTTTCTTTGTCACCATACATGAAATGTTCATAATAGAAACTGCATTTTTAAAGTCAATATTAATGCATTGTTGATCAAATTCATTTTTTTCCTTACAAGAGAAGTTACTATTTTTTTTATATCAGAAAACAAGTATATTTATCTTATATGTGTAATACTAGTTTTGTTTTGTTTTTTCTTCTTGAGACAAGCACTGTTTAAAGCATAAGATCATTTATTTACATTCTTTTGTTTGGAGTTATGTCTTGTATAGATATAAAAGAATGAGTGATAAAGGGCAAGAAGTGGCGACGACTCAATGAATAGAGTCAAAACACCTGACGTTTCAGGTTCAAACTTTGTGCTCAAGTAGTGCTAACACTGACTAATGTTAACTTTGAGAAGAACAATTTTATTAACCTATTTAGAGTCTCTTTAAAGATATTTTGAGGTATTTGACAGTCATTCGATATGAAAAGAGAAGAATATTGTAAAAATAAAGTATTATTAATATGATCATTTACATATAGCAGAAAGTGTAACTGGCTTGTTAATATCCTTTTCTTTCATTCTTTTGTTTTATTTTCTGTTAAGTGAAGTCTTTCCTTCATGGTGCTGGGAATTGAATATAATTTGTATTTTTATGGGTCAAACATTTGTTTATTGTGCCTATTTTAACCGCTATTGGATGGATAGTTCGCAGTCCCTCTTACTTCCCTTTTATTTTTTTATAACTGTTTGTCATCTTGCTGTACCATTTGTCTGTAATCTCTCTCATTCACCCATTGGGTTTGGTAAAGGAAGTAAATTGCAAGCAATAAATCAATGAACACACAATCATTCTATCAATACCGTTATAGAATTATGATGATAACAAGGATTTGTGTACATAGAAATGGTTTTTATCAGTTCATGGTTGTCACATGCTTTTCCTCTTTCACTCCATCATCCGGATGATTTGAGCCCAGTTCGTCTCTACAATATGTGTTTTGAAGCAAAGATTTATGATATTTAGGCTTCAGACAGGAGTTATTAGAGTTAAAAGTTACTAAAAATGATTAAAAAACGTACTACAGCTTGTGAGTCACATTTCTTTCGGCTGACACTCTTCACCTTTTAAAGAGAGTGTTCAGAATTCCAAGTTTTGTTTGAAAAAAGGATAAAAACGAAATCTTTAACATTGATCTAATTCATTTTACCAATTCAATTCAATTAAAAAAACTTGTAATCATCCACAGAGGGCAATTATTCATATGTACACAATTTTTAAAAATGCACAAATTCTTGCATAAGAGGTACAATAATTATGATGTCAAGAGAGCTGTAGAGTGGAGAGAGAGAGAGAGAGAGAGAGAGAGAGAGAGAGAGAGAGAGAGAGAGAGAGAGAGAGAGAGAGAGAGAGAGAGAGAGAGACAGACAGACAGACAGACAGACAGACAGACAGACAGACAGACAGACAGGAGACAGAGAGAGAGAGGAGGGAGAGAGAGAGAGAGAGAGAGAGAGAGGGAGATAGAGAGGAGAGGAGGAGAGAGAGAGAGAGAGAGAGAGAGAGAGAGAGAGGGAGAGAGAGAGAGAGAGAGAGAAGGGGGGGGGTGCCGTTATTACTGGTCTATGTAGTTTAAATGGACATCTTTGCGAAGTATGCATTTACTGAATGGGTGAAAATCATTTCTAAGAAGGACCTTCTGAATGCAAAAGCAATGTGTCTTTGATTTTAAATACCTAGTTTTTTTAGTTTTTTTTTTGCTTGTTTTTTAATTGTTATTGAATATGTGAGTTCTATGTCTGACTTCGGAAAGACTGTATCACATGTTTTGGTGAACGCTTCCTGTTTTATTTATAGTATCTTGATCAGCCATTCTTGATATTTACTCTGTAAAGCAAATTGTTTTGCTTTGGTTTACTTAATTACTGTGATATATTTTATACAAACAAGATTCCTTTCATAATTTCTTTATCAGATACAATTTCAGATGCTGAGTTGCTACTTTTAAACAAAGTGACTTTATATTTGACACCTATTTTTTTTACTAATTGTTCTACACAATTGTATGTAACATGATGGAATTTGCTCATTCAAGAACCTGCTCTGCTCAGTTGTTTTTCTTTAAATGATAATTCACATATCAAGTCGTATCATTATATAATATATCTAAGGACTACTGTACAGTAATCCTTGAATATATCATATATTTTGTGATTGTGTTTACTGTGTGTAAAGGACAAATACATGTATACCATCAGTATTTCCCTTAATAGGTCCCATGGGATTTTGAGCCAAAAGCATATTCCTCCTAGGCTCTGGTATGCTGGTCAGATTGATGCCTCACAAACATTTTCATCAGAGAATTGCTTTCTCAATTTCCATGGTATCTTTCAGTCAAAAAGATGATAAAGTTATTCAGCTGAAATTCATAAAGCTTAAAGTAAGCTTTAAAATAAATAAGCATTGTTATTTTTTCTCAAAGAAAGTAATGAGCCATAAAATATTATTATATGTATCAAAATAATTGTGAAAGAAGAACCATAGTTTGAGGAACCAAAATTCTAGATAATTGGTAGCATGGCTTATTGCTGGAAAATTTTTCCAAGTTTTAAATTGCTCAATGTTATGTCCTTTTTACTCTCCCAAGGAGTGTGTATTTATATTTATATACGTTCATTATATTTCTTCAAATGACATAATAGGGATATTTTTATGTAACAGTAACAACACCCTCTTTAAGCATAGTGAGTTTTAAATTTGTAATATCATCAACCCTAAATAATAAAAAAAAAAATAAAATATTGAACAGCCATAAACGGGGATTTTCATGCATTCTTTTCAGGTTTGTCAGCTCACAATGTTTCAATCCATGTGGTTTGGTGGATGACATCAGTCACACTGATCCAAGGGTAGCTGGTTGGGCTTGAAACATCATGGGGTCGGATGCTAATTCCATAATGTCTATGGGAAAGCCATTATACATATTCTTCCCTCAGGCCAGCCAAGGTTCAAATGGGAGCCTGCTGGTAGTTGGTGGTAGTTAAGGCCTGTAACAGACTAGTTAGTATCCCCCATTCTGAGTGTGATTTTGCCCATTCTACTCAATGCCACAGAAAGGAGATACGCTCTGGCTCTAAGGGCGTTAAAACCTTGAATAAAACCGTTCTGTCAATTTAGGTGGTTTGTTTTACTTTAACGATGTGATTATTTTTTATATTTTCTCTCATAAATTAAATACTGGCCTATCATACTAATTTAATGCATTTTATTATCTCCCTTAGATTATAGTACTTTCTACTCTAACCAACTTAATCTCAACATCACTATCACTCACTTTGCTCACATAGATATTCCCCTTAACTTGTTAACTGTGTTTTTCCTCTCCTTTATTTTCCGTATTTTAAATTTGGCTGTTTTGATCGTGTTTTATTATTAAATTTTATATTTGTTAAAGGGCCCTTAGCAAGATAATGCTATTTTGTCTGAGAATTTTGAGCTCAAGTATTTTGTACAATTCATTTCATGAACTTTCAGTGAACAACGAAGATGAGTGGATTTTGATCTCTCATCACATTCCTTTTCCCATTGTTTATTGCGAGAGGTAAATATTATTGTGGTATGATTTTAGTGAACTTGTCAGTAAATCTTTAGTGTCAGTTGTACCATGACAAAATATTTAAGTTGCTAAAAGTTCTTCATTTCATTACATAGACTGTAGGTAAACTGTTACAACAAAAAAGTTTACTCTAAGAAAAATCTACCTCAGTTCAGTAATCCTGTCCAAGAAGGATCTAGCTCTGTGTCATATTTTACATATGGAAGACACCATAGAAGTTTTGAGCGCTTTCTTTTAAGCTTCATTCAGCATCCTCCTGATAAAAAATATTTGCATGACACATTGCAGTTGTTACATAAACTAAGAACCTCACCAAGTCATTGACAACATATGGCATTAGCATACCTTTTGGTCCAACAGTTAACTCATTGTAAGCACTCAGACCTGAAGCAATGAAGTAATGAAGTCAAATCCTAATTTTGCAAGGCTTGGTGTTGAAAAGCGATGAACAAGAACATGAAATAATATTAAAACCCTGTGGCTGTAGGAACAAAGACAAGACAAATACAGAGGAATAGACCTAAAAAATTAAGTTGGAAAAGCGTTTAACCCATTTTAAATCACTCCACTTAGGAATGCAGCAGTAAAAGCTAGTGTTGAGATTAAGCCTGCACATAATCCTTTGCGAAGAGTGGTCTTGTATCGTCAGTTTCCTTTTACATAAAAAAAGAACCATGTTCATAATCCAGATCTATGAGCCTCTAGACCCTGAAGGAAGTCTACTTAACATACAGGTACTTTTGATTTTATCCTTTCATCTTATGTGTAATATCAAATGGATATATTAACTGTAAAGAATAATAATAGGATATGTAACTTTGCTTTTCTATTTTTCCTGTATGTATACAGCTAAACAATGTTTCTTTTGTAACGACTTTTTCAGTTTGAACAGTATGTTAGGAAAAAGGGTTTTGTAAATGTGCCATGTCGTGATTTAAAGCATAAAAATCAAAGCACTTACTTTCTGTGCAAACCCAATGGTAAGAACTTGTAAAACTTGCTATGAATACGTGTATTTCATTTCAACAAAAAAGTTGTATTTTGTTTTTGTTGTTGTTTTGGTTTTTTTGTAGTTTTTATGTTGGTTTTTAGGGGTTTCTTGTTGGTTTTATTTGTTTTTGTCAAAGTTTGTTTTGTATCAGTTACGGATTTTTCACCCCAATAAGTGATATTTCCATTGCTCACAGACACATTAAATGCCAAACGAAAAAAATTATAATTGAATTTTTCATCATTCCCTTGATCACTGTGTTCAATACTGTTGTAATCTTTTAAAGTCACAATTGATTGCCACTTTTTGTGTGTGATTTTTGTATGGTTATTTATTTACCTTACCTTGCAAACAGCACTGCATAGAAAACGTGGATATAAAACGTTTATTTTCGTCTTGAGCTCTGTAGACAACTATTTTTCTCATCACAAAACAATGTTTCTCTATTTATTGGTCTTGTAGTAGTATTTTTTAATGTTCAAAACTTTTGTTTTCTGTCCGTCTCTCTCCCATGGGCGATTGGTGGGTTCGACTGCAAAGTCCTACTTCTTTCCTTTCACACTTTCACTTATCATTCATCTTTTTGTTGCAGTTTCCTCTAAATTTACCCTGAAATTGTTGCAGATTGATTATGATGGATAGAGTAAAAACTCTTTCTCTGTCTTATCTATATTTTTTTCCTTTCTCTTCTTCTATTTCTCCTTCTGTCTGTCTATCTATCACTTTCTTTTTGTCTCCCTCTTTCTCCCCTCTCTCTCTCTTTAATCTGTTTTGGCATTATCTTTAAAGCAACTTTTACTAAATGCAATTTAGTGTTACATTTACTTTAATAGTTAAATGGGCCATTCTATGTCGGGGAATTTCATATTTAATATCCGTTCCTTCTTTGTGGGGGGGGGGGGGGGGGGGGGGGAGTGTATTGAATTTGATTTTAATTGTACAAGACCCTCAAGTGAAATAGTACAGGATCCCAACCTTTACTTGTTACAAAGAGTAACCAAAGAAGAAACGGAAAAAAAAGGAAGAAAGGAAAACAGTGAAAATATTGATTGAAAGCACTTTTGTGTTAGATGTCTTTGGATTTTGATTTCCATTTCTTCATGTTTCTTTCCTTCTCAATGTTGCTTGCATTATCACTAATTATTGATGCAAAGTCTTAGAGCATTATTTTATATTATAAATGTCTGGAAAAGATCATGTACAATGAAAAAATGCTTTGTTTTAGTTGTTATTTGACTAAAGATCACAAATAAAAGTTATCAAATTTTACAAAAGCCTGTTGGTTTCTGTGATTTTTTTTTATTTTTGTGGTTTTTAAATTTAAAAGCAATTCTTATATTATAACAGATGTCGCACAAAAGTGCATTAATCAACCAATAACAAGAAGGTTTTTTTCTTTTATTTACGACAAACGGATTGTATGGTAGAAAACAAACTGTCCTCATAATATATTTAAAGCCAGTAGTTCTTTACACATCAATCATCCAAGCAGCTAATGAGGTTTTCTTTTATTATTCATACCTGGGTGTAGCATTTTGTTTTGGGATGATTAACTGCACGCACTGTGTTAGAGTGGTCGAGGCAAGATCATCTCAACTAAAAGGTTGTGAGTTCAAGCTCCAACGGCTGAAAAATTTCCTCAAGTTTTTTTCAAATAAAACCTACCCCTCCTTAGTGAAGGTAGATGAGTTGACACCTAGTCCCATTGGGGATGGATAATAAAAAGGAGGTCCCATGTACAGATTTCAAAACTCCATGAACGTTAAAGATCCTTTGGCTGTTTACAGGGCAGTCCAGACAAAATTAAAAATCCTACCAAAACCTCCGGAATCACTCAGAACCTCGTGATCGTTAGTCCGGCAGACTTACCGCTTGGCCACCAATGCCACCTTGTTCTCTGCTGTACTTCAAGATTATTGTTCCCTTTAATGAAGCAACTGCCATTAAGATGATTATGATAATTGGTACAGGTATGTTCAATTCTTCTAAATGCAGTGTGCTACATATTATACATGTATTATCAGTGGTTGCATATCCATTTCACCTTGGTGTGTTCCACCCCAAAAACAAAATTGAAATGTTGGACACAAGAATAGTTACACACTAATGTCATTAGTTAGGTCTAGCACTTGTAAATGTCGGTCTTTCATTACATCACTATTGCTGCACAATGGCTTTCGGCGGGTCTAAAAGTTGTAAGCAAAATGACCAATCACGTTGTACCGTTACCGGTATTCTCATACCTTGTCACTTGATGCATGTCAGATCGGTGAGCGTTGATGCATGTCAGATCGGTGAGCGTGAGAGACTAATTGGACTTAGGTGGGGAAAGGGGATGGCGTTTGAGTGATCAACTTTACTAACACGCAGTGTCTCATTCACATGTCTATGCAATACGCTTCGGATATGGTCTTGTCATTGGTCCAGCCAGGTGATCATGTTTAATGTGTGACCCCTCCATCTAAATCCAACACCTGGCCAGCCATTCATCATTATTGATCATCTTTTACGGTCCAGCGACCTTCACAGTGGAATTTTTGTTTTGATTTGAGTCTATGACCATTTTTTCCCCTTCCAAATAAGTGGCGAGCATTCTAATGTTCATAGAAAGTATTATGTCCCAGAGGAATCATTCCAAAAACCACGTTCCAATTTACCGGCTTCAACTGTACATTATACATTAATTTGGTGTACTGTACACAATATATATATATTATAGGTTGTACACTAAATGAAAAACGCAGAGAATAGTGTTTTCACTGCTATGATCCCTTACTCTAGTCGTTTGGTTGTACCCAAAGTTAGAGAACAAACTTTTTTTTTTATGGCCCTTCTGTTCAGAACTTATTTCCACAAAAAAAAACTCTATCAATTCTTAAGAAAGATTTAAAAACACTTTACTGTTGTGAGCCATAAGTTAGGCACTCTCCCCTTTATATTTTTAATTGATTTTTGATAATCTTGATCTGATAAATTTTACATCTGTATTCAATATTGTATTACTCAGCTTTCTGTCTTGTTGTGACCAGTGATGTCGTGTGTGTCTGCCTAGAATTGTTTGTCATAGTCATATTGATATTGTGTAAATTGTGCATTTTCACTGATGATATGTATTTTAGCGCATGTTTTTCGTAAAGCAAGCAGAGTATGCCTCTACGAATTGAGCACTACATTTGTGCCTATTATTTTATTATTATTAAAAATATCCCAATAGCAAAACAAAAACAACATTTACATACATAAAATAAGATTTTAAAAAGATTACAAAACAAAAAATATACTGTAACAAGAATGCAGTTGATACTAAAAAGATTGAAAAATTAGAATCTTTTTATATAAATAGATTAGTTTTAATGTTATTAACATGATAATACAGTTTATGATATAAAATATTGGGTTGGGTTTATTTTATAAAGTTTGTTACACTTTGAAATGACAATGGTTAGTACATGATGCTGTATCAAAAATACTTCATGAATGATAGAAATTAATGAATATATATACAAAGAAAATAATTAATCCATGTACATAATCAACTTTGAAAATAAGCCATTTGTAATCATTACTAGGGAAAGCAATAGTTGACTGCTATAAAAAAAATACTTATACCCTTGAAAGATTTCACTCCCATCATGAGACATTCAAAGTGGGAATTTTAAGTTAAAGATGCACATAGCTGCCACAGTTTGGCTTTATCTGCTAATGTCTAATGTGTAAAAGCTGAGCGTGTGAATAAACAATTTCTTCTGCTCCTCAAGAACTCTTCTATTTTGAGTTCTTTTTCTTTTTTCTTTATTTCTTTTTTGTAAAGTCTTTAAAATTCTCACAGAAGTGTTTCTACGGTACATAATTGAAAATTATGTTAACTTTGAAGCCCTCCAGACTAAATGCAAAAAATGAATGATCACTACTGTTGTTCAAGTTTCATTGCAACAATAAAATTATATTGTTATATATTATCGCGATGAGTGCTTTAGACTTTGAAATGATTTCACACAATACCTTATCCCACAAATATTGTAACTGCAAGCACTTTTTAAAAATTTAGTATATGTAATGAAGCACAATATTGGAAAACATATTCCAACAAACAAAACGTGGCATCTGTTGTTATTAAGTCTGTATGACAAAAGATAAATGGACAACATAATTTTGATTTCATTCGTCTCCCACTATAATGTGAGTGCAGCATTACTGTTAAGACTATCAAAGCATTCTTGTAAAAGGTATGTTTTTAAATAACATAATAATAATAATAATAATAATAATAATAATAATAATAATAATAATAATAATAATAATAATGATAATAATAATTACACATGGTATTTTCCATATATCTCAAATAGAAATTCCTGACCCAGAACTGAATTCATGTATCTTTGTAAAAGGAAATGACACAACTCACAAATGCATCGCAATTACAATCATTGAAAGTCCAATAAATTAAAGTTCATGAAATTTTCATGATTTTTTAATTTTAGTTCACACCACAAGCATAGCCATATTTTATTGTCATAGCTGCTAACGTTTACAATATAGAAAAACAGATTCTGACCCCGCAAACTACTTATAACTTGCATGACGTCCCAAAATATTCCTGAAAACATTGGTAATTTAATTTGAATTAATCCCTTTAAGGTAAATAACACAAATTCCACAGATTGCTGGCCTTTCTGGCCAATGCAACGATAGTTTTGTAAACTCAGAATGGTGTCTCTAGACTTTCACCACAATGTCTTTTAGTCTCTGTCTTTACCTTGGGGTTAAAAAAAACAACCCAACTACCTAACTTGCATATACATACTTTTCCGGGTAAATGCAGACTTACAAACTCAAAGCCAAAAAAACATACTAAATAATTTTTTTACATACTGGTTTGCCATTTTGTTGACAAAAAATTCAGTTCAAACTTTACTACATTAAAGTTAAAGCTGTTAATGTACTATTTCAGAATCAGTCTAACCTTAAAGAACTGATTTGACATTTGTTTGCATGTGTCCAGCAACAAGAAGAAATAATACTAAAAATTAAATAGAAATGGGAAAAAAAAACAACAAATTAGTTAGTATTTGATGAGAAACACTAAAAATAATACAAAGCTTCAGTAAATATGTTGAAACCATCTTTATCCATTTTCGAATAAGATTTCAAAATAAAAGATTTCCCATGAACTCAAAACCTATCCCATATCTCATATTTGCAATTCACCAATTATTATTATACGCATTCTTTCAGATTCACCTCTAATGGCATCGTACATATACACCCTGATTAATGATTTGCTAATCAAAAATAAATCAAGTCTTCCAAAGACATAGGCCTACATATTAAGTCCCCATGACTGTTTATATAGAAAAGTCTACTTTCAATGAATGACAAAATGAAGATAAATACAGATGATTTAATTCCTAGTATGCTTACAGTAAGAAATATTTGCCACTAAATTTACATATCATACTAACAACTTTGGAAAGATCAAACAATGTAAAATATATATTGGCAAAGTTCACCCAATGAAAGCCATCCATAGTATTTCATGGGGGTAAAAGGATTTGTGAATTTTCAAGACATGAATTAGCCCTAAGGGTGGACCAAGAGGAAATCTTGACATGCATAGTTAATGAGAAATTTACAAATATGAATGCATATCTGAATTTAAGCTGATGTTTGTCTCGGAACATGAGATTATCTCGACACATAAGAACTCTTTTGTAAAGAAAGACCAATAGAAAGTTGTGAATGTTTCAATTAACAAGTGGAAGAACTATATTACTGGAAAGGGAGAGATTTCAGAGTTTTAAAACTCCCTATAAGTACAAGCAAATGACTTAAGATATTCCCTTTCTTGTTTCTCAGAAGTGTTGACAGGATGGAGTGTACATTTCAATATCTGTAAAACTATGTCCAAAAGACATTCCGGTGAAAAATATATGCAAATAAGATCCTCAAATTATTGCCTCTTTTATATATGATTATGATATTTGTTTAAAATTCTGTAAATATTCACATATGACATTCATTTTGGCAATATAGTAATTCCAAATTTCTCAGCAGTTTGCTTTTGTCTGAGGTTGGGCATTTTTGTCTTCTTTTTAAAAAAAAAAAATCATTATTATTGTTATTACTGACGTTTGTACATACAGGACTATGACATGTGATGATATCAATGTTTGGGTAGGGAATTTTTGAATTTGCCTTTACTGTAATTCAAAATGCCAAGAAATTTTCATCATACACTATGTAACCAGTGTACACTACCACACATTCAAAACTTTTTGTCCTTTATTCAAAAAAGGATTATGTGTGACACTGAACCTGCATCCAGATAGATACGTAATTTACGTGCCCCTGACTGACAGGATCAAAGAATCTTGGTATTACCAACTCACGCGGCAAGCCCCTTTGTTGCCTCAGGAAGCCTGTTGCTCCACTCAGTCAAAGGCAAAAAAGACTCCGATTTTACTTCACATTCTCATACCATTATCACTAAAGAGCAATGGAAACTTGTGTCTCAGAATTGTGTCATATATATAAAGCATTTAATTTACAAATTACAAATCACAATCTGGCGTTCGCATCTGCTTTCAGTTCATAAATTTCATAATGAAGTAATCAAGAAGAATCATATCAGGTCAAGAAGATGAAAGTTTTTTCATGTAAATATAAGGGCTCATTCATAAAGAAACGAAACCTTGGAAAGGAAAATGTCTTAGTTATGTTGATGAAAGAAAATTGCTGGAAAGTAAACAATTTCACAGGATAACAAATTTAACAGCGATAAGGAAGACATTTTTGATTGTTAAAGCAAGAAAGTTATTTTGTGTTATTAATATTTAAAAAAAAAACATTTTACCCCATTCTTAATCTTTTCTATTTTAAGGTTAATTACTTTAAGAAAACTACTTACTCCTGAGGAGTTAATTATCTTATTTGATTTCTCTTTCTTTTTTTAAAAAAAAAATTTTTTCTAAGTCGAGTGACTTAAACATCATTCAGTCATCAAACACCTTGCAAGATTGCCTTCTGTTTTAACCATCTAACTAGTGGCTACTTTTGGAGTCAGACATATTCCACCAATCAGAATGTTAAAAAAATGCAAGATTTGTAAAGACAAACAGTGAGGCAAGGGGAATGTTAAAAGCAAAGAATAAGGACATGAACTTATACTAAAGGCCTGTAGGAACAGAGAAGACAAATGCAGAGGAGTAGACAGAAAAAAATCCTTGGGTATCAACATTCAAACCCATGACCTCTGTCTCAGCACCCATTGCCTCGCCATGAAAAGAGGGTACTTTACCAACCAAGCTAACAATGTGTAATTAGCTTGGTTTGTAGTGCACTCTAGTCTCATGGTGATGGATGCCAATGCAGAGATAGCAAGTTCGAATGTTAATGCCCAAGGATTTTTTCTGGTTATTCCTCTGTATTTGTCTTGTTTTTATTCCTGCAGGGCTCTGGTATCATTTCATGTCTTTAGTCTTCACTTAAAAATGCAAGGCAGCCTACCAACGTACTGTATAATTGAACGCTACCCTGAGAACATTGAATGTCACATTCAAATTTTTAAAAACTCTTCTTAGTACCCCCTACCATAGTAATAGTCATTCCTTGGAACAACTTCAGTTCTTGGAACGATGTCATTCCTTCCATGACCTCCATATCTCCCGTAATCCTCTCTTCTGTGACCAAGAGTGTGCTCCGCATTGATCATGTCACTGGTGAATCCATTGCTCAGATCGGCGGAATCCGCCATGCTGGATCGGTTGCTGGGCCTCTGGTCTTTGTAACCATACGGGTTGTAGTGGGGCAAGGGTTCCATTCTGTGACTAGGGGGATATCCATTTCCATAGCCATTGCTGCCTCTGTACATGGAATGTGAGACGCCATTCACCAGGGGGAGCTCATCATTCCGGTACCCTGGATTAGCGAAATCAGCAGTGTAAGGCCCTGGATGCTTGTGAGCATAGACATAATCAGCTGTGCGTGAAGACTTGGCTTGATCTTCGCTGGTTGCATTTCGGCTTATCAAAAGGACAATGGCGAAGATAATAGCCAGGCCTGATGAAATGCAAGCTATGTAGAAGCCCCATCGAAAGGTATCCAATAAGACCTTATCATGGATTTCGATAGCTGTGACAATTACACCAGCAGCTCCACTCAAACCTGAATTATAAGCAAAACAATTTTGAGCAAAATTTCATCTTAGGTCTATCATTAGCTTAGTTAGAAATAAAAGGACAAAATGAGAATGTGTATTTGGAAAGTTCTATAAAACTTCAAAATAAGGCTCTTCATAAAAGAAAGGCAATATATTCTTTTCTGAAATTTTCAAATTTTCTTATAATAAATGATTCTCTTTTTTTCAATCTGTCATAAAATCCAAATTGCCTCCAGGGGACGCAGTTTTATTTGTCTAAAAATTTTAAAAATGAATGTATGTATGGGGAATATTTGGTTTTATTGGTTTACTCTGTCAATCCTATGCAGTAATCTTAGGATGAATAAAAAAGGAAACAGCGAGATGAAAAATATGTGAAAGAGCAAAGGGGAAGAAGTGGGACCTACCAATAGTGCCACCTCAAAAAGAAGGGAATCAGTGCATACTCATATATATGCATGGTTGAAACGGGCCAGTGAATAAAGAAAATAAATAACAATTCTTATTACATCACAACACATTCTATTATTTACATTTCATCTAATATCTTTGTTCTTTACTTTCTTTTTTTGGATAATACGATGGACTGTCCTTTCTGATATGAAAGCTATGCGAAGGCCACAGTTCATTTGATTTATTTATATCTTCTGTGACTGAGCTACTTGCCTGCCAAGAGAATCAAAATGCCAGTGATTCCATAGTCCTTACGGGGAGAGGAGCCACAATTTTCCGCCAGACTGTAGATGATTCCAACCACATAGAAGAAAACTCCGGCTACCCAGCAAGCGCGGACACCGTCAAACCAATCTGCAAACACGGAACAAATTCTTTTTTAAGATTTTGTTTTATTACAATTTTACCCCGTCCACCATAGGCGGGAATGTCAGGGTGGATTACTAGGAAACAGCAAGATGAAAGGCATGCGAATGAGTTGAAGGAAAGAAGTAGGATCCGCCAGCCGCACCCGTCGAACATCCATTCTTTTCTTTTCAGAATATAAATCAATGGCAACTGGCATTTTAGTCTAGAATCAATGGCAACTGGCATTTTAGTCTAGAATCAATGGCAACTGGCATTTTAGTCTAGAAGAATATAAATCAATGGCCACTGGTATTTTAGTCTAGAAGAATATAAATCAAGGGTAACTGGTATTTTAGTCTAGAAGAATATAAATCAATGGTCACTGGCATTTTAGTCTAGAAGAATATAAATCAATGGCCACTGGCATTTTAGTCTAGAAGAATATAAATCAATGGCCTCTGGCATTTTAGTCTAGAAGAATATAAATCAATGGCCACTGGCATTTTAGTCTAGAAGAATTGAACATAAATCGATGGCTACTGACATTTTAGTCTAGAAGAATATAAATCAATGGTCACTGGTATTTTAGTCTAGAAGAATATAAATCAATGGTCACTGGTATTTTAGTCTAGAAGAATATAAATCAATGGCAACTGGTATTTTAGTCTAGAATGAATGGCAACTGGCATTTTAGTTTAGAATCAATGGCAACTGGCATTTTAGTCTAGAATCAATGGCAACTGGCATTTTAGTGTAGAAGAATATAAATCAATGGCCTCTGGTATTTTAGTCTAGAAGAATATAAATCAATGGCCACTGGCATTTTAGTCTAGAAGAATTGAACATAAATCAATGGCCACTGACATTTTAGTCTAGAAGAATTGAAGATAAATCTAATTAGGTTAAGTCATCCTAAATCTAATAAACTCTTCGTCATCATCAGTATCATCACTGCATCGAAATTACAATCAACCGCAATAATCCGTTGATAAAACTGAACATAATCTGTTGTTCTCTTACTTAAAAAAACAAAACAAAAAACGACCTTGCTTGTTTGTTTGTTCGTTCATTTCACTGAAATTTCACTGAAATCTACTTTGTCCACCATACACGGTGATCTCAGACGAAGGATAAGAGAAAGAGGTGAAAGGAAAAGAGGTGAAAGAAAAATGAAAACCTAGGTAAATAAAACCTATCAGCAGGCCCTGCCTGCTATGCACAAATGAAATTGCAGACAATCGATATCCAATTTGATTGAATAATATGAGCTCTCAACTAATGACTAAATCAAAGGCAATCTGATGACCTGATGGGCTGGGTTGGAAGAAGAATGTGTCATTTCAGTAGTGTGCTTAGGTCACAGTTACGTCATTTAGAGAAAAATTCCAACAAAAAAAACAATGGAGTTAAGAACAGATGTCTTTGGGAATTTCAAATTTCAAATGACCAAAAAATGTGATGTGTTATCATATCACTTTCATATTATTCTGGCAGCACGATTTCATTTTATTCGCAAGATCATCTCTCTGTCTCGATTTTCACAAACGTGGACAAGGTACACTATTAAAATAACCCATTTTCTTAATGAGACACCTTTCAAAGAAAATCCATTTAAACCAGGGAATGAATATTTGAAAACCTAATCAATGCATAAATTTGTCATCAGATAACATGATGAGAAACGGTTTTTCCCCTTTACAGCTTTCATCTTACAGCAGATGTGAAATTTAATTTGTATAGTATGGTAAATTTGCAGATGATTGAACTTGTCATTGAGTATAAAAGTGAGTGAATGAGTGAGTGAGAGAATGAGGGAGAGGGAGAGAGAGAGAGAGAGAGAGAGAGAGAGAGAGAGAGAGAGAGAGAGAGAGAGAGAGAGAGAGAGAGAGAGAGGGAGAGGGAGAGGGAGAGAGAGAGAGAGGGAGGGAGGGAGGGAGAAAGAGAGAGAGATAGAGAGAGAGAGAGAGGGGGAGAGAGAGGAGAGAGAGAGAGAGAGAGAGAGAGGGAGGGAGAGGAGAGGGAGGGAGGGAGGGAGAGGGAGGGAGAGAGAGAGAGAGAGAGAGAGAGAGAGAGAGAGAGAGAGAGAGAGAGAGAGAGAGAGAGAGAGAGAGAGAGAGAGAGAGAGAGAGAGAGAGAGAGAGAGAGAGACGAATCAATTATAATGCAAAACCGTTGGCGGTGGTGGTCTCTACATACAAGAAAAAGGGGAAAATAACTTCATCAACTCGAAAAATAAAATGGGGAGAAAAAGAGGGAAGACAAGGAACAGAAGGAAGAGGAGAAGGAGGATGAGGAGGAGGTGAAGGCGATTGCTTGTTGCACTGTACCCCCATACCACTGAGGTGATGGCAAGGTGAATTAAGAGAAAACAGCAAGATGACATATAAGTCAAAGAAGGAGAGGAAAGAAGCAGGACTACCAGTAGCTCCCGCCAACCGTCCGAAGAAGAAGAAGAAGAAGAAGAAGAAGAAGAAGAAGAAGAAGAAGAAGAAGAAGAAGAAGAAGAAGAAGAAGAAGAAAACGAAAACGTGTTTCATGGCAATTTACCCCATTATATGCAGTGATGTCAGAATGAATTGAAAGTAATTTTTCTACTGATGTGATTGAAATTTAACCCGTCCACCATATATGCGCTGATATCAGAGCGAATTAAGAGGAAAAACAAGCAGAAAGCCAAATAAAAAAATAAAAAAGTAATAGGAAAGAAATAGTACTCACTAAGGGGTGGCAGTTCCCACCAACCGCACACAAAAGAAAAACAAGAGGAAGAAGAAGCAGGAGCATGAGAAACACACGACAGGACAACATAGGCAGGTTGAGAATGAATTATAGACACAGACCACCCCTGCGTTACGGCTAAGACTTTAGGCGAATAAGACTTTGAACAATACGGTGCAAATGTGTGACAATGACAATGTTCTAATCACAGACGTGGGTATGGGCAAGGTGACCAAATAAAAAAAACAACTTATTATTATAGGAAAGGGCGCGTCATAGTACTGGCTACTACTGCAATGTATTACTGACTGCTTCGTCTCGCGGAGACCAACGGTGACCACAGTGTGGTGGTACTACGCACGAACAGGATACACTCGGAAATTGCTGAGCCTTTATAAAGAAGGCTATTTTTACGGCCAAAATTGCCGGTCATGCGTATGCGTGTGCGCTCTGCTCTGCTCTTCTCTCCCCCCTCCCTCTCTCTCTCTCTCTCTCTCTCTCTCTCTCTCTCTCTCTCTCTCTCTCTCTCTTGCGTTCTTTCCAGTCTCTCTCCTACACTCTTCTTATTCTCTGCCACCCTGGAACCTCGCCAGCAGTAAGGACTTTCGTGACGAACAAAGGATCATCAAGTCGACAATACACACAAAAAAATGCCAGTGAAAGAAAGGAACGTTCCACTCTGTTGACCGCCATACCAGGAAGGTCATATTACCTATTCAACGTCGCAGGAGGGGAGTAAAAAATGCATTTGGGTTTGTCATTGTTTTGTTGGTGTTGGGCATTTTGTTGTTGTCATGACCGGATGGTGTGTGGGCGGTGAGTGGGGGCAGATAGTAGGTCTTACTTCTTTCCTTTCACTCATTCACGTGTCTGTCATATTGTCGTTTCCTCTTAATTCACGCTGAGGTAACCGAATATGGTGGACGGGGTGAATGCCGATAAAACAAACACGAACTGGAGGGTTGGATAATTGTTAACCCCAGTCGACCATTACGTAAACCGCCAAAACTTTTATCGTTGTTTTTGTTTTGTTTTTAACTAAATTTGCATAGGCAAAAGGATGAATTGGTGGGACCAGGGCAAGGGCTGATTGAGTTGAGTTGGAGAGTGGCTCAGCAGATGGTACTGCTCTTGCAAACTGGGTGGCAATCAGATTCATATTCAGGACGAGGGCATACGATCGAATACTCAAACGTTTCTTTAATACTAACAATGCCTAATATTTGGGTTTTAATGCCTAGTATTTGGTTTTTAATGCCTGATATGTGGTTTTTAATGCCTAGTATTTGGTTTTTTAAAATGCCTAATATTTGGTTTAGAACCCCTTCCGAATCCTCTTCCTATCCTGTAACAACACATGAGGGGCATTCTGAGTAACTTTTTTTAAAGCTCTTAGTCTTAGTATCTCCAGCCTACGATAAAAAAAAAAAAATAAGCATAATGTTGGATGTGCACCTGAATGAACATAAAATGAAAAGACAACCAAGGACACACACAATGCCTCTTCTTGCACCTTTGTCTCCAATGTCACTGAGTGTTTTAATTCTAGCATATTAATACATGCATTATCTTGAACCACAGGAAAATGATGTGTACAAGGGGCAAGTACGGTGGGGGGAGGAGGGGGCGGGGTATTACTGGACTGAAACAAATGAAGATGAATAGTCAGCAGGACAATACTATTGGGATGCAATTGATGGATGGATGGATGATGGGTTTATTCAGTATTTAATTGACTGATTTATTGAATGATCGATTAATTGGAATGTATTATAATCAAGTCCAACATGTCATGCCATGATTATTTATTTATTTATTTTTTATTTTTTTTAGGAGGGGGTAAAACTACAGGGAAGCGGTGTGGTGTAGTGATAGGATGCGGAAGAGTAACTTTAAAAAAAAAAAAAATAAAGAGAAAGAAAGTAAATAAGCATGACACACCGACCGCGGCGCCCTTCAACAACTACCTGTCAATTGGGATTCGGCCCTGACCTCCAGTCACGAGGCAGGCCGCAATCCTAAAGAATACCGAGGAGCTCTCGGCTATCATTTTCACCGAAAGGTTATAAAACAGAGCACAAAACAAACAGGCCTCACTCTATAAAAGCTATCTCAATGAATCGCGTCGCGTCGCGTCGCGTCGCTCCGCATTCTTGCAGCGGCCGAGATGACTGGAATAGATAGAAGAGTGCATCGTGGTTACACGTCACAAGCATACGAACGGTGAAGAACACCGCAATATTCTAGTCATGCTCTAGTGTATATTAAAGAAAAAGAAGACTTACGAAGCCCTGTGAAAGCTATTAAAACACATACATGAGTAGGTTGTTTTTTATTTCTTCTGTTTGATTTAATTTACCTACATCCACAACACTAAGATCATCGCGACCATTTTTTTTGTAAATCGTCCCAGACTGTCCTGTTAAATATATACATGCTTGCATTATTCATTCACCAATCTATATACATACATGCATACCTACATTTATGCATATCTACCTACCTACATACATACATATATACAAAATGATAACATACCTACATACACACAATACATGCAGGCATCCATACATACACAAATAGACATAAAACATACAAATATCCACCTATCCATCCATACATGCATACACAGATATATAAACATACATACTTAGACACACATACTGATACATACATATCCTCATACAAACACTCACATACATAACATACATACCACTCATGCATACCTACCTAGAAACACACACACACACATACATGTACATACAAACCTTCATAAATATATACATACATACCTACAAGCATATATGCTTAAATACCTACATATCTACGTGCATACATACCTACATACATACATATCATGCATCCATACCTACATACATACATATCATGCATCCATACCTACATACATACATATCTACACACACCTATATACATATCTACATATCTACAAACATACCTACATATCTACAAACATACCTACATATCTACAAACATACCTACATATCTACAAACATACCTACATATCTACAAACATACCTACATATCTACAAACATATACATATCTACACACACCTATATACATATCTACATGCATACATACCTACATACATACATGTATACATACATACCTACATACATATATTGCTACATGCATACAAACATACATGCATACATACCTACATGCATACATACAAACCTACATACATACATATTTACATGCATATATATCATCATGCATACATACGTGCCTACATGTATACATACATACCTACATACATACATATCTACATGCATACATACATACCTACATGCATACATATATACATACATGCATACATACCTACATACATACATAATATCTAAATGCATACTTACACACGTGCATACATGCAAATATATGCATGCATATACACATGCATACATACATAGCTACATGCATAAATACATAGCTACCTGCATGCATAATGTATCTACATGCATACACATCTACATGCATACATACATATCTACATGCATAAATACATAGCTACCTGCATGCATATGTATCTACATGCATACACATCTACATGCATACATACATACTTACATACATACATACATACTTACATGCATACATACATAAATATATATGCATACATACATGTTACATGCATGCATACATACATACATTACATATCTACATACATACATATACATACATATCTACATGCATGCATACGTATCTACATGCATACATACATATCTACATGCATACATACGTATCTACGTACATACCTTACATACCTACATGCATACATACGTATCTACGTACATACCTTACATACCTACATGCATACATATCTACGTACATACCTTACATGCATACATACGTATCTACATGCATTCATACCTATCTACATGCATAAACATACGTATCTACATGCATTCATACATATCTACATGCATACATACGTATCTACATGCATTCCTACATACCTACATGCATACATACGTATCTACATGCATTCATACATACCTACATGCATACATACGTATCTACATGCATTCATACATATCTACATGCATACATACGTATCTACGTACATACCTACCTACGTACATACATACCTACGTACATACATAACTACGTACATACATACCTACGTACATACATATTTACACACATACATACATATATACACATACATACTTACACATACATGCATACACACACATGCATACCAACGTACATGTACACACATATACATACATACGTGTACACATATACATGCATACACATACATACCTACCAACCTACCTACAAACACACACATATCCATACAAACATACATGTACATGCATACTTACATACATGCATAACATACACACATACGTACATAAATACTGGCAGGAAGGCAGACCATTAATCCAATGACAATAACATCATTTAAAATTCTATTCTTGACACGTTCGCATTGAAATATCATAATACAGTATTATATCTTTAAGTTAAGTAAAGTAAAGTTCCTACAAACCCCATAGGACCGGAGCGTATCCCAGTCTCAATAACGTGAAGCGGAGCAGGTGATGGTTATCATCTCCTGGTCAAGAGGATAGTCTGACGTAGATTTTAACTCCCAAGCTAGTGCTTGTACCCGCTCGCACCTGGGTAGAATGGGGAACATGCGTGTTAGATTGTCTTTCCCAAGGAACACAACGTCGGACCTATTTTTGCTAGGATTCGAATCCAGGACCTCATGATCCTCAGTCCGGCAGCCCTAGCCGTTCAGCCAACAACGCCACGTATATTATATATATGTGTGTCATATCAAAAGGAAAAGCGCACAGCCCAAAAGATTAGGTCACTTACCATTTAACAGCATAACTTGGCGATTGTGTGCCATTCCATACTCAGACTACCTCTTGACTTCCATTCTTTCAAATTTGCCTCCCAAACCGCCATAATACCTCCCTCCATCCATACTTTTCAAACTTGCCTCCCAAACCGTCAGGTTACCTCGATCCATCCATACATTTCAAATTTGCCTCCGTAACCGTCATATTACCTTCATCAATCCATACATTTCAAACTTGCCTCCGTAACCGTTATATTACCTCCATCCATCCGTACTTTTCAAACTTGCCTTTCAAACCGTCATATTACCTTCATCCATCTATACTTTCAAAATTACCTCCCTCCATCCATATTTTGCAAACTTGCCTCCCAAACCGTCATATTACCCTCCATCCATCCATACTTTTCAAACTTACCTCCTAAACCGTCATATTACCTCCCTCCATCCATACTTTTCAAACTTGCCTCCTAAACCATCAGGTTATCTCCCTCCATCCATACTTTTCAAACTTGCCTCCCAAACCGTTATACTACCTCCTTCCATCCATTTTTCAAACTTGCCTCCCCAAATCGTTATACTACCTCCCTCCATCCATACTTTTCAAACTTGCCTCCCAAACCGTAATATTACCTCCTCCATCCATACTTTTCAAACTTGCCTCCCAAATCGTTATACTACCTCCCTCCATCCATACTTTTCAAACTTGCCTCCCAAACCGTTATACCTTTACCTCCTCCATCCATACTTTTTCAAACTTGCCTCCCAAACCGTTATACTACCTCCCTCCATCCATACTTTTCAAACTTGCCTCCCAAACCGTTATACTACCTCCCTCCATCCATACTTTTCAAACTGCCTCCCAAACCGTTATACTACCTCCCTCCATCCATACTTTCAAAACTCCCTCCATCCATACTTTCAAACTTACCTCCCTCCATCCATACTTTAAAACTTACCTCCCTCCATCCATACTTTCAAACTTACCTCCTCCATCCATACTTTTCAAACTTGCCTACCAAACCGTCAGGTTACCTCCCTCCATCCATACTTTCATACTTTTCAAACTTACCTCCCCAAACCGCCTTCTCCGAATCCAGAGACCTCGGATGTGTCCACCTCAAAGTCATCTCCTGTGACTATAGTCCACAGACCGTAGATATTCTGTTTTTGTCCAAACCAGAAAGGGTTGCCGAACGAAAGCCCGTAGATGAGGAATGTCAGGTAGATGAAGACCAGATCTACCTTGTAAATAAACGATCTCCCTTCCATAACACTCATGATGTCCGCAAAGTATTAATTTTAGCCTCAGTCGAAATGGAACACCTAATAGATGAACAGTGTCGTGGTTTGATTGCTTTGGGGTTTTTGGTTGTTTTTTTATTTTTTATTTCTTTAATTCTTAAATCCAAATTGGGGTCTCACGTCTACGTGCACGTCTAGCGGGGTGGGTGGGGGTGGGGGTAGGGGGTCTGGTCGACTCTGTCTTGCGTTCGGTGGACTCTCGCTCTCAGTCTCAGCTTGGGCTTTGTAGACGGTCAGCGGCAGGGCTTTGTTTTTATTGTGCCTTTGGCTGTCTCATCCTTTTCATGAGACCAACTTCTTTATATTCGGTCCAGCCACAGGGAGCGATAAAGAAGGCAGACACAGACACCACGTGGTGGTTGTCGATGTGTAGACGTCGAAATGTTCTTAGATTACGGGACCTGAGGGAGAAGACAAACAGAAGAAGAAGAAGAAAAAAAAAGAGGATAAGATAATCGTCACAAAAGGTAGCCTGAAAAGCAAATGAAAAGATAATATCAATAAATACAGGCAAAATTAATAATGGATTATTTATTGTAAAATTACATCCCTTTGTCGATCTCATATCCGAACATTCCTAATATTCTTAAACGAAGCCGCTTTTAATACTTCGTAAGCAGATGGACACGGCCTTGCCGCCCTGTAATATCACAGCAGTGCACCGAGTTATAAATTTGTATTCATCGCTTTCGCCAGGAGGAATCCGTGACTGATATCATAAACGTATGCCATGTCGAGTTTACTTTCCCCTCGTCTCCACGGCGTAACAAAGTTGTCAGGTTAAATACAAGAGTTGAATATGTGCCTCCTTCGGTCTACAAACACACACCCCTCCCCCAATCATCGCTAGGTGATGTAACAGGTAAAAAAAACAAACACACACAAACCACAGCAAGCAGGCAAACAATCAATTGCATTGAGGCGGGTGCCTGATGGTTATCTCAAGTATCTGATTAATTGTCCCTTTCTTTAAAATGTAATGTAGGGATATTCTTCTTCCTTAATAAAATCTAAAACAGTAAAATTCGTTCACAGCCCTGAGGTCCTTAAAGTTCAGAAGTGAATTCCGGTGTTTGTGCCATTAAACGAGACAGGTGATACAAAATCTTCTTTGCGAGCCCTTTGCAGACTTTACCTTCCCGTCATGGCTAGTGCTCATTAGCCCCTTGGTGTGGAGATAAACAATAATATTATTATTATTATAATGTTTTGCGTCTTTTCAAAAGATACGGCGTCGGGTCACCACCAAATATACGACTCGAACCCACAAACCTCATGGTCTGGAGGCCAACTGACTGTCCACCCATACGACCATCAGCGCCACCTTCTCTAATGAGAACATCACAATTCGACACCATTACTATTACTTCTCACGTTATCGGGGACTCGCTAGTCCAGAGGCAAGGTATCAGCCTCTCAACCAACAGATTCGTGGGTTGGAGCCCCGCTAACGGCTGAAAAATCGTTTCGAAACTTTTCGATTATAATTTACTTCCCTGGTCGAGGCAGATGGATCGACACCTAGTCCCATCGAAGACGGACGATACAAAAAAGATGCCCGTTGTGCAGATCACAACACTCTGCGCACGTTAAAGATTCCTTGACTGTTTCCAGGGCAGTCCGGGCAAAATTTAAAATCCTGCCTAAAACCCCGAGATCACTTCAGTTAGGTTGTGGATGTGGGTAAATTAGATCAAAATCAAAATCTCACATTATCGTCAATGTGTGTATCACTAGTATCAGTCAGACACTGAACCGTTCCGTCTGACTGGATGCAAGCTCAAGTCGCCCCACTCATGCTGACGTAAGTGCTACCACTGTACACGCTCGACTCGTTTTCTATTGTCTTCCCTCTCGGCATTTCAATCTACGCACAGGTTACACTTACACAAATGTCAAATGTATGGCCAAGGAGTGACATTTTAATAGCGATGTTTAAAGTGCTACAAAATAAGCATGCTGCAGGCGGGGTCTTCATTGCATCTCTACTGTCACTGTCTGTCACTGGTTTGTGTGGTTTCACTGTTAGTAGGAAACGAGCATGGCATTGTGTCCCTTGCGTCACAACCAGTAATCAAGTCAGCAAGGTGACACCATCAAGTCCCAAGCGTGAAGAAGAAAAAAAGGAGAAAAAAACAAAGAATAAAGAAAAGAAACAGAATAATATGACGAAAAGTCATGATAATATTAATAATATGGCACAGCATTAGCAAGGCAGCCAGTCATGTGGTGTGTACACTGCAAAGAGCTTGAATTCTCCTTCTTTTGTTTTTCTGTGGTGATCTCGTGGTTAGAAGGAAATCGTTAAACGAAATAAATGCGAAAAGGGTTAAAGGAAAGAAATAAGATCCAACAATAGTGCATGCCAACCGTCCAAGCAACTTGATTTGATTTGATTTGATTTGATTTACCCACACTCACAACTAAAAGATTTTAAAATTAGCAGGGACTGCCCTGTAAACAGCCAAAGATTCTTCAACTTGCAGAGAGTGTTGTGATGTGCACATGGGACCTCCTATTTATGTGTTCGTCTCCGATGAGACTACTAGGTGCCGCTCAACCTACCTGGACCAGGATGGTAGATGTTCCTCGAAAAAATCAAGAAAACTTTATCAACTGCCAGGGCTTGAACCCAGTACGTCTGGGTTGAGAGACCTTCGACACCTTGCCTCAGGACTACCAAGCCCCCAGCCCGCACCCACCCCCCTCTCCCCCGAAACCGACAATATCTAAATGGTATGTGACAAACGAATATAATTGAACGAAATTTGAGCAATAAAGAAAACAGTGTGTGTGTGTGTGTGGGTGTGTGTAGGGGGGACCAACACAATTTTACGAACAGAAGACATTTTTGAGTGTGACGTTAATTTATATATTATGCTAAGACCATTCGGAATAGGCTCACCGGTGTCCCTTTCGTCCAATGCTTCGTGAAATGAATATTCAGTACAATATATTGTATAGGACATGGCCATCGCTACAGATCGAGTGATAAAAAGAAAAGCCTTTTAAACCAAATGTGGAGAAGCCTACATACCTACGCCAAGACCATAGACGCGATAACCGGATGACTAAAGTTGGCTTCTGAATTACAATTGAAGTGAAGAGTAAATCCTTACTAGCCAAATGATATTTGAACCCAACCTGTAGAGAGAGAGAGAGAGAGAGAGAGAGAGAGAGAGAGAGAGAGAGAGAGAGAGAGAGAGAGAGAGAGAGAGAGAGAGAGAGAGAGAGAGAGAGAGAGAGAGAGAGAGAGAGAGAGAGAGAAGAGAGAGAGAGAGAGAGAGAGAGAGAAGAGAGAGAGAGAGAGAGAGAGAGAGAGAGAGAGAGAGAGAGAGAGAAGAAGAGAGACAGAGAGAGAGAGAGAGAGAGAGACA
>JAXRKP010000868.1:157500-182500 GCA_037039925.1 Doris montereyensis
AGCGTAGTAGTAGTAGTAGTAGTAGTAGTAGTTCTAGTAGTAGTCATAATGGTAAGTAGTAGTAGGTAGTAGTAGTAATAGTAAGTGGTAGTAATAGTAGTAGTAATAGTAGTAGTAGTAGTAGTAGTAGTAGTAGTAATAGTAGTAGTGATAGTAGTGGTAGTAGTAATAGCAGTAGTAGTAGTGGTCGTGGCAGTGGCATCAGCAGCAGCAGTAGCCGTAGTAGTAATTGTAGCATATGTAGTAAATGGAGGCGGAGGTGATGTAACTGGAAGGATTCATAAGTAAGACACTAACAAAGGTGTCAAAGGAGTAAGGCGACATTTCATCATTGATATATAGTGCTACCTTGCAGATTCCTGGTCACAACCAAGAAAGGAGATGTTCACATGACAGCCTTGTCATATCACTATAATGCATGGTGTATATATTTCGATCAGGGCGTCTACCAAAGTCATGATTAACCCTATATAAAATTTTCGGAAAATCGAACCTAATCGTATTGATCATGGTCATAAATTCTAATGTAAAAAGAAAAGAAAGAAAGGTAGGACCGTGAATACCTACATTTTCCATATCATCAGCAAAACACCGCAGCTTACTATAATACATGTACTGTACATCCATTAATCAAAGTAAACCAAAGCAAAAATCACAGCTTCCTATCTTACATGCTCTGTATACATCCATTAATCAAAGTAAACAAATCTCGTTCAATCTTCAATGAGGGAAGTAACATCAAAATACATGTGCACCACTTGTCTAAGTGAATAGGTGTACTGTGTGTAGAACATGATCGTGGTCCATGTAATGAAACATTGTTGTAATGTTTGTTACATGCTCATAAAGTATCAGTCAGCCAGGTGCAAATTACCCTCATTACATGCCCAGCAGATGGCCAAAATTCAAGACGAGACAAGGATATCGCCTAAGATCAATGACGATCGATAACATGTATATATAGCGCTGCTTTTGTTCGCGTGCATATTTGTATAATATATTAGTATGAGTGTGTGTGTGTGCGTGCTCCTGTATTTTGATACGCATGCATGTTTAATCATGGCAAGAGCGTATGACTAAATACTTAACATTGAACAAAATATGCAAATTAGTGGCTGCACGACATTAATTTGGCTGTTCATTAAATCTTCAGTGCGCCTTCGCCTCCCTCTGTGCAGTCAGTCCCTCCCTCCCTCCCCCCTCCCTCCTCTCTCTCTCTCTCTCTCTCTCTCTCTCTCTCTCTCTCTCTCTCTCTCTCTCTCTCTCTCTCTCTCTCTCTCTCTCTCTCTCTCTCTCTCCTTGCGCTCTCGGCCAATCTCTCTACAACTATAGTATCGTGTACATGTATGCACAGACTCTCTACATTCTCATCCACTACATTCTATTTCAATATTTCAAAGGGCAACTGCATGTCATCTGCATATCTAAGATATTTAAAGTGTCAATCAGTGAACGTTGAGTGCCTTCCTAACATTGTCGTCTACCCCTCATTCTATTTTCTGTGTAAATATAAAACACATAAGAGGATAAAATGCTACCTTATCTCATTATCTCACACCCCTAGGAAAAGGAAACTTGAATTGAGCTAAACTGCTAATGGCTGATCTTTGCAGTGACTTTATTAGAAGTATATAGTTTACGCCTTGACTGAAATTGCATGCTTTCAAGAATATTCCATAACATTTAGTGATTCACACAGATATTAAAGACCTTGGAATAGTCAATAAAGAATGCATATAGTATAAAAAGTTGCGTTCACTTCTCCAATTTGCTCAACATGAGCAGAGTTGTCCGATGGTCTAAAAGCTAATTCATGCAGTAGAAGATAACAAAATAAATTGACTAAAGACTTCTATTAGAAATACAAAACAAAACAAAATTTAACAACATGAAGACTGTAAGTGGACATACACAAATGTGATCAGGAGATCAGAAGTAAAAAGACATAAATAGAAGAGGAGGGAATGTAAACAGCTGACAGCCTCTAATACTTTGGTGCTGGGGCCGAGATCAGTGGGGGCGGGGGAGGGGGCGGTACCAAAATCTCCGTCGCTATCATCGTGGAAAAATAACTGGACGGTTGCACAGTACTCCCAACAACAGAACAAAATGCGATGAAAGAATTGCGTTCAACTTTAAATAATTGTCCTCGACAACATAAAGGAAACAACAACAAAAAACCAACCACGTCAGACACACAACAATGGCGAACTATGTCCTTGAAGCCAAAACGTGAAGACGTCGGAGAAGACGAGGACAGCCAATGTTAAGACAGGTGCAAAATATTATCTTAGAGAGTATGAACACGACAGCGGAAGAAAGGCAGCACGTCGTTTTCCAAAATTCCGGAAGCAACGTAACAGTACTTACTATGCGCAAATAAATAAAGATGGTAATGATGAATGCGTGGCACATGTTGTTACGCGTGTTAATATCCTCTTATCAAACATGCAGCAATAAACTAAATATTGATTGTTGATTTGCAATGAGTCTGTGTATTACCGTATGTTACGTTTACTTTACTTTTCTAAAACGTTTCAACGCTGATGTAATCGAATACGGATATGGGTCTTCGCCAAAACATGTCATTCCCTGTTTTCGACGCTGAACTTTAAGTAACTAAGCCTGTCGACCAAAAAAACTGTTGGTGTCATTTCATTTACTTTTCAACTGATGGAGTATACGTGCCAACATTATACTAAAAACGGATCTTCACACATCGAAGACAAAAGACAGCGACAACGACCTTCTCCTTTGAATATTTTAGCCAGGGCTTCCTTGTTGCCATCTCAGCGTTAGTTTACCCTTCGCTATTCTTGCTTCGTCTTGCCACAAACCAGGGTTGTTATTTTGTACCTCAGAGACAAAGTTCGCATTTTCAGGTCAGGTTTGCCCCAGGAAGAGATGTCACGCGACAGATTCATTGACAATACTGACCATCGGACAAAAAGAAACAAGAGATGATTCGAATAATGGGATGTGCAGACAGCCGGTTGACACAGACAACACTTTTCTTTGTGCGTGGCGAAGGCGTTTATCAACGAAGCAAACTGGCGAGGCACACATTTGCCTCATGTAAAGATAAACAGACGGAATGAAATCAAATATATAAAAAAAAGGAAGAGAATGGGAGACGTCGGAACAGATATGCACTGCTCCTTGATCTGTCCTTGATTCGCGTGAAATTTTCAAAAAGATTCCGATTTTGTAAAAAGAAAATGTTCCTTTAAGATTTCGCGACCATTGAATTTTCCATTAAAATTATGTATTTGTTCCATTTTTTGTTTTACACGCACGGTAATTTCTTTGTGATTAGAGCTTATTTATACATTTTCATTCATTCTCTCTCTCTCTCTCTCTCTCTCTCTCTCTCTCTCTCTCTCTCTCTCTCTCTCTCTCTCTCTCTCTCTCTCTCTGTCTCTCTCTCTCTCTGTGTCTCTGACATGATGTCATTTCCGTTTTGTTATTTTTGTCAATTCCCATGGGGATCGTTCATGACATAGTTGACTTTCGTCAAACTGGCAAAATTGGCAAACAAAGACGCAGCCAATTTCGGACAACAGCCTCAGTTTGACAATATTTCTCTCCATACAATCATCTGTTACATGCCTTACACAGCAACCAAACCCCTCCTCTCTCTCCTCAACCCCCAAATAGGTGAGCTTGGAAAGTCAAACAGTAAAAACTGCATCACGTAGTTTCTCGAGTCTTCATCATATATAAAGCAATAATACTTCCAAAATGTTGAGGTGATCGCGCTTCCTCACCTTCTGATACTTAATCCTCACTCTGCCTGTATGTCTCTCTCCTTCTCTCTCTCTCTCTCTCTCTCTCTCTCTCTCTCTCTCTCTCTCTCTCTCTCTCTCTCTCTCTCTCTCTCTCTCTCTCTCTCTCTCTCTCTCTCTCACACACACACACACTCTGTCTGTCAGTCAGTCTGTCAGTCAGTCAGTCAGTATCTCTCTCTCTCTCTCTCTCTTAAGAAGTCATCAAGGATCTTCAACTGCAGAGACAAAATAAAAGCACAGATTGTGCATCTTATCAGTCGGCTTTAGTAATACTAAGATTTTGTGAGTCGGAACACCAAAATAACCATTGACCATTAAACTGATAACATCGAACCTGTTTTATACTACTTGCAAATAATAATGCAACACCCGGACTGCCGTATATAAAATGACTGTATCCGTCTATAGATAAGTTCATTATCAAACTAAAGAGCGAAAGTAGCCCCAAGCAACACACAAAGGGTTGGGGGAAGGGGGGGGCGTACAGTGGGAAGGAAGCGGGAGGGGAGATAATTCGATGATGTCGACAGAGTGGCCCTCTGTTATGAGGCAGCTTTCAGATCTCCTTAGAGGCTCTACTTATAATTTATATAGCTTTCTTAAAGGCATGACCCACAAACCTTTCGACAAAGGTAAAGGTAACAGGGCGTGTAAGGGTCATAACCTTTTCATAACGTTGTTCAAAGTTCCCGTAAACCTTCTCATTTAATCTCGAGCTTTTCTTGAGAAAAAGGATAAACAAATTACTGTTTGCTTTAGCACGGTAGAAGTCTCGACAGGTAAGAACACTGTGCTCGTAGGTATGGGGCCTTGCAGTCGAAAAGCACTGAAGCAAAGAGATACCGGTATGTTTACTTAAGATTGGCGATCATAAAATGAACAATTGACAAAAGTGATGGAAAGTCAAATGTGAATAATGTACAAAAAAGACAATCTTTTTCTTTTCTTTTTACAAAAAAAATGTACTTAGCATGATGTACAATTTGGTCGCAGCTTTACTTCTATCAATAACGGGATTTTTGGAGTTTTTGGCGAATCTCGTGTCATTTTTGCTTGGGCAAACTTTACAAACAACCTTTGAAATGTGATCATAAAGTTGCACACCACGTTTTTTGCGGTGATTGCTTCACCAATTTCTGAAATGACTAAGAGATGTAATATGGCTGTTTGTTGTTTTTAAGGAGTGTTTTGTTTAGTTTGCTTCTCATTTTGGTGGGGTGGTTTTGTTATTGTTTGTTTTCGTTGTTTTTGTTTTGTTTGGTGGGAGCGAGGGGTAGGAGGGATGTGTCTTTGAAAGGCAGAACAGCATTAGCTTATACTATACGGGGTTTTTTTTGTTTTGGCTTCTGAATTCTGGAATGATAGATTCGTAAATACTCGTTGTTTTCAGAATCGATTTGGATACAACGCATTGACTGCATAAAATCATGGTATGCCCATCATTTGTTCCCCTTTCTCTTTTTAGAAATTCATGGACACACCTCTGGTAATGCTGTAAAAAAAAAAAAAAGAGACAAAATATGGTTGCACAAACCACTGAGCACAGTCATATGCCGAAGTTTGCAAAAATCACACACCTCCAAATTGCTAAATATATGGTGCTTAGACAAACGAGTATAAATATGTAGGAGTCCTACGACAGCAGTGGCACAAATTGTTAGTGAATATAATATAACTCTAGTCGTGATTGAGTTTGCAAGAAGCGAAGTTGGCAAGGTTCATATTGTGCACTCTTTCGTGGCAAGGCGATGGGTGCCGACGAGGAGGTAAGCAGGTTCGATTCTGTCGGTTGACCAAAGAATAGTTCTATTTATTCAGTTTTATTTGTCTCGGTTTTGTCCCTATGCGGCTTCAATAGTTATGTCATGTTCTTATTCCTCTTACATGTGCTTACTATCCTCGCCTTGAAAGGCCATAGTATACGACTTCTGTGGTATTACATTTAATAGCAATTAGACTTATGGTTCCCCAAAAGAGAGAGAGAGAGAGAGAGAGAGAGAGAGAGAGAGAGAGAGAGAGAGAGAGAGAGAGAGAGAGAGGAGAGAGAGAGAGAGAGAGAGAGAGAGAGAGAGAGAGAGAGAGAGGAGAGGGAGGAGAGGAGAGGGAGAGGAGAGGAGGAGAGAGAGGGGAGAGAGAGAGAGGAGAGAGAGAGAGAGAGAGAGACAGCAGAGACAGCGCAAGAGCAGCTGCTCTGGTCACCAGTGAATCACTCTTGGGATGATGTCACGTTCTAGGAGCAGAGTAGTAGTAGCAGCTGTAAGCAGTCGTAGTAGTAACAGCAGCAATAGTAGTAGTAGTAGTAGTAGTAGCAGTAGTAGTAGTAGTAGTAGTAGTAGTAGTAGTAGTAGTAGAAGCAGGAAAAGAGAAGCATCTTGATTACGTCAGCTTGATGGTCTGAAAATAATCACGTCATGGATGTCTTTGACATAGCTCAATTGTGTGTGTGTATGTGTGTATGGGTGTGTGTGCTATGGTCTATATTAAATAAATGTCATTGTTCGTTTTAAATTGGTGTTATGTGTCTTGTGCGTGATTTGTCGCTTTCTCATCACTGCTAGCAATGGATGGATGTTCTGTGCTGCTAACAGTCTCTTCACTTGACCTCCCCCTGCCTCGCCTGGGTGTTCGCCCGCTCTACCTCTCAAGTTATCTTAAATAAATGAGACCCCCGTACCCTTCAGTATTGACCCAGTGCTGAGTTTTGGCGTGGGGCATCCTTACAGAACTAAGTGATGGGTAGTATAATATGAAATAGATAAAACTATATTTCGACACTGATAAATTTAAATTGGAAAGTAAGTATGATCACGGTAGGTGATATCCAAGGTAGCATGAGTGCGAATGTCTAAGTGTGTATAGGTGTCTGTGTCTGTTGATGACAAGCGAAAGCGAAATGCATGGTAAAGGGGATATGGAAAGGTGCATGGTGTAAGAAAGAAGGGTGAGGAAGGGGATGACAGTGAATTCAACCCTAAGAAGTATATTTATAGAAGTATATTTATATATATATCCTGACAAAAGTTACATTAAATTAATTTTTCTTCCAAGACGAATCTATTTCATGTTATGCTGATGACGTATCATAAGCACACATGGCATTCTAAAAAAATCTCAGTAAAAGTAAAACCAGTCATTCACTGAGGCTGACTTTTGTTAAAACGTCACTGCCGATTGAGAAATGACTCATCGTCTCCTGCCCACCCCCTCCCTCCCTCACCCTTATCTTTCCCGCCACACTCCATCTCCTTTTTATAATATCAAATACCAGAAGACAACCCATTAGAACGAATTGTCAGTGATTATAAATAACCTTTGTTAGTCATGATTGGATTTGTACGAAAAACCTTGTGAATATAAAGAGGCATTGTTAGCCAGTTTGATAGCACGCTCTCTTTTCATGGCGAGGTGATGGGTGCTGACGCAGAGGTCGCATGTTTGATTCTATTGACGCCCAAGAATAGAATTCGTTTCTGTCTATTCGTCTGTTCTTACCTTGTCTTTGTTCCTACGTGGCTGTAATATTATCACATGTCCTTATTCTTCACTTTAAAAGATAATCTGCAATTTTGAGGTGGTTGGTAACATCATATTAAAATTAATAGAAAATTTAATGATGTTAAACTAAACCTTTGCCTTTCTGAGTTTTCGATCTGTAGGCTGCAGGTCGGGACGACCTTTGGCCCATTACACATGTTTCCGGGAATCTTGCGAAGGTGCTATGTTTCATGTTGTTTGCAAAACAGACCTGCAGACTTAAAGATTATTGTCGGTGAGGACATCGTCTCTGTCAGAAGTACATTTGTAACGCTTTGATGCCATCAAAATTATGTACCCTTGGTAACGCCACATAGATCTACATCTGCTTGCACTGCTGGCCATTATTGTGTGAAAATAGGCATTGGTAGAGAATCACTACTCAGGAGAAAAATAAATCACTGACTGCCGCAGTCTCAAGCTCGCGTCGGAATTCGATGTCGCAACGAAATATTTTCAATAATTTCAAAGGCATCTCTTGATACAAAGAAAAAACATGAACACATATTTGACGACAAAAACGATTAGTCCAAACTGTAAATATATTCAAATTCGTGCAAAATTTCAGCAACACACATTGCAAACAAACAAAGAAATATGCAAGCTTGACAAGGCAGGCACACATTCTGTTTTAATATTAGATAAAATAAAAACCATACTCTCTTTCTTTCTTTATCAGTTACCATCCTATCTTCCGGTGTATGGGTTTATTTATTGCCATCTTAGTTTTTATGCCATCTGTTTTGGTTTGATCTCTTTATATTGTTGTGTTTCTAATTTAGTTTCTTTTAGTTTTCCCTACTACTCTTCCTAGATATTTCATTTCAGCTGCTTGTACTCTACTGTCTAAGGTCAGGTTCCACTGCCATAGAGGAGAGTAGGATAATAAACAGTGTTGTACATTGCCATTTTGGCTACAAACGTGAGAATGGAATAATAACAATAGTAGTAATAATAATAAATGTAGCCAGGAATACAGGCTACAACACGTTGTTCATAGAAAACACGACGGCTTAGATATGATTGCCTAAATGATATGATTTACTTTATGAGAGAATTTCGTTTTAGCATGCGGGAACCATCGTAGATAAATCAATAGACGGATTGGAGGAGATTTATACCAAAAATAGATCAAAGTATAGCCGGATGGAGAAATGGGGATAGACGGTCATTCAATTGATGAATAGATAGCTAGTGTTACTATTGCAGCAGAGCAACAGCTGTGATAGCAATAGTGGACCAGTAACAAATCAGCAGCAGTAGTAATAGTAGTAGAAGTAGAAGTAGTAGTAGTAGTAATAGTGGTGGCAGTTCTAGTAATAGGGATGATGGCGGTAAGTGTATCGAAACTGTAGTGTTGTGAGTAATCACGACCACACTGGTTCACACCCCATGACGGGCCAAGGTGGAGAGTTTTTTCACAACATTCTAGTCTGAAAGTACTTCACTCTGCTTTACGCAATTGACTCAGGTGTGAAAGAGTACCCAGCTATAGGTAGAGAAAGATCTTGGCAGTGTTAGTATGAAGCGCCTAACAGGCTGCTGTATTGTATGCTCCCCAGCAAGTTGATAACGATTTTGAATGAAAAGGCCTGCTGGGGGGGGGGGTAATTTGTGTATAGTCAGTGAGCTTACTCTTGTGCTGGAACGGGACAAAAATCCATCCTTATCTTTAGTAGTAGAGGAAGTAACAGTAGTAGTAGTAACAGTAGTAATATTAATATGATAGGCCTATATTGTACAGGTAGACTGATTGTATTACTATTATAAACATACATCAGGAATATGAAGAATTATTCTTTGTGACTCTGAAATTTTTGAGTTTGTAGGGTTGCCAACATGGATGAGTAATTATAGTCTTTAAAAATCCACCCGTGAAATGCCCACACCCTGGACATCGTGACGAACACATACGCTACGCTACGCCTATTAATTATGATCAGGGTCTCTGAAGCTTATTTCCTTTTGTTTGAGCCTACACAGTACGAAGAAGGAGCACACCAGTTACAGACAGTCTAATACTAATAACTCGTTTCGCTCCATGGGCTGAGGGAGACGCATGGGACATACTTTAGGTACAGGCAGCATTCCACGGCTGTGACAAACCGTGCTCAAGGCATTTACTATATTATCAATAGTGCAAAACGTATTACTTTGATTTACACATCTGTGATATTTTCAGGGAGAACTAGGTTGGGGTGGGAGTCGAGGAGGAAAGGAGAGAGAGAGAGAGAGAGAGGGGGAAAGAGAGAGAGAGAGAGAGAGAGAGAGGAGACAGAGATAGAGTGAGAGATAGATAGATAGATAGAGAGAGAGAGAGAGAGAGAGAGAGAGAGAGAGAGAGAGAGAGAGAGAGAGAGAGAGAGAGAGAGAGAGAGAGAAGAGAGATAGAAGATAGGGATAGAGAGAGATAAAGAAAAGAGAGCGAGGGTAAGAGATATATCTAAAATTACTTTTCTAACATTCATGGCAACGTAAGAAAATTCACATGATCTATATAATTTATAATAAGAAAAGAGGCTGTTTACTATAGGTCAAAAAGTGACAAAGGATTTAAGAACGAAATTTATAAAGTATTAACAATGATTCATTTTATGTCAACTTCATCCCAGCTCCATCCTCAAATCACTCCAACCCCAACACCAAAAACTTATCATAATCAGAATAACATTAAGTTGATGCATACACAGGACTTGTCATGTGTATTAGGCATATATATATTTACACTTATTTTGAGATTTTGATCTGTTAGTGAATTTATAAATTCATGCCACCTTCAAATCAAAATCGTGAGGCTAATAATATTCTGACAAAATAAAAGCCCATGATTAGCAGATTTGATTAAAATCTAGATCGTCGATCAGTGTTCCAGGTCAATGAGGTACAGTTCATGTAGGTTCCTGATCCTTGAACCTTTTATAAATTTATATATATTCACACATGGTGATGAAATCAAACTGAGTTTCGCTCAGTGTTAAAAATTCAATCTTATAAACTAGTCACACAGTCAGGTTTCTATAATTTTCTGAACGAGATGAACACCTGTGATAAAAATCTGTTACTGTTATGACCTGGGCAGTATGATGATAACCGTAGAGATAGGTGGTAAAGACAAAGTCTGATAGCTTTATTGTCACCGGTAAATTAATTTGTCAAGCTACACATCATGCATAAATCTCTTTCTCATGGCGCCTTGGAGGAGCACAATAAGGCGCCAACGAAACGTCTCCATTCAACTATGTCTTGGGCTATTCTTTGATATCCCACATGACTTTCCTACAAATCATCACGTACAAAACATCTAGACGATCTATAAAATCAATAATCGTAATAATAAGGATGATGATAATGATAATGCAAATATTAATAATGAGAACAAGGATGAGGGGAGCAGAATGATGAGACAAGACGCGAGGAAAAGCAACACCAACGTAACTTAGAATGTCATCATTGCTCAGTGAGAACAATTCGTTTGAGTTGAGAAAGTTTTGAAAGAGTCACATTGGGACTTGCGTTTAAATCTAGAGTCTGTTTATATATCTCCATGTATTTGATACGACCGTAAGTATATTATTGTAAGACCCTCCGTGTGATAAAGAACTCCCTTTTTTATTCCTAAAAGTAAAAAATAATAATTTAAATACATCAGAGAGTAAAGTAACGACTTGGCCTTTTGGAATAGATCTTAAGACATAAATTTAGATCTATGCTTGCAATAATTATTTTTAAACAGCAAAAGGTGCTAGATTTAGATATAATCTAGATCTAGATCTAGGAACATTCGAATTAAAACTCTGTGGAAAACAGGGAAGAAATAAATAAAAAGTGAGAAATAAAGAAAGAAAAAAAAAGAAAGAAAAAGAGAAAGAAAGAAAAAAATTCATTAGCTAGCAAATTCTAGATCTAAGTGTATGCCATTTACTTTGTTCCGTTTGGTCACCAAACGCGTTCGATGTTTACTTTTAAGTATTATGTTCTTGCGCCTCATTTTTTATAAGCTCACCTACAATAAATGTCATAAACTTATTTCGAAACTTCTTACCTGTCTCGGTATACAGGTGAAAATCTACCGTATGTCCCTGTATCTCAATGCTACTTCTGCCCGCCTTGAATGAAGCCGTCCCCGAAAAAGCCAAGGAACCACAATACAACTAGTTTGGTTCGAAGTAATAACTGAGATCCTCTGGCAAAGAATGGCAAATAGGTTCGCCCCTCTGTTTGGTCTAGCCTTCAATGAATCCGACGGCGTGTGTCCCACCTGCCAACGTCGCTTTTCCCTAGCCTCGCCCTGGTCTGTCACGAACGGCCCGTGTTCGTGTTGTAGAATAGGTGTGTTAAAAACTCTGGTGTCGCAAGGTAGTCGTCACCGTGTTGACGTCAACGACGGAGTAGGCTATCTGAATCAAAGAAGACTAAAGAGGCCGATTGGATATATTTAAATCTAGATCTAGCGACAGTCGTTGACTCTTCAACAGCACGTCGCAAAAACATGTAGGCCTAGTCTTGATAAGCATCATGTAAGGAAAGTTGAATTTTAACCGTTATATTTGTTTTAGATTTACACAGAGATCTAACATAAGTTCGTATGAGAATGAAGTGATACTTTGTTTTACGTTTTGTGTCCAGCGGCGGCGCGAACGAAAGAGCGCCTAAAGCACACAGAGGCAGGTGTTCTCAAGGGGGGAAAACAACAAATTTATAGTTCACTTCGTGTGATAGGCGTGGTGTTGTTATTATGATTACTCACTGTTGGTGTGTTTCTAGACATTGTTCAAACTTATTTTGTTTCCCATTGAACGTCTTTGATTACGAGTATTACTGGTTATCCTGAAAAGCAACTTCCTCCTTCACATCTTCACACCTTAATTTGTCGCATTACAGATATTTTAACAGCATAAGTATTATAAGATGTAGACGTAGTAGTAGCAGTAGTCGTAGCAATGATAATGATAGTAAAGGTATACACAGAAAAAGTCCCTGGGCATCAACATTCGAATCCGCAACCTCCGCGTCGGCACCCATTGCCTCGTCATGAAAAGAGTGATCTTCCGACAAACCAATCTAACTGCGCTCTTTTTAAAGCAAGGCCGTTCGTACGAATCCAATCATATATATATTATTTACCTATAACATGTTCTTCTTACCTCCATTCAATAAAATGCAGTTTACAACACTATCAAGGGATTCGGTAGTCCATAGGCAAGGTGTCGACCTCTCAAGCAAAAGATTCGAGCCCCGCCAACGGATGAAAACTTTCTCAAGTTTATCTCGAGCAACAAACTACCCCCCGCCCCCGGGTCCAGGTAGGTGGATCGACACCTAGTCCCGTCTGTGACACGCGATAAATTAAAAAAAAGGAGGCCTTGTGTACAGATAACAACACTGGTGCACGTTAACCCTTGTCTGTTTACAGGGCAGTCCGGGCAAAATTAAAAATCCTGCCAAAACTCTGGAATCACCTTATACTCTTATAGTTGTGGATGTGGGTAAATCAGATCAAACAAAACAAACAACAACACTATTTCATGTTTTTACAACCCTCGACATAGAACAGAGACAGTTGGACCAAGCAATCCATTCTGAAAGCAAGAACATAGAGCCATAAAATCAATTTACTTTTAAAAAAACTATAAATAGCGATCTGTATTATTATTATTATTATTATTATTATTATTATTATTATTATTATTATTAATACAACCAGATCAGGTTGTCAAACATAGCCCTACACGGTAACATCTTCAAACGTTTATTTTCAAATCAGAATGTATCTAGTCTTATAAAATATAACTACAATACAAGCTTGGTTAGCATGGCTAGCAGCAAGGCCGTGGAACAGCTTCTACATGACGAATCGTTACAATGATCTTGTATCTTGAGTAGAGCTCAAGATACGGTTTGTCTATCTTGGAAAAGGATTTCTCAGAAAAAAAAACGAAAAAAATCCATGATAAATAGTCTACTTATCCACTAACTATTGTGCAAGTTCACGAGATTGAGAGAGAGAGAGAGAGAGAGAGAGAGAGAGAGAGAGAGAGAGAGAGAGAGAGAGAGAGAGAGAGAGAGAGAGAGAGAGAGAGAGACAGACAGAGAGACAGACAGACAGACAGACAGACAGACAGACAGACAGACGGATGGACGGACGGACGGACAGAGAGACAGGCAGATAAGCAAACAGAAAAAGTAGACAAAACCAACCAACAAACAAACTACCAATTTCAGTGTTAATGTGAATATTGGGGCTGTTTAGCTAGAGCACAGACCTGGCTTCGAACAACATTTCCATTCACCTAAAGATGTGAATCCAGGAGACTGTGTTGTACATGTATTACACTCTACCAATCAAAATGCCGACATGATATTATTATTATTATATCTACATTGCTATGTCTAAATAGTCTGATGGTTTGGCCAGTACCATTGAACACTTCTAAAACACGAAGTTTGACTAGAATGGAGATTACAGGAGATTGAAAACCCACACTTTCAGCTTCTACACCTCAGAATTACATAGCACCGGTACATCAGCCCACCATCCAGTCCTCTGCCACCCCCTACCCGCTCACAGACCTTGTCCATTCCTTCATCTCTGAGTAATGAGTCTTACCGAAGGCAAGTGAGCAGGTTGCATACTCAACACACCATGCCTGAAAAAAGTAAGATTCGTTTGTTTGTTCGTTTCATTGAAAGTTACCATGTCCACTATTTGCGATGATCTCAGGGTTAAAAACAGCAAGATGAAAGATAAGCTAAAGTCAAAGAGTGAAAGGAAATAAGTTGGACCTACCAGCAACCTCGTCAACCGCCCACCAAAAAAAAAGTAAGATAAAGGTAAGGAAATTAAAGTCAGACGTCCATAACGAACAAGGTGATGAACAACAACAGACAAGAAACACACGAATTAAGGTTTGGTTTGGAGTCGCTTCCTTGAGAAGGGAAAGGTACAGACGTGGAATAATGAGAGAAACTCCGGGAAACTGAAGAGTATTGCGGCAAGATAATGGCCGGCGAGGAAACATGTTCCTGTTTGTTCCTATCAATTTAACTTATGTATAGGGGTAATGAGCATGGTGTACTGAGTTGAAATATGTCGTTGTTTTTTTCTTCTTACGCTTTTGGTTGCCATGTAAACGGCGGCCATCTTGGATTTTGTCCCCTAAATTTCATCACGTTTAATGTCGATAAGCTTTTTCATTTATCAACAAATTTCTTTCAAACTTGGCACACATCTTATTTGATACAATATCTAAATGTAATCAGATCGAATTTTTGTTTTATTTTTAAGTTTTGATTTTATGAATTTTTTAAAATTGCATATGAGAACAACCAAAATTATACAAAAATAATCTAAAAAAAATTCAATTTTTCCAAAACTATATTACATATAAATACAGCATCTGATCATTTTTTTTGTTTTCCCCATTCATCATTCATACCAAATTTCATAAACACGCGTTGAGACATAAAAAAGTAGATAGGAAATAATGAACGAAAAAGGACATTTTAGAAAATCGTAGTTTTCTCTTATTTTCTGTTATTTAATATATTTTTCTCCCATAAACCTAAGAATAGAGTAAGATAATACTTTGAAACATCATAGAACCTTGAGAGGCTCTCAACTACTTCTTATTGACACTGTTTCAAGTGCACCAGCACCTTTTTGAGATGGTGCCTTTGATAATAGGTGGGGAATATGCTCCGTATTTTACGGACTTCTAGGGCATATTCATAATCGATCCTCTAATAAGTTTGTATTGGATAACGTTTATTGTGAAGATCATAATGAGTACCAACTTGCCATACTTCGATAATATTTCTGTTTTTTTTATCGTATAATATTAATAGTTGTGTTGAAAGATAGGCTTGTATCGTTTCTAAAAATTCGTTTAAATTCAAAGAATCGATACTGAGCTTCTTTGATGATAACATTATGACGGAAATGAACTGTTCTATCCACCAGTATGATAGACTAGATTTGTCCCATTTTCAACAAAAATGGCATTCCAAGCCCTTAAGGATCCATTAGCAGTCTGAGCAAACTTAAAACCCTACCAAAAACCATTAGATCACCTTAGTAGTGGATCTGAGTAAATCAAATCAAATCAAATCAAAACATCAACTAGAACTCTGCCTTTGCTAATGCTACAAATTTCCCAAACACTAACACCGTTATATTTCCTGAGTAGTTTATATCAGCAGGATGACTCGCATGGCATGAGCACTTGTATCACTATCATCAGGCAAAACTGAGATAAGAAAAGCATTTTTTTTTCTACAGGCATAAATATTGTGATTTGAAGTAGGACTGAAACTCATCGCGTTGTGATAAAAACAGCTTAAGGGATGCCATGTCAATATCGTTCCTGTCTCCTGAAATATTTGACCCCCCCCCTCTCCACCTGCTCTCTATCTTTTCCATACACACACACACACACACACACACACACACACACACACACACACGTTTCTAATCGTTTTATTAAGCATATCGTTGGTCTTCTTATATAAAATAAAACAAAGGAGCCACAGTGGAGTGAAGTCAAATGTGAAATATAACAATAAGTGACAACTCCACGACAGACATACATGCATATAGATATAGAATATGAGACAGACTAGACATTATTTAGTAGTAGTTGTAGAGAGACAGACTATATAGACAGACAGACAGACAGAGAGAGAGAGCGAAACAAACCAACATGTCAGATTTCACATCATAGTTTGTCTAACTAGGTTATTATACAAGATTAGTTGTCACACAAGAAAAAGAAAGAGAGAGAAGAAAAGAGAGAGAGAGAGAGAGAGAGAGAGAGAGAGAGAGAGAGAGAGAGAGAGAGAGAGAGAGAGAGAGAGAGAGAGAGAAGAGAGAGAGAGAAGAGAGAGGAGACAGATTTTGTCAGACAACTAGGACAGATAGACAGAGAGAGAGCGAAACAAAACCAAGATTTTGTTTTACGAGCTTATTTATAAACGAACAAAAATTGTCAGTGTTGACTAGACCTTTACTAACTTTAAATGAAATGGAAAACCTAACTGGGTTTTGTCTTACTAGATTTTGTCTCTTACTCTCTTTTGCTGAACTAGATTTTGCTTAACTAGATTTTATCTTACTAGATTTTGGCAGTTTCTCTTTCTCTCTAAAGTTTATCACAGATACATTTGAATATACAAACTGAGATTTGGACGCTGAACTCTCTTTATCTCTCTCTCAGGGTCTCTCTCTCTCTCTCTCTCTATTAGCAATAACAATCCGCATTATTATCTTAACTCCCTGAATAACCCATTCTCAAATCTGTTTGGAGGGGGTCCATCTGGTAACATCATTCTCATTATCCCCATCAATCTCTCTCACCATCTCATCACCATCATCATCATCATCATCATTATTAACATCTCTCATCTCTCATCTACTCATCTCTCTGTCTGTCTCTCTCTTATCTCTCTCTCTAAAATCTTGTCTTTAATTCATGTCCTTACTCTCTCTCTCTCTCTCTCTCTCTCTCTCTCTCTTTCTCTCAACTCTCTTTCTCTCTCTCTTTCTCTCATTTCTTGAGCTCACTCTCTCCTCCACCCCCCCTTGAAGGCTCAACTCTTTCTCTCTCACACACACACACACACACACACACACACACACACACACACACATACTCTCTCTCTCTCACTCCTTCATTTCCAATCCCTAGTGCTTGGTTTTAAAACATTTTTCATAATAACATATATCTGAATCTGATGATTGCAACTCTTCTGATACGGGTATTAAAGCTCAGCCTCAAGATTATGTTATTATAATTATACATGTAGTATTCATCTATTTTATATATATTGCACAGATGCCTTGTGGATTCAACAATCTGATAAGTGGCTATTTTTAGTACCGGTACCTGTTTGCAGCCAATCAAGGCACCTTCCTGGACATGTTACGTGATGACTGAAAGCTAAGTAGTATCACTCCAGTCTTTTGCCTATTTGCAAAGTAATCAGGTACAAATGTCATGATATTATATTTAAAATGGAATACATTTCATGATCAAAAAGAGATCCAGTGAACTTAAGTGTAAAGTTTAAAATCCTCAAGCCAACAGTCTGTCCTCGTGATTATTCATCAGAGACGTAAAAAAATTGGTAACATTTGTACCCAGATACCACAGATGAAATTATTTCTTTCTTTATCATTTTCCATTCTACATACCGGTGTATGGGTTTAGACACCCGAAATGATCTCTCCAGGCTACCTTGTCCTGACATTTTCTGTTCCCTTCTGTAGAGGTTAAATACATTTTGCTTTAGTCCTCTTTTATATCTTCATCCCACATTGTTCGAGATCCACCTTTTGTCTTTTATCTTGGGTTTTAGCATTGTATACTGATTTAGCTACTCTTTTCATTCATTCTGTTTACATGCCCAAACTATCTGAGTTGATTTATTTCATCTCAGCTTCAATGCCATCCGCCTTTGATTTGATCTCTTCTGTTAGTGTTTCTGATTATGTTTCTTTTACTTTTAGTTTTCCCCACTACCCGTCTGAGATATTTCATTTCAGCACTTGTACTCTACTGTATTCCCTCCCTGTTTACGGTCCAAGTTTCACTGCCATAAAGGAGAGCAGGACTATAACATGTGTTGTATACCGCCACTTTGGTTTTTGTTGGAACATTCTTGTTTACCCACAAATGCCTTACTTTTCAAGATATTGTTGTTATTGTCCCCTGAACTCTCCTGCCAGTTCTCCCTCTTAGTTAATCGTTACTTCTCAGTAATTGTAGTTTTGAACTTGTTCTAAATTATATCTGCCCAGTTTAAGGCTTTGTGTCTTGGGCCTAGTTACTAGCATTGTTTTTTTGTTTTCTTTGCATTGACATAATCCTATTTTATTTAGTTCATTATTCAGTATGTTGATATTATATTGAAGGTCACTTTCTGGATTTTCCAAAAAAGAGCTAAATCATCAGCAAGTGAAAGCATTGATAAACTGGCCCGAGTTTCCACAGGTAGGCATCTGTACGGGGAGTAGATGGTCCCACCCTCCACGCGTACCAAACTGCCTTGCAGGCAGGTCTTGGCTGACCAAAGGCTATCAGTTAACCCTGAAATACAACAACCTGCTGCCTTGCAGGCCGGTCTTAACTGGACCAAAGGCTAAGGGGGAGAAAATAACAACCTGCTGCCTTGCAGGCTGGTCTTGAAAGACTAAAGGCTAAGGGAGTTAACCCTGACAGAAAATAACAAGGCCTGGTAGGGGTTTCATTTTGAGCAGTCCCACCATCTACCTAGGGTACAGTGGGCTAATCCCCTGCTTATCCAAAGACAAACAGATTCAGAGAAAAAATAAATATAATATAACCGGCTTGATCTTTCGAAGACGAACTTAGAAACGAATACGAACTGTGATTTTTGGAACATGGAATGTTAGGGCAATAAATGGAAAAGAGTTAGAATTAGTTGAAGAAATGGAGAAATTCAAACTAGATATTTTGGCCATTACAGAAGCAAAGAAAAAGGGCAAGGAAAAGAAAATGTAGGACCGAATCATATTTTAATCTTCTCAGGAGTAGATGTCAAAGATAGAGCTGGAGCAGGGTAGGCCTCCTAGTGCATGAAAAAGACACAAAGCTACTAGAAAGTTGGAAATTTATAAGCCCACGGCTATAAGAGGTAAATATTAAACCAAAAGGACGAGAAATTAAATTATTAATAGCTTATGGATTTGTTCAAACAACGCAAATTAAGAAAAAAGATATCTTCGAAAACGATTTACAAATAGCTTCAGAGAATCTTGAAACCCAAACAGGAACTAATGCTTTGAGGAGAATTAAATGCTAGAGTAGGTAACAATGTAGAAACGTCAGGAGGAGTAATAGGTAAGAAGGAGAGACAACAACTTCTCCACATGGAGAAGACTAATAGATTTTTGCCTAAAGAATTATTTGAAAATAGCCAACACCTTTTTTTTTTCCTCATAAAGATATCCACAAATATACAAGAGTAAATGAAGACAAGTGTGAAAAGTCAATGATAGACTATATAATAGTTAAAGGCGAAAATACGACAATAAGTGACAACTCCACTAATAAAGACAGAGCAAACACGTGACGTTTCGGGTATAACCCTCCGTCAGACAACAAACGAGAAATATTTAGAATCTAGATCTAAGTAATACCTCCGGCATCACACAATGTGATGTCAGAATAAAAACATAAAGGAGAAAGAAAGAAAGAAAAAGACAGTGATGTTAAGAAACGTAGCAGTGGAGGGGGGGGGGTGTGAAAAAGAGCGAGAGTGGAAGGTTCAGATCTAGAATGAAATAAAAATATGAAAATAAGTAAGTAATAAAAGGTGAGAAGAGAGATAGAGAGAGAGAGAGAGAGAGAGAGAGAGAGAGAGAGAGAGAGAGAGAGAGAGAGAGAGAGAGAGAGAGAGAGAGAGAGAGAGAGAGAGAGAGAGAGAGAGAGAGAGAGAGAGAGAGAGAGAGAGAGAGAGAGAGAGAGAGAGAGAGAGAGAGAGAGAGAGAGAGAGAGAGAGAGAGAGAGAGAGAGAGAAAAGAAGAAAACAGGCAGGGGAGAAAGAAAGGGAGAGAGAGACGTGTGAGTATGGGAAACAAGAAGAAGAAAAAATAGGATAAATGTAAGACTAGATCTATATCTCACTGGGTCTAGAAAGAAGAAATGATAGGATAAATGTAAGATTAGATCTATATCTCACTGGGTCTAGAATGAAGAAATGATAGATAATGAATGAAAGCAAGTATAAATCAAGACAAAAATTTACACTGAAGGTGAAGAAGAAATGTATATAAATTACAAATTTATCGATGTAATAAGGGTGGAGAGTAAACAACTTATCTGAAATTTCAAAAAATGCCAGTTAGGACTAGCTGATGCCATCCAAGGAATCAAAATCTCAAATTATTTTTCCTTGGTGATAACATAAGGTCTATTCCGTAATGGTAAGAAACTGTGCCCCAAGATGCTTCCGGTAAATGGTGAACGTAAAAGAAATAAAAATACAAAATAAAATTTGTAAAAAATGTAGATGCCTACCATTGAGTATGCTACCATAGGCGGGCACACTGGGGTGTGAACTGCCAGAGGGACCTAACTTTGCCCGGGATAGGAAGGGGTGGAGGGGTGGCAGGGTTAGGGTGGGATAGTTTCATGGGGGTGGTTGGGGGAGCGGATGGGGTAGGGTAGAGGATGGGGAAGGGTCAGGGATAGTAATAGCGTGTGCCTCGACTATGGGAGTTACTCCAAAGAAAATTATATAAATTGGTGTAAGACGTTCATACCGTCAGGGTTGATTGTGCCCAATCTTACTATAAGCCGGTTCTCTAAAGACTTCCTAGACTCAGCACCGCCAGTACATGACCTGAGAATGCATACTTTCAGGTCATGGGTTCCTCGATGTCCTGGTTTATTAAAATGTAAAGGCACCGGCTTGCTTTCGCAGTATTCAATATCTCTCCTGTGATGGCCAAATCTGTTGGAGAGTTGCAAGCCAGTTTCTCCGATATAGGCCATTCCACAATGACTGCAGCGAAGAGCATAAATAACATTGCGAGAGGCGCAGGAGAATTGCCCATTCACTGTCCAGGTCTGTCTAGGGAACTGAATGGTTGTGGAGCCGTCTACAAAGGGGCATGTCTTGCAGTTAGTGCGTCCACATCGGACTGTGCCCGACGGCGAGGAGTCAGTAGAGAGGCGACTGTGCACAAGGATATCCTGAAGGCTAGTGTGTCTCTTGAAGGCAATTAAAGGAAAGGAAGGAAAACACGTCTAGTCTCGTCACTAGCGTGTAGAATAGGCAGGTTCTTGCGGACTATATTGATGACACGGTGTGTGTGCGGATGGTACGGAAGGATAAGAGGTATGCGTTTGGTCTTTTTCTTCCTACGATGTTGAGGGCGTCTGTACGGGGTACAATTTTAGCTCTCAGAAAGGCTTGACAAATGATGGCCCTAGGGTAGCCTCTGCGTAGGAAGAAATCAAACATCTTAGGCATATTTCACTCTGTGACTATATTGATGACACGGTCTTCGGAATTAGTATGGAATAGTATCTTAGATAACGGATAAGAGGATGTGTTTGGTCTTTGATCTTCTGTACTTTGTAAATATTGAGTTGTAAGTCCTAATTATGTTAGAAGTACAACAAGATCTGGAGATAACTCGCAGAATTGTTTTGGATTTTGACAAATGATTCTCAGGATAGCTTAGATAATGTTCTCGTTAATAACCATTTAATAAAACTCGAATCTTGTCCGGGAAAATACAAATCTTGCGGACTCGATTACTCATTTATGACACAGAATAAATAAGTGTGCAAGAGTGCCTTATTGATGGTAATAATTTGTTCCTTGAAGTTGATAAGACTTTTTTGACGATGTTTACTGTTCCCATTCGCAAGCGCCTAAGATATTTGATTTCTTCTACGCAGAGGCTACCCTACAGGGCCATCATTTGTCAAGCCTTTCTGAGAGCTAAAATTGTACCCCAATACAGACGCCCTCAACATCGTGAGGAAGAAAAAGACCAAACGTATACCTCTTATCCTTCCGTACCATCCGCACACACACCGTGTCATCAATATAGTCAATGCAAGAATATGCCTATTCTACATGCTAGTGACGAGACTAGACGGATTTTCCCTTCCTTTTTTCCTTTAATTGCCTTCAAGTGGACACTAGCCTTCAGGATATCCTTGTTCAAGTCGCCTCTCTACTGACTCCTCGCCGTCGGGCACAGTCCGATGTGGACGCACTAACTGCAAGACATGCCCTTTGTAGACGGCTCCACAACCATTCAGTTCCTAGACAGACCTGGACAGTGAATGGGCAATTATCCTGTCGCCTCTCGCAATGTTATTTATGCTAGTTCGCTGCAGTCATTGTGGAATGGCCTATATCGGAGAAACTGGCTTGCAACTCTCAACAGATTTTTATCACTGGTGATTTGAATACTGCGAAAAGCAATCCCATGAACATTTCAATAAACCAGGATTCAACCCATGACTTGAAAGTATGCATTCTCAGGTCATGTAATACGGTGCTGAGTCTAGGAAGTCTTTAGAGAACCGGCTTATAGTAAGATTGACACAATCAACCCTGACGGTTTGAACGTCTTACACCAATTTATATAAGACTTTGTAAGACTCCCATAGTCGTATAATATGCTGATTACTATCCCTGACCCTTCCCCATCCTCTACCCTACCCCATGTAGCTCCCCAACCACCCCCATGAAACTATCCCACCCTAACCCTGATTATAATATACCCCTTCCTATCCCGGGCAAAGTTGGGTCCCTCTGGCAGTTCACACCCCGTGTGAACTATGGTAGCATACTCAATGGTAGGCATCTACAGTTTTTACAAATTTTATTTTGTATTTTTATTTCTTACGTTCAACCATTTACCGGAAGCATCAGCAAATAACACATTTCAGTTGTTAAATTACGGAATAGTGGTTATGTTATCACCAAGGAAAAATAATTTGAGATTTTGATTGTTTGGATGGCATCAGCTAGTCCTAACTGGCATTTTTTGAAATTCAGATAAGTTGTTTACTCTCCACCCTTATTACATCGATAAATTTGTAATTTATATACATTTCGCACCTTCAGTGCTTTTTTGTCTTGATTTATACTTGCTTTCATTCATTATCTATCATTTCTTCATTCTAGACCCAGTGAGATATAGATCTAATCTTACATTTATCCTATCATTTCTTCTTTCTAGACCCAGTGAGATATAGATCTAGTCTTACATTTATCCATTTTTTCGTTCTTGTTTCCCATACTCACACGTCTCATCTCTCCCTTTCTTTCTCCCTGCCTGTTTTTCTTTTGTTTTCTCTCTCACTCTCTCTCTGCTTCTCTCGATCATGATTTCTCTCAAATCTGAACTCGTTGTCTCAAGATTGTCAGCTGTATCTCTCTCTCTCTCTCTTTTCTTCTTCTCTCCCGTCGCGGTCTCTCTCTCTCTCTGTGTCTCTCTCAAAAAACTCTCTCTCAAAAAACCCCCTCTCTTTCAACCTCTCTCTTCAAAACAAAACTCTCTTACTAGTGATCATCTTCTTGAGCGTCTCTCTCTTTGTTCTCTCTTCTCTCTCTCTATTTCTCTCATTCTCTCTATCTCCTTCTCACCTTTTATTACTTACTTATTTTCATATTTTTTATTTCATTCTAGATCTGAACCTTTCTCGCTCTTATGTTTCCCGCCCCCCCCCACTGCTACGTTTCTTAACATCAAATTTCCGGTGAGGAAGGAGGTATTACTTAGATCTAGATTCTAAATATTTCTCGTTTGTTGTCTGACGTGTTTGGTTATGTATGAAACCTCACGTGTTTGCTCTGTCTTTATTAGTGGAGTTGTCACTTATTGTCGTATTTCGCCTTTGACTAACTCCAATGGGCTCCTTGGTATTATAAATAGTTAGCAGCTCCTTTTTTACAATACATCGGAATTAAGTTAAACAGGTTCATAGTGAAATATTTAGTGATCATCACCTTAGTGGATTGCTCAAAGTATAAAGGGATATCTAAAACTTAAGCGTTTCAGGAAAAGTTATTTTGCTCTATACTGGAAATGAGACTGGGTGTAGAGTAGAGTTTCAGATTGAAGAACATCAGGTGGATTTAGACGAGGAAGTCAAATTACAAGATCATTTTACAATTCAAATAATAGAAAAATATATTGAGAGAAACATTGACCTGTACCTGTGTTTTATTGACTTAGAAAATGCATTTGATACTGTGAGAGGGACAGAATTATGACATTCTTTAAAAAGAACACATTCATAAAGCAAAATTTAATAGAAGCCATTCAATTTTTTTACAATAAAGAGGTATGTAAACAGTGAGAGTAACTAGAAAATATCTGCAGAATTTTGTAGATATAGGAGCAAGAAGGGTTTTTTCCTAAGTCCTCTATGACAAATATTATCACATTTATGGATTCAAAAAAAGGCATCCTCAAAAAATTCTAAAAATGAATGTAGGTATGTGGAAGCTCAAACCAGTAAACGTATCAATGCTTTCATTTACCGATGACATAGTTCTGTTTGGAAAATCAGAAAATGACCTTCAGTCGAATATCAACATTATGAACAACGAACTAAATAAAAGAGAAATGAGAGTAAATGGAAGAAAACCAAAACGATGTTAGTAACCACAAGCTAAAACCCAAAATCTTAAACAAGACATGGATAATTTAGGACAAGTTTATAGCTACAATTACCTGGGAGTAATGATTAACTGAGAGGGGAAACTAAGACAAGAAATCAACCAGAGAACAAAAAGGCAAGTGCAATATATAACCATCTAGGAAAGGCAAAGGTAAGCAAGAACTGTTAACAAAAAACAAAATGGCGGTATACAATACAGTTTATTGTTCTAAAACCTCTATGGGAAACGACAACTTGGACTTTAATTAGTAGAGAATAACAGTAGAGTACAGGCAGCTGAAATGAAATATCCAAGAAGAATGATAGGGAAAAGTTAAAAGAGACAAAATTGGTGAAATACAATTATAAGAGATCAAACCAAAGCAGATGGCATAAAAAACTAAGATAGAAACAAATCAATTGAGATGGTTTGGTCTTGTAAACAGAATGAATGACATTTAGAATAGATAGATAAAGTATACAGAGCTAAAGCCCAAGGTAAAAAACACAAAAGGCAGACCTCGG